>JACVVK020000064.1:1872500-1920000 GCA_018292915.2 Batillaria attramentaria
GTCCTATTCCATAATCAGAGTCAGACGGCATTGAGCTTCCAGCTGTGCTGTTCCCAGTATCCTCATCACATGTGTCATCAGTCGGATCACAGGACACAGATGACTGGTTTACCTGTTGCATTCCATTTTGGGATAGAAAGGGAGGACGGAGACTTGGTGAGTTCAAAGCGATTCCAAACAGCACATTCGGACCTGTTGCCGGTGAAAGTCGGAAAATATAGTCTCCCTCTCGCCACGACATCTTACTGAATTGCGCTGCTCCCCTGTCTACGCCAGTGAGATGAGGGTTATGCTGAACGATCACATGGAGACCCGAGACATCAAAGCCGACACAGTCCTCAGAAAATTCCTTCCCCATCGCCTTCCACTGGTTCTTTGCATCAGCAGACAAAAGATCAACCCGTGTGATGCATTCTTCTGAATTCAGAGATTTGAGTGCGATCAGTCCTCTCACTAACTCCGTTTCGTTCTGGAAAGTTCTGTCGGCGGCGGTCCAATCAGTTCCTAGTTTAACCAGACCGGGGATGGGAGGCATCGGGTCCAGAATCAAGGGTAAACTTGTGGCTGTGGTTTCCAAACCAGCTCCATTTCTCACCGTGACTCTGAGGAAGTACATGGCGTCCTCTTGCAGCTGCAAGTCACGTATTGTCACGCGAGACTCATTTACCGCGTTTATCATGCTGAGAGACGTCATGGTGTCAGGTTGGCTTCCAGGGTTGCAGGTTTCACTTCGAAACAGTTCCACTTGCACATTCTTTATTCCGCTCTCGGCATCTGGGAAATCGCCCAGGTTCACAACCACAGTCTGCTCCGAGTGCAAGAATAAAACCGTGTCAGCATTCGTTCCCTCAACCGTTATCTTCCCACTAACAGGGGGCGTTGTGTCCACATGGATTTCGCCGCTAACAGCCGCAGAGCAGTGTCCCATGTTGTCCTCAGCAACCAGAGTCACGTGGTACGTGCTTCCATGGGTGAGACTCAAACCGTCGAGAACAGCGAAAAGGTCTGCTTCAAGTGGCTGGAGGGTATACACGTCAAAGGTGAAGGTGTCTGATTGCAGTAACTCAGCACAGGCGTAAGTGGAGTTGTCCCATGGCGGAGCGTTTGTGCTGACGCCCACATAGTAGTGAGTGATGATCATGTCAGACACGAAATCCGCCCACCAGAAGCGGATACTGCTGACACTGCCCTGGTACCTCTCTACTTGTATTTGCCCAGGTTCCATGTCTGCTGAAAAACCGACCCTGATCCCGTCTGATGAACTCTCTATGACACTCCCGGCCCCGCTGTAAGCTTGCACCGTGATGAAGTACGTAACCATCTTTTCCGTGAGGTTCAGTCTGTAGAACGTACAGTTTGTCGCCATCCCGACGTCTTCAAAGGCGTGTATGTTAGATCGTGTAGAAGAGTACCTCCTGTCTGTGCCAATGGCTACCTCGTACCTCACAATGTGGTCTGATGGAAGAGTGGACTGAGCGTCACCAAAGGGGTCCCAGTTGGCAGACAGGCGGTCTGTAGGTTCCTGAAAATCCTGATCACCGGGTCCAAGTCCGTCTCTGACTGTCGCTACATCTGGTGTTCGTATCACGACCGTGACCCCGTCAGAGAAAGCCGTGAAGGTTCTGCCCATCGCGTCCCTGATTCGAACGTAGTTTACATAAACCTTTAGGTTCTCCAAGCTCAAACTGTCGTCGTAGAACTCATTGGCATTGTCCGGTATAGCAGTGAAGTCTACAAGGACCTTCCCTCCCAACTCTCTCAGTGACCATTCAGCACTCAAGATGGGGCACGGATCAGAGTATCTCCAGCTTCCTTGCATGACGTCCAGCTCGGCCTGGCCGTCCATGTCAATATCACCAGGACCATCAAAGACTTCTAGACGTGGCTCCGGACTGATGACCACACCGTCTGATGTCCCGATGGTAGACAAGCCAACGCCATTGGTCACTCTCACGGTAACATAGACAGTAGAGCCCTTTTGTAACCCTAGTTCGCCCATAATGTAGAAACCATCCAGAAGGGGATATTGACGGAATGGTGAGATGTCGGCTCTGCCACTAGAAGACCCGATAGCCATTTCAACCCTGGAATAAAAGACTGACACGTGTAAGAAAGGAATATAATGGTGATCAGCTTGCTTTGATCTCGTATCCTCTTGAAGCTAAAATCACAATGAACGAAACAAACACACACAAAACAACAACAACCAAAAACCAAATACAAAAACAAAGAAACTAACAAACAAAAACAAACATAAACAAAAAAACCACAACAAAAAACCCAACAACAACCCCCCCCCCCCCAAAAAAAAAAAAAAAAACAACAAAAAAAACAAAAACAAGAAGAAGAGAGAGAAGACCCCAAAACAACAACAAAAAACCCACCAAAACAACAACAAACAGAATCCAAAAACACGAGACAACCAATAAAAATGGCATTACCGTGAAATGCCGGTTTCGTCATCTCCGATGTCCTCTAGAAGAACCTCCACGTAGTCTTGTGGCGTTTGACACTTCTGCTCTTTGTCGTGGTAGCCGGGCAACGGTGACGTCACTACACGGACTGAGAAATCAGCCGGGGGCGTGACGTCATTGGTGACTTTGATTACGGCATTGGTCTGGAGGCCCGCAGAATTTGAGGCGCTGATGATGACGTAGAATTCCGTGATCCATATTGACGTAATAAAATCTTCTGTATCAACGGTCCATTCCCGACTGTGCAAAGACAGCAACGTAAAGTTCATCAGATCTGGGACAGACAGGCCACTGCCAAGTCCAAACGAGATCCTCGATAGTTCACTGTGCTCTTCTTCTACCGATCGCCACGCACACGTGAGGACAGAGGAGAGGACGGATACTGCTTCTGTACATTTCAGGCCAAGCAAAAGTGGAGGCGAGTAGTCGAACGTCACAGGAGGAAGATACAATGCCTTTCCATTGCCGGCATTGTCTGTTATGACGATGGTGGAAACAATAGTGTCACCCTCCGACGGGCTGGAGTCTAAGGCGATGAGATCTTTTAAAACTGAAGGAACGAGAAAAGTATTCGGACTGTCATCAAACAAATCTAAAGTCAAACGGGTTTCGTTTACGCCGCTTGCATCTTCTGCACTCCACGCTAACTCCAGTTTGTTGCCTCGAGTCTGGTACACGACCTGGTCTGACGTCACTTGGCGCGTGCCCACGTGGAAGGTGACAGAAGGGGGCGTGGTGTCCACTGTGAAACCGTCAGACGAAGACACGATGTACTCTTCGTGACAGTTGTGTCCGGTGATGGCCCGCACGGTGCTGTAATAAGTCTGTCCCTCAAACTGCATTATGTGCGCCTCGGCAAAGCCGTTCCCATGGTCGTCAACCACCAGCCCGAAGTCAGAGTAGGGCAGGACGTCAGTGGCGAAAGGAGTTGTCCCCACTCCCCACTCGTACCCGACGATCCCGCACGCCACGCTGCTGAAGCCAGAGAAGGTGATGGCAACTGCGGCCATGTCATACGAAAAGTCCAGGTCGTCTTCTCCTTCTCCGTCCAACACTAAGCCAGCAACATTGGCTTGCAGCACAAGGAACGGTTTGGAGGCGGTGATTGCAGACTGAACACCAGCACCGTTCGTAACAACGACATACGCCTGGTAGAGAAACGTCTCACTGTCTGTGCTTCCCTTCAAATCGTCGTCTTCGAAAGAGACGGCGAACGCCAGAGAGTTCTCCAATGTGACAGTGTGTGATGGCAAACAGTCATCGGTTCCAGCCAGTCCTATACAGACTTGACTCTCCTCTATCCCGCTTTCTACGTCATGGGGGTCCCAGGTGACCCATAGTGGTTCCCCTTTCACATGCTCTACCTGATTGTCGTCGTTCACTTCTTCTTGTTCATCTGGCCGCGACAGTTTCACCTTGAATAGTACCAGGTTTGATGACAACGCAAAATCGCATAGAAAGGAAAAACATTAATTTTAAACATCAATTCTATGGAGAAAGATATTTTTTGCACTTTTCCGACATATAATCCCCTCTTTCCGCGCTGAGATTTTTGACTGAAAGTGAATCAAACTAGCTCAAGCTGTGTTGGACATTTTTTTCCTTTGGGTCATAACTACAGTGGACTGAATCATGGAAATTTTCCTAAAAGTATTTGGCTCTATTCAGTGTACTTTATCTTGTCGCTCCTCTCCAATATAAATCCCTTTAAAGGCCGGAGCTTCCTCTCTTAAGCATGCACCACATACTGTAACATCCACACAGCACCCTGACATACACAACGTCCCCTCGTCAGTCTTCTGAAGAAAAAAAAGTCTTTTCCCAGACTTGCGAAGTAGAGAAACGCACTACCGCGGAGGAAGAACCTGTTGGGGGCTGGCTTCATTCTGAGAGTGGGTAGCGACCAGGGGAAAGCAAGTTATTGTCACCACCCTCTCTCCCGGGCTCCAGCCCGTCCGCAGCTACTGGTCGCCGCCGCTCTGCGGGACGCCGCGGGACCTAGGCTGAGCTGTTACGTAATGGCATGACGCGTGCCAAAGGAAAAGGCGGGAAATAAGGGGAAGGTAACGCTAGCGCTCACCTCCCCTGGACTGAAAATAAGATCCACTCCGGCCATTAAAGGGAGTTTTATTTATCTCTCAGTCAGCTGTTTGGAGGAATGGTTTTCTATCTTTTATATGTTTTATTCAGTAAAACGATTTCAAGAGACAAGTTCAGTTCCCTCACCTCTAGCACCTCTGGAGGTGTTGTGTCCACGATGACCCCCATCGACTCCTCAGCCGTACTAATTCTGGCCCGGTTCACGGCAGTCACTGCCAGACTGTAGGCGGCCCCATTCTTCAACTTTACCCCGTGCAGATCAACACTGCCGTTTGAGGTTGAGGTCAAGGTAAGGTCTATCACGTGAGACTTTGCAAGCTCTGGCCAGAACTTGGTCTTGCGGCCATTTTTCAGTTCATAGACAATGCAACGATATTCTGCGACGCCAGATTCGAGGTCTTCAAACTTCCAGATGAAGTGGAGAACGTCATCCCGCAACTGGTACCGAGTCTGGTTGACGGTTCTTATGTACTGCAAGTCTGGGGATGTGTGGTCTACTAGCATCCCGTCCGTTGCAACTGTCACACTTCCTCCGGCTCTGTAGTGTAGGGAAATTGTTATCAGAACCATCGAACCATGTTACCATCTCTTTGATACGACAGCTCTTCTGGATGTTTTACATACTGCGTTTTATCATTACCTGCAGGTTGTAATTTGTATATGTATGGATGATCGTTTGTATGTATGTATGTATGTGTGTGTGTGTGTGTGTGTGTGTGTGTGTGTGTGTGTGTGTGTGTGTGTGTGTGTGTGTGTGTGTGTGTGTGTGTGTGTGTGTGTGTGTGTGTGCGCGCCGGTTCGGCTCAATGTTTGTAATTGTAATGATTTTTATTGTCAGTTTTGTCTGAGCAGACAGTGCAATTTCCCTTTGAGGGACAAATAAAGTGATATCTTATAAGCAAAACAAACGAGTAATGATTTGAATACCACCAAGTCAAATCTTCTAAAACATACCAGTTTAGCTCATTTCATTCAAAATTCATCTAATGCACGTGCAAACTTCACAACTGGTTTTACAAGAAGTGTCTGAGGGAGGTTTCCCTAAAGGTTCACCATAGACTCCGGATCATAAGTAAAAGTGAAATAAATTAATTAGCGAATAATGCTGAGCGTATAAATCTACTGGCAACTTTCTATGAAATAATTGCAGTGACTTGATGCTCTGTCTCACTGTGACACTCTTTGGCATTTTGTCGAAGTGTAGATGTACATGCACGAAAGTGCGCCTCGCTGATCCTGGAGAAAACTTCACTGCATCAGGGCCCGTATGCAAAACTCGAGGTTAATTTAACCCACGACTATAGACCTAACCCAGACTAGGACAAAAGAAACCCCAAAACAAAACTAAATAAAAAAGGAAGCGAAGAAAGAAAGACAAAAATCCTTCTATAACGACATAGGCACCTTCCTGGTATGGACCCGCCTCCTGATTTAAAACAAAATACAACAGAAAATTTAACGCTAGAACTAGTTTAGTTCAAGGTTAGACTCTAACCCGGGGCTAAACTCCCTAACCCCGACTTTTACATACGAGCCCAGCTGTTTACTCAATCATTATTACCAACATCAAAAGCTGAACTGAAGATTTTTGTTTAACCCTGGTGGTCCTGAGAACGGAATATTCCGGACCATCCATATGGCTTTTTCAGCATAAGACAAATTAATACAGCAAGACCAGGGCCTGTATGTAATAGTCGAGGTTAGGGCTTTCAGCCCCGGGTTAGAGTCTAACCTCGAACTAAACAAGCTCTAGGGTTAAATTTTCTGCTTTTTTTGTTTTTGTTTGTTTTGTTTTAAATCAATCAGAGGGCCTATTCCAGCAAGGTGCCAAAGCCATTATAGAAGGATTGTTTTCTACCTTTCTTCGCTTCATTTCTTTTGGGGTTCTTTTGTCCTAGTCTTGGTTAGGCCCGTAGCCATGGGTAAAATTAAACCTCGACTTTTACATACGGGCCCTGGGCCCTTATGTAATAGTCGAGGTCAAGGCTTTTAGCCCCGGGTTAGAGTCTAACCTAGAACTAAACTAGCTCTACGGTTAAATTTTATGCTTTTTTGGTTTTAAACCAAGAAGAGGGTCCATTCCAGCAAGGTGCCTAAGCCGTTATAGAAGGATATTTTCTACCTTTCTTCGCTTCCTTTCGTATTTAATTTCGCTTTTGGGTTTCTTTTATCCTAGTCTGGGTTAGGCCCGTAGCCGTGGGTTAAATTAACCTCGGCTTTAACATACGGGCCCAGGGTTAATGTAGTTTACGCACCTGTTGGTAGCAAGCAGCACCGCATTCACAGAATCACCATGGTTCAAGGAGAAAGAGTGGTCAGTGAAGGTCTCGTCCTCGATGTCCGTGAAGACCTTGTTCAGCCGCTGGTTGATGAAGACAGACAGGGAGTAGGGTGTCAGGCCGCTCTCAGGGTCCTGGAAGTCGGACCATGTGGTGGTGATCGTTGCCGTCTTTGACGTGAAATTGATGTCGTTGTTAACATCGTCACCGTCCGATACTGTGCCCGGAATAGGTGGCGTGACGTCAATAAGAACTGTTGAAAAGAGATGAAGGCAATTTGATTTGAAACTCTTGTGTGTGTGTGTGTGTGTGTGTGTGTGTGTGTGTGTGTGTGTGTGTGTGTGTGTGTGTGTGTGTGTGTGTGTGTGTGTGTGTGTGTGTGTGTGTGTGTGTGCGTGCGTGCGTGTCTCATTTTTTTAAGCTACCGTTGCTAATGACTACAATTATGTAACTAATAAAAAGGGATAGAAGAAGAAGAACAAGAGAGAGAGAGAGAGAGGGGGGGGGGGGGGCAGGTGGACTTTAAGTGGCAGAACCTATGCAATGTTTTGAAAATATAGTTGACGTAGTCTGTTTCTCTTGTTTCTTGGCTTGCCATCAAGCTAGCGTCAAAATCTGTATCAACCCCGTCCCCGACAGAGAATGAAAGAGCGTCAGGAACCGCTCTCGACAAACTACATGATTGTGTGGTTGTAACATACCACCGCCCGACGTGGTGTTCGCGGACTTTTGATTGAGCGCCCTGTTGTTTGCGATCACAGTAGAGAAGTAGGTCATGCTGTGCTGGAGTTGTACGTGCACACACGACTGTTTGTCGTTACTTGACAGCGAATGGAAAAGGACCACGTCATCTTGGCCAGGTGAAAGTCCAACTCCCCAAAAATAACTTGAATGCAAAGTTGAAAAAAAGAAGAAAAAAAAAGATGATACGATGTATAAGGATTTTTACGAAGCGTGACTTTGTCGTTTTACATCACAGGCTGATAAATTAAAATAATTTCTGTGAAAGAATATATTTATGTGAAAGAATATATGCCTACAACGTTTCATCATCATCATCATCATCATCATCATCTCTTTGGTGCCTCCAGCTGCAGCAGCACCAGAGTTAATGAATTACATACAAACACCAGCAAGAACCAAAGTAAAATCAGACAAATGACTAAAACACTTTGTAAAAGACAATCAATCAATCAGTCAATCAGTCAATCAATCAATCAATCAATCAATCAATCAATCAATCTATCTATCTATCTATCTATCTATCTATCTTACCTTTCTATACTCGAGTCCGGATCGTGGAAGTCCACCCACTGGGCACAGATTTCTGTCCTTCCATTCTGACAACACACGTCCTGACCTAACAACGTCCCGTCCATCACGTGACCAGCAATGGGAGGAGTGTCGTCGATGATAATTGGAGCCTCAGACGTTCCCGTTGCAGACAAATCGACTAGACGAGAAGCACGTTACGGGGATTAATACAATCAGTGGAACGATTAAAATGCGTTCTCCGTTGGTGTGATCTCACACCCTCTGCCTCTACCCTAGTTCCGGTAACCCATGAGTGATCGGGGAAGTCACATTCTGGGTTTGGGATCCAAGCGAACAAACGTTTCGGTGGCTACAACTTTTGCGTGGTGGCTAAGCACAGGAAAACATCAGGCTAATGTAAGAAAAATGGCAGCGTACCTAAGCTGTACGATGATGTTTACTAGCTGGACTTGATTGAAGTTAGAATGAGATCCCCTATGGCGCACGGCGAACCTCACCTCGCAGTGTTAGCGTTGGATATTTTTCACTGAGACACGCACGCACTGTAGCTTGTAGGGCTAAATCTATATTTTCGAGGAGCGTCTGTCAGTGTCCATTGTGTCCTATCATGATACAAATATTGGTCCAGCCACCACACAGATATCAATAGTGGGACAAAGCAGCAAAGAACAGAATATCGTCCTCACCGTCGCTACTCGACATATAGGCCGCCATCTTTGTTCAAGGAGCAAAGGGAGAGCACTCTTAGAATGTTTCGAGGTTGTTTCGCAAAATATGATTTCACGTGTGTGTCATGTAGTGTTCCGGAAAGCATGTTTCGGGCGTTTTGCCTTTCAAAACATGTTTTACAAAACACGTTCAGGAAAACTTGTCTTCAGTGTGACATCGCCTTGAGAAAAGATCAGTGGAATTTGCCCGTTTAAACCATACAACTCACCGTTGTTGACAACCTTCAGTCGAATCCAAGCCGGAACTCCATCAGACGTCTCGAACTCTTCGTTTACCAGGTAAGTATTGTTGTTTTCCCCTCGCATTTCAAACGGGAGGTAAGGTCGAATCCTGGCGTCGTACTTAGTCTTGCCGAGCCCGAACTCCATGCGCGCGACGCCGGATATGACGTCAGAAGCGTTGTAGTAGACGACGAGGAATCGGAAAGTTTCGTCAAAGAGGACCTCGTCCACGCTGTTCATGAGAGGTGGGGTGGTGTCGACAAGGAACGGTGTGGAGTGACACACTGTAGTTACCAGGTCCCCTCCGTGAATCACGTCGTTCACAGCCTGTGTCACGTGATTAAAAACAACATATACACTACTGTTACACTGAGGGGAAAAACTCATGCGAGAAAAAAAAAAAAAAACGGTCATGATTGCTTTCTATCACTCGACAAAAAGAGGCAAACGGTAAGAGGAACCCCTTTTCCAGTTACTCCAACATAACATACGAGTTCCCCCACCCCCACCTCCACCCCCGTGCCTCCTTCTACTCCCTCTGATTTGTAACTGTATACAGCTGTAGGACAAAGTGAGCTTTGTTCAGGATTTTACAGGACAGAGCCCGACCTCGCCCCTTCCATCCTGGCTAGATATGCTAGATAGTCATTTGTATCTTCACCCGTAGTAAGATTCTAGCTTTTGAGGATTCCGTCTCTGAAAACAGGGATTGGTTGCTTCGAAATGGGAGTGTAATAACTACACAATAACTGCCCTCGTACAAGCAGTCCTCTCAAACTATGGTATGACCATGAACGCCGGAGTGTTCAGGGCTCGCGTGTTACAGTCGGGGTTAGGGAGTTTAGCCCCGGGTTAGAGTCTAACCTCGAACTAAACTAGCTCTTGGGTTAAATTTTCTGTTTTTTTGTTGTTGTTTTAAATCAGGAAGTGCGTCCATTCCAGCAAGGTGCCTATGCCGTTAAAGAAGGATTTTTGTCTTTCTTTCTTCGCTTCCTTTTTTTAAATTTAATTTTGTTTTAGGGTTTCTTTGGTCCTAGTCTGGGTTAGGCCCGTAGCCGTGGGTTAAATTAACCTCGACTTTAACATACGGGGCCCAGGTCAGTAACACAAGGAAAATTTCCGAGTGCCAATACAAAAAAACAACAACCCGAAACGAAACCAAAAACAAAACAAAAAAAAAACAAAAAAACCAAAAAAACCCACACCTGAACAGTGACGTAGTACGATCCATCAGAAAGGTGAATGTCCTTGACCACTCCCGTGTGTGTCCAGTCATCAGGGTTGTGGATGGAGGTGTGTGGATCTCTGAAACTGACCACGTCACTCCCACACACCGTGGTGCCCACCGCAAACGTGTAGCCATGGATACCGCACTCCTCGTCCTTGAACCCGTCCCAGTTGACTGAAAACATTATAAAAATAATCCACTTGGAGATACAGTCAGCTGTAAAACGACTGACATCTTTTATGTAAATTGCACCTTATGATCTTCTTGGTCCACAGAACATTGTATTCAGTGACGTCATGGGTCAACAGATCTCAATAACAGAGTTAAGAAAGAAAAGAAAGAAAAAGCACAACAAACACGCATGACGGGAAAAAAATCAACCTACCAATCAAAACACGACAATGCGACTAAATTCACAGAAAA
Organism: Batillaria attramentaria; assembly: GCA_018292915.2. Classification (NCBI taxonomy): domain Eukaryota; kingdom Metazoa; phylum Mollusca; class Gastropoda; family Batillariidae; genus Batillaria; species Batillaria attramentaria. Next base: position 1,883,230 of record JACVVK020000064.1, read on the forward strand.
CTCTTCCACACACCTTTCCCCACCACCAAGACCTCAATAAAAGCCGAGGCGAACAAGAGTCCGTGATGTATATGCTATCGTGTGCTGCACGAGAAGACTTGAACCATTGCTTGAAGCATTTCCAGTTCCTCTGTTATCCAGGGCCCGCATGTAAAACTCGACGTTAATTTAACCCACGGCTACGGGCCTAACCCAGACTAGGCGAAAAGAAACCCCAAAGCAAAATTAAATAAAAAAGGAAGCGAAGAAAGGTAGAAAAAAAAATTCTTCTCTAACGGCTTAGGCACCATGGTAGAATGGACCCGCCTCAAACAAACAAGCAAACAAACAAACAAAGCAACCAAAAAACCCCAGAAAATTTAACCCTAGAGCTAGTTTACTTCGAGGTTAGGCTTTCACCCTCGAGGCTAGACTTTAACCCGGGACTAAAATCCCTAACTTCGACTTTTACCTGCGGGCCCTGATGAATATGCTGTTTGAGGAAAGTCAAATTTACCTGAGGCATGGTAGTTCTCTGTGGTATGGATCAGGTCTTGGCCTCTCCTGTTTCCGTTCAGTACGGCAGTGCTGCCTTCCCCATCCACGATGTTTCTGCAGATATACATTTATCAAAACGTTAACAGATGAATATTTCGGATTCATTTGCATGCTAAGTCAGTTTAAAAATACCGAGTTTACATGACCATAGATTTAACCTACTTTACATAAAGCATGATGAATCTCTGTAGTTTCTTGTGATGTGGACAAAAAAGTTACGGACACAACCAAAAAGATAAAAACAAACACCTAATTTATTCCCAACGCATCTGACACGTTGGCAGTCGGTTTCCTTCTGGTAAATGTCTGTAGGTACTGAAGTCGGTGTAATTTTACTTTGTATCTCGATGTTGTTCTGCAGATGAAATCTTATCGTACCTGTGGTTGGGAGACGATGCCACATGATCTACGCATCTTTGCAAAATGGACACGTCACAGCCTGCAGCAGTCATCTCGTCCTTGAGTACTTCGCCCACAGGGCCAGGTTCTGGAGGTGTAAAGTCGACCATGGTTCCCCCCGAAGTCAAAGTAGCGTGATAGCCTAAAACGTTTTCAATGTCAGCGTTTATGTAATACCTCGTACCGTGGCGTAATGGCAGGTCCTCGTAGCGCAAAACAGCAGTGAACGATTTTCCCAGTCTCTCGTACGTGACGAAATGGCCGTCGGATCTTCTCTCCGCTCTTGCGCCTTCGGTGACTTCCTGCAACTCGCAGTCCTGCAGGTATTCATTGTGACTGAAAGACACGCAGGTTAGCGTCTTCAGACACTCTGAAGCGCAGGCGATTGCAGTGTTTGTCTTCAACAGTTTCTTGGGTGTGCTGGTTAAACGGCCTGCTCTTGGAGGACTGAAGTATCTCAGGTCACCAGACGCTCCTTGCTGGGGCTGGGAGTTGGACAAGGTGAGAGGCAGCCAGTCGACAACTTCGTGACCGTAGGAACTGGGGGCTGTAACCAACTCCGTGAAACAGGCCGTCAGGATTCAGTTTGGAATCTTCGTGTAACACGACAGTTCCGGTCACTTTGCTTGGATGGCTTGTGCATCTAATAAATAAATAATAATAATAATAATAATAATGAGTATTGTATAGGCGCTTTACCCAATTTCACGATTCGGCTCAAAGCGCCGCGAACAGAACCCAACACGCATGCTCACGTGAATCACAAGCATTCTCTCACACACTGAACATATAAGCATTACAATCACGTGGAGCGAAGAGTCAGCTCAGGTATTTAAATTTCGGAATTTAGAATTGCATTTAATTTTCGAATTTGGTGGGCTGAACATTTCCAAAGCAGAGGGGGAGGAAGCCGGAGTACCCGGAGAGAACCCCCGACGATCGGCCCGAATGAACGGTGCCACATACGAGAAGGAAAAATTCTTTGCCCCGAGTGGGACTCGAACCCCTGACCTCTCACGCCAGATATGCGTCAACTTTTCATTTTGGGGGCACAACAGCAAAGTACTTTACCTGATCTGCAACCCGGCAAATTAATGAAAGTATTTCACTCAGCCGGCATGTCAGTTTTCAGTCCTTGCACTTATGGTATATTTGATTTTTGAGATAGAAAAATTTGTATCGACACCTCTATATTTTCATCAGGAAAAAAAAAAGTTTTGGACATGAAACAGAATTCAGTTGCAGTGTACTGAAGTTATCTCAATTTCCAGTTTTAAGTATTAACAATTTTTAAGGACGTGAAACATGGGATCGATAAGAAACTTGTGGATGTACCTAAGCGTCTGAGATCAATGAATTAAACTGCAATTATAACCAAATTCTTAAAGTACACCTGTTCTCTCTCTCTCTCTCTCTCTCTCTCTCTCCTTCTTCTTTTATCCCTTTTTTATTAGTTGGATAATAGACGTCATTAGCAACGGTAGGTAAAAAAGTTACTCTGATGATAACTGCCGCTACCGTTGTAACATGAAGTTTCATTGATTCACTCACTGATTCTCGCAAGCACGAACACACACACACACACACGCACGCACGCACGCACGCACGCACGCACGCACGCACACACACGCGCGCGCACGCACGCACACTAAAACAACGAAACAATAGATGAACTGTCATCGCCTATTACATATTATGTTACTTACTTGTATGCTGCATCCACTCTCCCGTCAGGAAAGGTGCAGTCGTATGTAGGAATGGAGCAGCGAGCAGTTGTTTCCAGTCCCTGAGAGTTGCGGGCCCTGACCAGAAAGTAGAGAGGGACGCCACAGGGCAAGATGGCGGGCACCAGGAGAGAGGCTCCGCGCATCTCCGTCCAATCAACAACGCTGGTGCCGCCCGGGTAATCGCCCACAGCGTACCACAGTTCAAAAGCACTGTCTTCGTCGTTGACAGAAAACTGAAATACGAGTATAGTGATTATAATTGTCTTGATTTTACCCTGCCCTTCGACGCCGAGTCAGCCTGCATGTTGAGATGTATTGTTCAAATGTTCCTGTGAGTCTGTGTGTATGGAAGCTGTTTATTGTGCGGTATATGTTTTTTTGCTGCCGTTCCTTAGGTGTTTAACAGTCACTCATGTTTGTGTATATTGTTGTGCTTTATGTCATCTGTGTACTGTCAGTGATACCTGTTTTATTTTTGTTATGATGTACGGCGCTTACAGCCTGTGTAACTTACATGCATAGGCACCTTATAATTATTATTATTATCATTATTCTTATTTTGTTGTCTGACCTGGAACTAATTAGCAAAACGAAAGTTTAAAAATCACAGCAGCTCTTTGACTTTTACACTGCTGAAACGTTTTCATTTCTGAGGCCGTCATTTTTGTAATTCTTTTCTACACAGTTGTTTCCCGGTGCTGCATGTAAACAGTGTGACCAAACTGCTGGTTCAGTTTTTTTTTTTTTAATCGCATGCTTACCTTTATTTCAATATACTTCGCCTCTCCAGGCAGCCGGTATAGCCGAGCAGTAAAGCGCTGGACTCGGGCCGTGAGTTCTAAATGTTTGTGCTGGCCTTTTTCTCGCTGCCCAGTCATTGGTATCACCCTTATGTGGTGGAAAGAAGGGGAAGGGGGGGGGGGATCGGAGTAGTCTGTTGTGCTACCGTTATTACAAAAGGCACTTTTTTGGGGGGTGGGTTGGTCGGGGGAGGAGGTGGGGGTGGGGGTGGGGGGAGGGGATGGTGGCGCGGGGGGGGAGAGGGGGAGGCGGGCGGATTTTTCCATGGTCTTACATGAATATTTTTTGCAAATTTTCCGCAGAAGCCAGTCTGCGGTTCAAATTCACAATTAACATACCTCAAGCTTGAAAGCAGGATCGTGGGGGTGCCTGCCAGACAGCTGCACCACGGAGCACGGTGAACCTGTCCCAGTTACTTGGCGTTTGCTTCGTCCCACGCTGCAGTATAAGTAAAACCAACACGTACTAGAAATGTGAACAAAATAGCAGCAGCAGTAAAAACAACAGCATCATCAACAGCAAAGAAAATATCATGAAACGACAGTAACAAAGAACAGCAAAGGGCCTTTCACAAAAAAAAACGTGTTGGATGCAAGAATGATGATTTTGCGTTATCCGTGTGATAAGCTTTTTGTGAATACTTCATTCATATAGGAAATTCGTTTTACACGTATTGGAGTTTGATCGACGTTCAAGCTATTATAGGAGCATAGTACTCTCAATCCAGTAATTTCTTTTTGCGTTCTCCATTCGATAAGTATTCTGTCGACATTTTTATTTATACATGTAACAGAATTCAGTTGCAGTGTACTGGAGATATCTAAATTTTGACAATTTGCAAAGACGCGAAATTCGAATCTACTGACGTATCTCAGCATTTTACGTAGAATAATACAGTGAATTGAAAAAAGACCCCCCACCCCACCCCACCCCGCCCCCGCCCACACACACACACACACACACACACACACAAGGAAGAAAAAAAGAGAAAACACTAAAACAAAACAAAACAACAACAAAAACAACATGTAAACAATAAATTAAAATTGGTTTGACACATCTTAGAGTTTTCACAACATTCAAGATTCTGTATGGATAAGAGTTTAGTGTCAACTCTATTTTTATTATCCTTTTTTTTATTTACAGAGCACCATATTACCAGTGTTCACTGAGTTCGTCGCAGTACTGAAACTCTGGCGGTTCTTTGTCCTCTTTTGATATTTTCTTCTCCCAAATTGTGCCTCGGATAGGGTCGGCGCTCCATTGCCAGATGGTTTTCCTGATTTTGATGATCCAGAAAATCTCCACGTAGGCCACCAACTTCAGCTCGATTGGTATCAGCTCCACTTCCAGGCGTTTGCTGTACGAATCATACACATTGTTTACATAGTGTTGATTGATATATCACGATTTTAAATACAGTTACGAGTATTATTGATACTATGAAGTTATTATTATGACCACGGAGGCGGCCGGTGGTCTAGTGTTTAAGAGACTTGTCACCAATGCGAGAGGTCGAGGATTCGAGTCCCACTCGGGGCAAAGAATTTTTCCTTCTCGTATGTGGCACAGTTCATTCGGGCCGATCGTCGGGGGGTTCTCTCCGGGTACTCCGGCTTCCTCCCCCTATGCTTTGGAAATGTTCATTCAGCCCACCAAATTTGAAAAATAAATGCAATTCTAAATTCCGAAATTTAAATAGCTGAGCTAAACCCTTCGCACCATGTGGTTGTAATGCTTATATGTTCAGTGTGTGAGAATGCTTGTGATTCACGTGAGCGTGCGTGCTGGGTTCAGTTCGGGCCGCTTTGAGCCGATTCATGAAATTGGGTAAAGCGCCTGTACAATACTCATTCTTCTTCTTCTTCTTCTTTTTATTATGTTTTGGATACTGATTTGTAACTCTTAAAAGCCCGTACAAAACTCACATTTTTTTTTCTTGAAATATTAAGATCATTAGAAGCCACTTGAAGACACTATAACGCAGTCAGTCTGCAGCGGTCTCTCACGTAGCGGGGAAGTGGCTCTTACGGGTATGCAGTGGCTCGTTCTTTACAACCGATCTTATCATGTAGCAGGCAGGGGGTGGTAATCGGGTGCGGGCTCTTAAGAGTTATCTCAATGCCTACCAAGTAAGTTTGAAGTATGCACACGTGGCCTCACTTTAAAAATCATTACCAGTGTATGTGTGTGTGTGTGTGTGTGTGTGTGTGTGTGTGTGTGTGTGTGTGTGTGTGTGTGTGTGTGTTGGGGGGATGTTTGTAACTACACAGGGCGTGTCTGTAAACATTGTATAACTCACAACAATGTCAGAGGCTGCTCCTTGAAGTTTGTGCTGAGACTGAGAGGGAACCCAGTCTTCAGTACATAACCAGTCAACCTGATACCCGCCTTAGCCACGACAATACTGAGGGACAGGTCGGCCTGGAGCTTCCCGGATATCCATGGCTTGAACTCGGCCTGCATGGAAATATTTGCAGGGGGTATATGTAGAAAAAAAGGCGAAGACATCAACAGTGGGAAAAAATCTAATTCGCTTTGGTGTAAAAGACTATGAACTGAAATGAAAAAGCGAACACAACGTGAAATCATTCTATATGAAAAAATATATGCGACATATATATGACATGAACAATTCTTTACGTCAAATATATTGATATATATATTTTTGATATGGTGAAATGATAATAAGGTCTTTGAAAAATAGTGAACCATTCGGGGAAAAAAACCCAAAAAAACACCACTAACAACCAAAAAAACAAAACAAAAAACAACAACAACAAAACCCCTAAACAAACAAACAAACAAACAAACAAACAAACAAACAAACAAACCCCAAAAGTTAGCAAACACACCAACAGACCTGCATTTGTGCGTCAACTGCCTGAACACTGACACCAAAGGAAACGCCAAAAGCTCCGCCCGCCCTGAATTCTGAAATCGCACATTTATATAACTTTAAAATAGTCCGTTTTAAGTAACGATGCATGTCGAATGAACACCTGATCATTTCAATTCAATTCAATTCAATATAACTTTATTGTCTGTCGATGGCAGAAAATTTTCTTCTGGCTCGCGCGCGCACACACGCACACACACACACACACACACACACACACACACACACACACACACACACACACACACACACACACACACACACACACACACACACACACACTCATAATAATAATTGTCAAGATGAGGCAGTGTATTCGTGTTGTTACCAAACTTGAGAAATATTTTCTTAAAGGGACCTTGAAGGTTGGGAAAGACCTTTAAACCTCATTAGCATTTTGTATCTCCCAAAATGTTCGAACGAGATTGGTTGAGTAGTGTTTGAGCTATAGCTTTTCAAAGTTAGGTCAAAGACCGTAGATAATAAGACAGGGAACTCGACGCAAAACGCGAGGATAGGTAGGAGTTACGTCCCTTGCGTTTTTCCTGCTCGTCTCGAGCATGGCTACAGACAGAAAGGGGGAAGGTGGCGAATTCTGCTGCGCCATAGGCTGCAACAATGCACGTTTGAAGAAATCCGGTACCAACAAGGCATTTTTCCAGTTCCCGAGGGGGAGAGAAAGGTAAGCTGAACATAATTTGTATCGTTGCTAGGAAGAAATAGGCGAAAATGGTTCGCTATAGTCCTGGACCTGCAGATTTTTAGATCTAAGATCATCCCCGAGTTCGTATCATATTTCTAATTCTACAAGGAGCACGTGGTCTCACAGTGTAGGCAGGAGAGAATATTGCAATTTGCTATAGGTTCTGGTGGCCAATATCAAGTTTTACAGAAAATGTTTGACACGCAGTGCCCATGCATATCGTCGTACAGGCCAAGTTGAAGTACTTGCTTGATAATTACACAAACGGTTGTTAAGATATTGGATACTACATCAACAGGTGCATGAAATGGGTGCAGAACACCAGACGGGAAGATCTGCTGGGGAAGCAGCCAGATGAGCTGATTAAAGTACACCTGAGATTCCACTTTACGCAGTGGCCACACTGCTCCATATGGTCAAAAGAATCTGCTGTGCATGGTTACATTGTTAAGGACAACTGAAATATCAGGATTCCTTTTATGCTTGTATTATTACCTGCCAAAAGGATTTTTTTTTTTTACTTCTTCTGTGGAAGTCTTTCTGGTGTGCACTCCTTTGTTGGCTTTCTCACTGTATGGGGTGTATTTTCGGGAAGAGCAAATGCAGTTTTCACTGCGTTCCAGGTCAACCTTCTCCATTCTGTTACAACCGTGAACTGCGAGTCCTTTTTTTTTGGGGGGGGGGGGGGGCAGGTTATGCTGTTAGAAACTCATGACTCATTTGGAGACTCTTTTGAAGTTGTGTATACTCTGGCAGAGTCTGCCATCATATACATGTATAAATAAACGTGGAAATGTTGGCGGTTCTTCCTCTTGCATTCTGTGTGTGTGTGTGTGCGTGCGTGCGTGCGTGCGTGTGTGTGTGTGTGTGTGTGTGTGTGTGTGTGTGTGTGTGTGTGTAAGAAAAAGGTGAACAGAACTATATCAAATCTTTCTTTGTCTTGCAATACATAGCAGTCAGCAGTGTTTTGCTTTGTTTGTTTTGTTTTGTTTTTTGTTTTGTTTGTTTGTTTGTTGTTGTTTTTTGTGGGGTTTTTTTTTTTTTTTTTTTGGGGGGGGGGGGGCGTTTGGTTTCCTCAGATGGCAGGTAGCCTGACAATGGTGATGTGCTACAGTGTGTGGCATGTCGCTCGGCGCACTTGGGCTGCCTGACAGGACAAAATAGCTTAATCATATCTAAAAACCAATATCAGCAAGCCATTCAGACATCTAAGATGCCACAAACGTCGATTTTTGTCTCGGACCCTTGTTTTTCATGCACAAAGTCAAACAGATAGACGCGCACAAAACAGATCCAACAGAGGGACGTTACACGCTGAGCAGGAAAAGCGCAAGGGACGTCACTCGCTCTCCGATCTCGTAGGCGCTATGAAGGAGTTCCCTGTCTTATTATATACGGTCTTTGGTTAGGTGCTGCAGAACCGGCCCTCACTGCCTGGGATGATGGCCAGTTTAGAAAGAAATGCTGCTGCTGCAGGATAAGTGTCAGGCATTTAGTGCTGGAATCATAAACAACTGTGAAAGGGTTAATGGGGCGGTCGGTGGTCTAGTGGTTAAGAGACTTGTCATCAATGCGAGAGGTCAGGGGTTCGAGTCCCACTCGGGGCAAAGATTTTTTTATTCTTGCATGTGGCACCGTTCATTCGGGCCGATCGTCGGGGGTTCTCTCCGAGTACTCCGGCTTCCTCCCCCTCTGCATTGGAAATGTTCAGCCCACAAAATTTGAAAAATAAATGCAATTCTAAATTCCGAAATTTTAATAGCTGAGCTGACCCTTCGCACCACGTACGTGATTGTAATGTGTTTATGTCCAGTGTGTGAGAGAATGCGTGTGATTCAGGTGAGCGTGCGTGTTGGGTTCAGTTCGCGGCGCTTTGAGCCGATTCATGAAATTGGGTAAAGTGCTATACAATATACTCGTTATTATTATTATTATCAAACTGTTACTATAGCCAATCCGTCGTCAACACTTGATAATGTTCATGATTCGCGATCTCTTGGGTTTTAAGTACTCTTAATTTGATACTTTTATTTATCTGAACATGTCGGTAGAACGTAGGCGACAACATTCTTTTCATTTTTTTTGTTTTATTACTATCAGATACGTAGTTTAAAATTCTTTCCGAAAACACCAATCCTAGTAGCACAATATTAATAGACAATGCCTGAATACTTACTCATTATAAACAGGCACGGGCCAACTGGATACTTGTAAATGAAGCGGAAGAATGGAACGTAGAGTTCGCCGTTTTCGCCGACAACAGGATAAGAGCCATTGTCCTTCTGGTCAAATGGGTTTATGAACTCTGAAGTCATGCTGGGCCCTTGCTCCTCGTTTGTTGTCATCTGTAGGGAAGCGTAAGCAGAACGGAAAGGCGAATGACTTTATACGGGCTAATTCCATCTTTTATCTTTAGTACAGCTCTTAATGCGATGCGAAGACTCGCTGTTTAAAAAACAAAAACAAAAAAACTGCCCACCTAGGACGGCCAGGGGATTTAATTTTTTTATAGGAAAAACGGAACAGAGCAGTTGGGATTGGTTACTGTTCAGTGAACCGAGGAAATGCCTCTACAATACATTGCTTCAAATGTTTTGTTGCTAAACGTCTGATGAGTTTTAAAATGTTCCAATGAAAAGTAAAAGGGATTAGTTTCTTCAGCATCGGTAAGGATTCGCACAAAACTCAAAGCAGACAAAGTTTTAAATGTCTTTATATAATGTTCACGGCACTGAACACAGTAAGCCTCTAACTTCCTAACGCCGCAGAAATGCAAACTGCCGCTTTTGCTTCTAATACTAGAGAAATGCGACTTTCTTTGCGCATGCGGGGGGAACTGGGGTGGCCCAACGGTAGAGCGTTGGACTCTCAATGCTTGGGCCGTGAGTTCGTATCCCGGCTGGGGCCAAATATTTGTGCTGGCTTTTTCATTGTTGCCTCGTCTTTGACATCACCCGTATGTGGTGGTGGAAAAGGACGTTAAACTCCCAAACACTCCCACCCTCCCCCACCCTTGAACATGCGGTCAATTTTTGAACGGACTGGGACTCGATATGCGGTACACATCAAGAGAAACTCATACACATACAGAGTCACCGCAATGGTCTCAGATGCTATATTGTAACCCACGTGACTGATTCTGATACACAGAGTCAGTGAATTCGATGAATAATTTTCCACGCGATGTTGTGTGCCTGTCATACATATTGAGACTTTAAGAATAAACATAGAAAGGCTGAAATACAGATTATGGTAGATACATTACTCACAACTGATGAAATTGCGTCCAGGATTCCAGTGCTCTGATCAGCTATATCGCTTACGTCACGGCCGAGGTCGGACAGTATCCTGATGACTTCATCCAGCGGCTTAGACTCCATATCGTCCAAATTCGCTACATCTGCACGAGATCACTGTGAGACTTTAGCCGACCCTACTGTGACTTGTCGTGAGTTCGCATCTCGGCTCTTTGTTGCTAGCGCAGCTTTAAGCCCTAACTAACTAACTAACTAACTAACTAACTAATCCCGGCTGGGGCCAGATATTTGTGCTGGCATTTTCATCGTTGCCCCGTCTTTGATATCACCCGTACGTGGTGGAAAACGACGTTAAACCCCCAAAACACCCACCCACCCTCCTGCACGTATATACTAACTATACAAATGGCACTAACAGCGCACAATTTTCTTTTTGTATTTTTTTTACGTTTGAAATCCAAAGTAGCTCCACCTTCTAGACGTAACAGCGAGTAGCTTTAGCCAGTCACAAAATAATTTTCAATTATATAAATTTAAAAAAAAAGAAGATCATATCTCATTTAGTTTGTCCATTTACACATGCGGATTACACAACAATATCATAGAAGCGTAGAAGTTATTTCTGTAAAATTATCATTGATAATAATGCTTCTGAAATTTTGTTTGCTTACTTAAACTTGACTACAGCAGTCAGAGAAAATAAAAACTTACGGTTCGTATAATTGGTAGACCGTTTCTGGCGGCTTTTGGACGTGTTGAAGTGGACGTTGCTCATGAGAGGAATCTTCGGGAGACACCAAGATGTTGCACAAGGCAGCAGGTGGAGGGAAAACTGCAGTTTGTCTTTGTCCCATTCTGTCGCCAGTGCAACTTTCAGATTTACAACTTGGAGCACGTTGATTCCGCCAAGTGTCTGCGTGCCTAAAACAATAATAATACATAGCTTTTATAGAGCGCTGTTCTCCAGCTTCCAAGGACTCGCTGCGCTTAAAGCACACACACACACAAACACACACACACACACACACACACACACACACACACACACACACACACACACACATACACACACGCGCGCGCGCAATTTACATCCCCTCGGCTTACATACAATCTGCCAGTGATGCACATGACAGGCTTAACAGAGGTTTAACTATCAAAGGCCTGGCGGAAGAGGAAAGTCTTCAGATGCGATTTAAACAGAGGCAGTGAATAAAGATTACTCAATACAGCCAGTCACACAATTTGTAAAACAGGCAGTTGCTCCGTTTATCATAGTGTGATCTTATTATAAAATAAGCCAAATAAACACACACACACACACACACACACACACACACACACACACACACACACACACACACACACACACACACAAGGATATAATACAAAATAAAAGTCAGTTACCAGTGTTACAAGCATCAGTGATAGCTCTACGAAAAGACCAGCATGATCTTCTGATCTGTCTTGTGTTTTAGTCTTTAGAGAAACTTACTGAAACGACACGCCTCAAAATAATGACAAAATAGCTGTTAGTGAATCAAAGTATCAACAGTATTTTATATGTTTAAGTTATTCGGGTTTTTTTTTGTACGAAGAAATAGTAAACCCGTAATTTCTTGGGATTAAAACAGAACCATTTGACAATATATAATGCGAATGAAACAAACAAGCAAAAAAGCCCCGCACCCTCCTAAACTACCACTACCTCCGTTCAAAAGAAAAAAAAGAGAAGAAGACAAAAACGAGAACAAAAAAGATAAACAACAGCAACAACAACAACACCTAAAAGCCCCCAAACAGAAAAAAAAACCCGGCAACAACACCACCACCACCAACACCAAAAACGCACAAAACGACAAATATAACCAAACCATTCAAAGCAGCAACATACAGATATTCTAAAACAACAACAAAATCAACAGCTTAAATATACCGTTTCCAGTAACGATGTAATCGTTTCCAGCCACGGAAAGTTCCACTCTCCTCTCGTCAGCCAACACCCTGACACTGACGTCAATATTCTCTGTGACACCAGGAATTCCAGAAAACTGGACATTACAGTCGACGCCGAGACAATCCGTGTCAGGTACACAAGTCGATTGACTGCTGGCTGACAGTCCTTTTAGTATCGACGGGCACACTGACAATAGAAGAGCGGCATAGATCAATGATTAGACGCTGTTGAAGAAAAGTTGTAAAAACTGAACCTGGAGATAGATAACGCCCGAAAACACCATAAAACCCATAGCTGGCTAAAATGTTGGACCCGACTAAAACAGCTGGTGTTTAGAACCATCTCTTACAATACAACACGCGTAACAAAAACGGAGATCTACCCTCCTAAACTTGACAAACATACCCCCCCCCCCCCCCCCACACACACACCCTACCCCCCGCCCCCCCCCCCCCAAAAAAAAAAAAAATAAAATCTAACGATCAAAGCACAAGGGGTAATTGTTTCAATGCCTTGTCGCCCTATAGCTTCTTATGTTCCTTAAACTGTAACAACAACAACAAGAACAAAAAAAAAAAAAAAAAAAAAAACAAGAAGGAATTTGAGTGTATTTAGCTACCGTAATTTCTACTCTTAACCACCAGTATTATAAGCTCAGTTTAGTTAGTTGGTAAATTAGTGGTGTATCAATTTCATGCACTGCGTCCTTTCTTATCAGTTTTAGTTTGCTCGTCTTATATTAGTCACACATAGTGAAGCTGCTTTTAAATATTAACCCTTTATTTTATTTATTGATGGGTGGGTGGGCGTTTGGGGGTTTAACATCCTTTTCCACCACATAGATTTTATTTATTGATGACCCTGGTCCAAAAAAAAAACATGGTGGACACAATAAAGTCGTTTGAATCTTGAACAACAACAACAACAACAACAGCAACAACACATTATGAAACTTGCAACAGCTCTGTACTTACGAGACGGGCTGGTCTTCACTGCCAGCAGCATGTTGAGTTTTCCAGCTATGTAGGAGAGAGAGGCTGGCAGTGGTTGCCCTCCGTCAGAAGCAGCGCCATCTCCTGGCATCGACAATCCAAGTGATGACAAAATACGACGAAGAACTCCAGTAGGAGACGACCCAAGTACCTCTGGCTTTGGATTCTTAATGAACGCGATTATTTCGTCTATGCTGGCTTTTATTTTGGATACTTGTTTGGAGAGAAAATCTCTGGTGAATTTCACAGTCGCGTTTTGCGCCATGGAAAGAATCTTCGCTAAGGAGAATTTCTTCGAGGATATATTCTCCAGGAATCCCTTGGCAGAGTTCCTGCAACAATGTTCAGTTGCAGAAGTGTACAAACACGAATACAAATGCAAAACGCAGATATATCTGAGCGTACCACTGGCAATACTGATGAAACTGGTGAGATGCAATGGGACTTTATTCTTAGAAAACACGAGAGAATGTAAAACAAGATCATATCAGAAATCAGGCCTGTCACGACAATTTGAAAATTAAGTAAAGGAAAGAAAAAACTGCTAATGTAAAACAGTACCCTATCGGTTGAGAGAGAGAGAGAGAGAGAGAGAGAGAGAGAGAGAGTAACACTTACTGGCTTCCTTCTCCTTCCTTTTCTTCTTTATTTTCTTCTCCGCCCTTGAAAAGGTTCTTCAAATCTGCCGGTTTGATGTCAATGCCCTCCACAATGTCCACAGCGATTTCTCTCATTTTGCCCAAGAATCCGTCATCTGGCAGTTCTTCCACTGCCTTTATAAGGAACTTCTTCCCGACATCCACAGAAAAGCGCAGGAGAACCCTGAACACTAAGTCAAATCCACTAGTCATGTTGCTGAAGTCTACAATTTGTCCAATGTGTTTGAACGTGAAGTGCTTGCATTCCTCCTCCCACTGTGGCACCGGCTGGATGATGTCCAGGAATGGCGTCGGATCCACGTAGTAGCAGAGACCACTGGCAGCATCCGGGGTCTTTCGCTTCATGGCCACGTGAATGTGGGAGGTCTCACACCCGCTGGGGCCTACTGGAGTACCTATGGCCTTTTCAAAAGATACAATACATTTACAAATGCTCGAAGCGTCAATGCTGTATGCTTTTGGTGACACATAATTACGCGGTGTCCTGTGTCTGAAATGTCTGGTAAAGATGGCGGCCGGAAAAAGAAAGAAACTGAAAACAACTGGCGCACGCACAGACAGTGAGAGCAACGTACTGGTACAGCAGACTGTACAGCTCACCAAAATACCACTACACCAGCGTCTTCAAACCGTTAGCTATACGACAAACACAATTTCAGTTCAACTAACGGAATCGTTTCTCGTGATGCAATATAAAATTTCGGAACATACTGACATAAGGCGTACCAAACAAACACACACACACAAACAAAAAAAAAAACAAAAAAAACGAAACAAAAACGACAACGAAACGACGACAAACCAAACCAAACCAAACCAAAACCCCGCAAACAAACCAACACCCCCCCAAAAAAAACAACAACAACAATAAAACAAAACAAAACAAAAACAACACACACACACACACACACCACACACACACACACACACACACACACACAAAAAAAAACACAACCAACCAACCAACCAACAAACAAACAAACAAACAAACAAACAAACAAACAAACAAACAAACAAACAAACAAACAACAACAACAACACGAAACAAACAAACATGTGTGGAGCAACTCAGCAACTACCCACTTTCCCAGGATTCGGAAAACTGAATTTCCAAAGAGTGACAAACCACCACCAAGATTTAAAAAAAACAAACAAAAAAAAAAACCTTCTGTCGCTTTATACATTGCACTAACCTGTCCCGCATCCACAAAGGTACCAGTTGCGTTCAGTGTGACGTCAGGAATGATGTTGGAAAGGATGACCTCAAACTGCGTGAAGCCAGTGGTGGCCGGGTTAATGATGACGCTCGTATTATCTCCTTCTACAGGAACCATTAGTCCTGCCACTGGACTGTAGACCTGGGAATTCACAATACTTTTCGTGAAAGTCAATCTCTCGTTAATCCCAGTGTGCTGATTTTGTTTGTTTGTTTATTTATTTATTTATTTATTTATTTATTATTATTATTTATTTTATTTTATTTTTTTTGGGGGGGGGGAGGCGGGGGTCCCTCGGAAAAGCGATTTCTTTGCTAAACCTCTCCTGAAATAGCACATACTTACAATAATGACTTTCCTGTCGCTCTCGACTGGATATATGTAGCAAAACAGAATTACGGTTTCAAAATCGATAGAATACGGTCAAAGCAATAAGTCAAATTTGGAACCTGGGATCTGGAATCATCTCGTTCTAATTAAATGCACGAACAGACGACTTCACCACTGTCCATCAAAAGGGGCGAGCTTCAATATTTCAGCCAATCAGCATAATGACTACAGCACACGGCTTGGTCTGGCAAACTTTCTTGCCAGTACAGACACAACAAAGAGGGAAGCACACGTAGTTTAACTGATATGACTGAAACGTATTAAGAATTTGAGCAGAAAGTCCGTGGACGATCATTTGAGACATTAGGTCAATATCATCATCATCATCATCTTTTTTTTTTTTTTTTTTTTTTTTGCCAGTTCCAGTGGTGTTCCTCCCAGGTCATGGGTGGAATCCACGGAGGGCTCGGAAGCTGGGGCAATTTTTATTATGCATGATGATGGAGATGAGGATGATGGTGAGATGATACTATGGAGGCTCGTGTGGTTTGGGACTGCGAGACAGGGCCGCATTCCACGCTTCCTGTCATAAATATCCCGGCATTAACCGGGCCCGGGAACTACGGCACCTGCGGTGCCGGCCGTGTAATCATCCACATCATGACGTGTCATACCAAGGGAAGCACCCCCCAAAGTCGCACCCGTGAAGTGGGTGAAGCTCGGCTGTGTGGCAACAGTGTCCCCATTGGGCCCATATCACACCCGCTCTGGGTAGGAGCCAACCAAAGTAGGAAAAATCCCGCTTGGTTCGGTGGGACTCGAACCCGGGTCTCCCGGTCCATCGTCCGAGGTGCTAACCACTACACTACGGAGGCCAGTTAATATCTTTTCTTGAAATCACCCCCTTTTCCGAAAAAAAGGACGACATGGACGTACTGCGCTTTGCCAATACACGGCAGAGTAAAGGGGCGGAGCTTTGACCTTGTGACTTGCAGCGTGGAGTCGTCTGTTTTAAAAGGCAAACTTACTGAGCATTACTGACCTTCAAATCTGAGTCCAACCGGAGGTCTATTCCTGGATGGCCGTAGCGACATTCTCCTGTGAAGTAGCCACAACCACACAGCCTGTCACAGTCTCTACGCTGGTCTGGAAACATGGGATGGAACTTCTGGCCGAACAGTGCGTTGATGCGAGACTTGATCATGTCGATTCTGTAAGAGATGTTAAATTTATCGTAGTATACAATACACAAGGGTGTGTGCGCGTGGGTGGGTGTTTGGGGTGTGTAACGTCCTTTTCCACGTATGGGTGATATCAAAGACGGGGCAACGAGAAAGCCATACACAAGGGACTTGACCTAGTGGATCCTACTGGATCATAGTCCGCTATGTCTCTTGAGGCTCAGGTTCGAATCCGTGGTGGGCAGATATTTGGTGTGAGTTTTTCTTGCCATACTGAGTCAAAGTCACGTGCCTGTTTTGCCTTCGTGTATATACAAAGTATATACACATGCACAATATCAAAAGTTCACGTTAAAAAACAGTCACATACCACACATGCAAGAAAAGAAGAAAGGTGGGATGAGCTAAATTTCCGTTTCGTTTTCCCTCGCGCGCGTGCGTGCGTGCGTGCGTGTGTGCGTGCGTGCGTGCGTGCGTGTGTGTGCGTGTGCGTGTGTGTATGTTGTGTGTGTGTGTGTGTGTGTGTGTGTGTGTTATTAGCATTTAAGTGCGAGTGGCTGTAATAAAAGTGAGCAAGTAACAGCATGCATATGTGTGATTGCAAAGCAGCTCTTTTAAACCACAACGAATTCCTAATGTTTATACACATGGCAATATGGTTTATGTTTATGTTATATGTTATGTGTGTGCAGAAGTTTAATGAATTGCATTGTCATTGTTACCTTGTGAACAGTTAATTTCACCATGAGGTATGAAAAAAGTATTCTTTTCTTATCTTAGCTTGTCTTATTATGACTCACGCTTCCTTGAACTCTTGGAAGTTGCTCTTCAGAATCTCCACGTAGACCACCTGCTTGTCGACGCCCGCCTGGAGTTCACTTGCGCTGCCAAGAACATCCTGGACATGTTTCTCCAGAACACCGGAAGTGTTGTACAGGTCTTCCAAAGCTGCGTCCAAACGCGATTCCTTTCACAAAGAGGGAAATCTTAGGAAAAAAGTTTTTGGGGGAAAAACAACCAAACTACTCTGTGTCAGAGTGTTTCTGATCTTTTTGTTGCTTTCAATAATCCTTTGCGTAGCCAACTGGGAAGCTATGTTTGCATGTTCTTGTAAAACAGTAGTAAGCCGTTAAAGAGAAAGAGAGAGAGAGAGAGAGAGAGCAGTTGGAGAGAGAGAGAGAGAGAGAGAGAGAGAAGGGGGGGGGGGGGGGCTAGACGTTGCATATCTGATCTTTTTCATTTTAGTGACTGATGATGAGTTTCTTCGATTTTTTTTTTATCATTAACCTTCCTCTATGATAGCGAAAATAATTCGGCCCAAATTTACTTGGTTGGTACTGGGTCCATGAAGCTTGGTTTGTTAACATGTGGTAGGTTTACTATAAGTTTCCTAGGGGCAGGCTCAGGCCAGTACAACGATAAGGCAGCCGTAGCCCCAGTCCCAACAGAGTTAAAGTGCTATAAGAGAAGTACACTTTTTAACTGTCAATGGTAGCACAAGCTATATGCTATCAACATATAACTAACAACGGCTTGCGTGAGGTCATCAAAGGTGCTGGTCTCCGTCTTGCGGCGTGCACGATCAGCTTTCAGTCGCTCAACCAACTGTCTTATGGCTTCCATCGTTTCCTGGAGCTCCTCACCAATGTTCATGAAGGTACTGCGTGATCCTTTTGAAATAAGAGACCTTAACTGCAATTTTCTCTTTGACGTATAGGGAGCAAATAATTTATGGGGTGTGTGAAGACACGCGCGTAAGGGAGCTAATCTGACGGCAGGTCCTATTCCCTCCCTTGGGCTATCCATTGTCAAATAATTAGCCTATCTCAGACCATACAGATGAGTGGCGATGTACAATGCAGCACATACTTATGAATGCGATAATTATATGATACGCATTTTAAGAGATCTGTTCTACTGTTCTGCTCTAATCTTATCCGTGGCATGTGCCATTGCTAAGTGATACGAAAATATCTGTGTAGGAAAAGCACAAGACAAACCAAAATACTGTTTGTTTTTTTCACAGGACCAAACGATTCTGTGAGTAGATGAAAATGGGCTTAAACGCATTCAATTTACCTGACAGGAAGGACATTTCTTGTTTAAGTATGTTGTTGCCCTCAATAATCCGTTGCATCGCAAGCTGGTAACTGAAATGGAAAGAAATGCTGCATAACTTTAAGGAATACATGTAATGTAATTCTGAACAATAACAGGCAAAAAAAAAATTCTTCACAGTTTACCGATGTTTATGTGAGTCATCCGCTTTTCCCAATAATTAGCACAATTTTTAGGGGGTAATTACCATGCTACCTCTGAGGCTCTACCCAAACTAACAAATGAGATGCCACTAAACATTGCAGCCAAAGGACAAGCCCACGATACATTCTCCACCCAGGAAAAGAAAAAAAATTAAAACACCTTATAATAATAATAATAATGATAATAATAAAGAACAAGTTTGGCCGGGAATTTTTTTTTTTTGCTTCGACTTATCCGAAGTTCGACTTAACCATGTTTAAAATAAGCGTATGTGTCTGCAAGAAGAAGTAGTTCATTTTTAAAGCACATATCCGTATAAAATTATATACTCTACGCGCTACACAAAAATGCATGAGATGCTCTCCTGGCGTAAAAGGGCCAGTGTATACTACTTCTGAGGAATGGTGTATTCATTTCACCCTCGTCTATAAATAAACACACACACCAAAAAAAAAAAGAAAAAAGTACCTCAGCTTTGCGCGCTCGATTAAGAAGAAGACTTGTTTTGGTGCTTTGTTGACATCTCCTAGTTTGTCCAGAACCGTGTTGATTGCACCCCGGATTTCTTTTTCAGCGAACGGCAGGGCAACCACAGCAGCATCTTTGATGTTCTGAAAGTTCCAAAGATAGTGTGATCATGGCTTTTGTTTGTTTGTTCGTTTGTTTTTTGTTGTTTTTTTTGTTTTTGTTTTTTTACACGTGATACCTCTGTAACACATCCATATACCACGTGCGGTAGTAAGATATTGTTGCACTGCAAACAAGTCATACGATTGTTCAGTAAAGGGTCTAAGCGCAAAGGATTTGAAAAGCATGTAGGACTTTTTACCATTTAAGGGCTTCTGCACAAGTGATACCCCTGTAACGCATCCATATACCACGTGCAGTAGTAAGATATTGTTGCACTGCAAACAAGTCATACGATTGTACAGTAAAGGGTCTGGGCGCAGAGGATTTGAAAAGCTTGTAGGACTTTTTTTTTACCATTTAACGGCTTCTGTACAAACTATTTTCTGCATTACTGGCAGGCGACTACTCATAAAATTGAAGTGTGTGTATGTGCGCGTGCGCGCGCGGGTATTGGTGTTGTTTTAGCATTTTATTGGACATCCCTATTTTTTATGCCGGTAATGACTTGTTCTTAGAAAGTTTAATCTTAGTTTTGTGCCAGTTCGTACACCGACCTTTTATGGGTAATAATAATAATAATAATACTTGTTTAGCGCTTAATCTCACAGGAAAGCAACTCATAGCGCTACAAGATAATTTATGCGGGTAATTATCTTACAACAAACAAATCCGTGGCCTCGCTATGAACATTCTCCATCAGAGACTGCGCGCGCACGGCAAGCTGCTGAATCTTGGTGACCAAGGGCAGACCACCAACAGCTTCAGCCGCCTCAGTGAAGGATACAGTGGCTTGCAAGGCATCTTGCGTTTTCGTAGGTAGACTCTTCACCGCCTGGGCCAGGGCATCGAATCTGCAAAGACAGTCATGAGATTCTGAGAGTAAAAATTTACTATAAAAAACCCGCCCTTTTTGGGGGAGTCATAGGGTTTAGAAGTCCAGTTCAGGATTCAGCCAGGCGAAGGATTGTGTGCCCTTTGGTCCGCAACACGCAGGGCGGGGGGGGGGGGGGGGAGTGGGGTTGGGAGTACAGGGAGGTGGGGGTGGGGGTGGGGTGGTCGCCGCTTCGAAAATTGTGTAATGATGATGATAGAACAGAAGAAAAGTGATTTTAACTCTGTGTGTTCCTCGCACTCAACTTGAGCCGCAACGACAAGAAGAAGTAATCTAGCCAATGGAATTATACACGTCCCCCCCCCCCCCCCCGCCCCCCCCCCCCGGTCCCTTGTTTATGCAATTTTGAAAAAACATCTTCTTGAATACACCAAGTTTTACTCTGAAAAGCCCATGCAGAAACTCTTCAGACCACTAAGAGCCACTTCAAGCCACTATTATGCAATCTGGAGCGGTCTCTACACTAGTGGTGAAGGCCCACAACTTGCATAATGACGACTTGAAATGGCTCCTACTGGTGTGCAGTGGCCTGTTCTTTTTAGCCCGTCATCATATAGTGGGGACAGGATAGTCGAACTTGGGATCTTTAGAGTTATTGACTTGGTGGGTGGGTTTTTAGGGCCTTAAACCGCGCACGGAACAAAGACTAATTCGCGGCTGAGTGTGCCTGCACTACTTGAAGAAAACAAACAAAATGTAACGTTGGACAAAAAAATGCAAACTGGTCTACGGGGCGGCATAAATCCAGGACATGCAGGAGACGCTGTACCTTCATGCAAAAAAAAAATTAATAGTACTTGTTTAGCGCTTAATCTACCAGGAAAGCAACTCATAGCGCTACACACACACACACACACACACACACACACACACACACACACACACACACACACACACACACAACACACCACACACGCCACGCACGGCACGCACGCCACACACGCACACACGCACACACGCACGCACGCACACACACACACTGACATGCACAACCCGGCCTGATGCAGATGAACAATTGCAGTCAAAGGCACTGAAACAATGGCAGACTACTCATAAGCGTGAAAGGCCAGAAATTAGCCAGTTGTAACACCAGAAACCTGAAATTACCCGCTTTTTGGCTTATCGGTGTCTGGATCCTGATACTGTGCGGCCAGTTCACTCGCTGCCTTTTCCATTGGCTCCATGATTTGGGTAATGATGTGATCAAACGTGCTGGAAATGTCTTCAGCCGTGGATACGTTGTAATCCTGTGAGTGATTTTTATAACAGCAGAAACGTTTAGGTTTTAATCATACATAATTATTTTTTGCCGGTACAACTCTTTGCCGGCTCCAGTGGTATTCCTCCCTGGTAATGGGTGGAATCCACGGAGGGCTCGGAAGCTGGGGCAATTTTTTTTTATTACTGCATGATGATGGAGATGAGGATGATGGTAAGATGATGCTGTGGAGGTTCCGTGTGGTTTGCGACTGCGGGACAGGGCCGCATTTCACGCTTCCTGTCATAAATATCCCAGCATTAACCAGGCTCGGGAACTACGGCACCTGCGGTGCCGGCCGTGTAATCATCCACATCATAAGACGTGTCATACCACCGCCAAATTCGCACCCATGAAGTGGGTGAATCTCGGTTGTGTGGCAACAGCCTCCCCATTGGGCCCATAGCACACCCGCTCTGGGTAGAAGCCGACCTAGGTATGAAAAATCCCTCTTGCTTCGGCTGGGACTCGATCCCGGGTCTCCCGGTCCATGGTCCGAAGTGCTAACCACTGCACTACGGGGGCAGGTAAATCATACATTTTCACTCTAATGCATTGAATGGAAAGCCACGAGGGTGACGGTGACAATATAAGATTGGTATAATGATAATAAGACGAAATAAGAATCATCATCATTATCAGCATCATCAAGTAGCAGTCGTAGTGGTGGTTGTGATCGTAGATGCGAAGATAGGTTTTGCCTGAGAAAGAAACATATAATTATCCTTGTTTGATGGTTGTACCGTTTTTCTTTGTTTACTTCTCCGTTTGTTCGTTTGGTTGTTTGGTTCTTTGTTTGATTGTGTTTTTTGTTGTTTGTTTGTTTATTTATGTTTTTTTTTTTTTTAAGAGGGGGGGGGGGAGTGGTGGTGGTTTGTATCTTTCTTTGTTCAAATATTTTCCCCCAAACTGAAACTCCTGCTGCAAGTACGACTGCATCGGAAAAGTCGGGTGGTTTTAAGATAAAACTGCACCTTCATGAGGTTCATGTTGTACTTCAGTCGGCCTCGATAGCACGCATCAATGAGGAGGATGTCCCACTGCTGGTTGATAACACCGATATGGAGCTCGGCCCACAACTTGTCCTCAATGTTGACATCAATGTAGCCACCCAGCGTCTCTGCAGCAGATTAAGGGGGGGGGGGGGTAATGTCACGGAAATTTAAAGTCCTTTTCCACCGCGTATAGGTGAATTCAAAGACAAGTAAAGATGAAAAGGCCAGCACAAATATTTGGCGACAGCCGGAATTCGAACTCACGACTCAAGCACTGAAAGTCCAACGCTCTACCCAACACAGACATTTCGCGAATTTAGATATAATTCACCAACATCTCGATGGAAATGTTAGGAAACATCACTGTGACTAATAACCCCAACGGGTTCCATGGCAATAAATGTTGTTCTTGTTCTACCATTCGGCTGTCCCGGCTCCCCCTGCAGCGAATAACATACACCGCCTCTAAACTATTGATAAGAATGACATCTACTAAAGCTAGTACTGTTTGTTTCTAGATTGAAGCATTTGTAGGGGTGACTATGATGCCTGAGGCTAGTAGGGCATCTATAGGCATTCTGAGGCCTCACGCATTTGTATTCTTTGACCACATCTATACTCACTGAAAAGGATGTCAACGTAGTTGTTGAAATAGATTCCGAAACTCCCTCCTACAGCTTTGGACCCAACCTCTTTCTTCCAGGCAAAAGCGGGTAGCGCGACCTTGAACCTCAAGAGAACGTCCTCAAACACCTCTCTCTTCACCCTGGCAACGGCGTGGTATGTGTAGTTTCGACTGTAAAGGAAACGCATTCCTTGAGCATCATTTCAACACAACCCTGTTCCGGGTCCGTCGATAACTCTAGGCCCCTGCGACGACGGCCAAGTCGGGCTAACCGAGACCGAGCCAAGTGACACCTGTTTCGAGATTATTGCCTGCATGAGTTGTCTCCTTTGCCGCAACAGGCACGCATTTTTCGTGGCAGAGCACAAAGCTGCCACGAAAAATACAAGCATACTGAGGGTCTGTGTATGCACGGGGGACAACTCATGCAGGCAATGATCTCGAAACAGGCTGAAAATGTACTGTGCTGGTGAATGCGACAGGTTTCACCGCTTCTGTGCACACTGTGAAATAACACGGGCACCTCAAAGTTGTCCGCAACTGTCCACTTTCCTTGTCACCGAGTATTTTTGTGTTTTTCCTTCTTAGGTATCACTTAGCTCGGCTCGGTCTCGGTTAGCCCGACTTGGCCGTCGTCGCAGGGAAACAGAGTTATCGACGGACCCGGAAAAGGGTTGCATTTCAACATAGCTAGGCTGATAATGAGAGAAGACAACTATGACCCGTTAGTGGACTCGCACAAACCGTATTCAGGTCTTTGGTACTCACGAGTGATCAGGTAATGATTGTCCCCTCAGGTGCATGCATGTTCTCAGACTAGATAAGAGCGCGTACGGGTTTTTTTTTTTTTCATTTTTATTTTCCTTTCCCTGCTGCTAAAGCGCTTTGGGTCTCCCCCCCCCCCGCCCCACCCCTCGGAAAGTTGCGTCAAAGGCTAGAACTGGAGAAATAACTTTAGCTGTGTAGTTTTACTCAAAGGAAACGAATAGGTAAGTAGACTCTACAAGGGAGAGAACTGTGCCTGTTAAGAGTGATCCAGCAGTTCCCAGCACAGAAAAATAAATTCGTTCCCTTTGAGTGGTAGTTTTGGCTACTGCAATCACTACTTGCGAATTTTCTGTAGTTTATCCTGATAGGTGTTAAAACTGCTGCGTTTAGAACACATAGCTGATAGCTAAGCTGCTGAAACCTCGTGGCTAGAATGCACAGCACTAGAGCATTTGAGAAATTGAACAACAACAACAACAACAACAACAACAACAACAACAAATGACTGGTTTGGAAGACCTGAGGATATAATTACCTCAGAATAAAGTTCTCTTTGTCTCTGGTGACCTCCCGACGTCTTGGGTGTTTGACGTATACACTGAGCGCCATCTGGCGAACGGAGTGCTTGTCGTCTTTCAGCAGACAATCCAGCAGCGCACTGGCGGACTACACACATGAATGGAAAGTATGCTTATTTGTTCGCACGTGACTGTAGCTTAACTCCCTTAAGGCCGCGATCCACGATCAGATAGTGCGGGACCGCAGTGCGGGATCTGATGAGTTTCTATGGCAACCAGCTTATCAACTTTATGTCTTTTGTGCGAGAGACTGCGCTGGTGGGTACAGGTGTAACTGGCGTTTCGGACTTACCTGATGATACTGTGGGTGTATGGGTGTTTGGGATTTTAACGTCCTTTTCCACCACGTAATGGTGATATCAAAGACAGCTAGGGCAAGGAGAAAAAGGCCAGCACAAATATTTGGCCCTAGCCGGGACTCGAACTCACGACCCGAGCATTGAAAGTCCAACGCTTTACTACGCGATCGGCTATCCTGGTTCCCGGGCGATATTTTGGTTTCTAAGTCACGTACTCGGGCCCGTATGTAAAACTCGAGGTTAATTTAACCCACGGCTACGGGCCTAACCCAGACTATGTCAAAAGAAACCCCAAAATAAAATTAAATAAAAAGGAAGCGAAGAAACAAAGACAAAAATCCTTCTATAACGGCTTAGGCACCATGGTGGAATGGACCCGCTTCCTGATTAAAAAAAAAAATTAAAAAATTTAACCCTAGAGCTAGTTTAGTTCGAGGTTAGACTCTAACCCGGGGCTAAACTCCCTAACCCTGACTTTTACACGAGGGCCCTGGTTTACAAAAACACATAAGACTGACACTCAATTAGCTACTACGGGTGGATGAATACCTCTTTGCACGTGTAGTGCCTCAGTGCATCCAGCGCCGCCCGTCTCCACACATGATGTCCCCTGTTGGGCTGGGCGTGGTCCAGCAGGTGGCGCCGTGATCGCGTGAGGGCGGCGTTGCCCAGCGCGTGCAGCAGGACGGCCTTACTGATGTGGTGATCCTCGTGCTCCGTGTCCGTCAGCCACGTGTCACGCTTACTGATCTCGTGGTCACCTGATAGACATGGTATATAGTTGTTGTTATTTTTTTAAAGAAAAGGAAACGGTAAAAGACTGCGAAGTGGTTACAAGTTAAGCAAATAAAAGCGACATAACCTGGTTTGTGTCCTGAGGAAGGCGAAAGCCGAAACGTTGACACGTGCCGTCCTTTGTGAAAGTTAAGAGGTTTCTGTCCCTTTATGTCGTTTTTATTTGTTTGGTTGTTTTTTAAACTTGGAGTTAGAACTGTCTTTCTGGTGGGTGGGTGGGTGTTTGGGGGTTTAACGTCCTTTTCCACCACATACGGGGCAATGATGAAAAAGCCAGCACAAATATTTGGCCCCAGCCGGGATATGTCTTTCTGGTAGGTACACCAATCCAAAACACTCTTTGCCCACCCGGACCCCCTCCGCTTTCCGGATTACCACGTATAAACAAACAAACTGACATTGTAGCACTTGAATAAAAAAAAAAAAGAGGAGATTTCTGACTCTCTACAAATAGTCTGGCTTGTGAAATGACTTCATTAATTTTACTTTTTGACCTGTTCGGCATTTGGCAAATGTACATCTTACAGAAGTTTATGCAATCAGCCAGTTTACATATAACTGTATGTATTACTTTAGTGGACTTGAGAAATAACATTCCCATGTTTCGAAATCTAACATGCATAAAATGCCTGCTGGCGTTCAATACTCAAACCTTTCAATACATATTTTTAAAAGTAATAATATAAATTGCCAAGTTTTACAGCTGAAAATCTCCTTCTAATTTCACCTTTCCCAAGTTCATCCAGCCATGTCTCTAGCCGGGTAGCGAGTGCGTTGGCCAGTGTGTGACGTCCCCCTGTAGCGAGGTTCCTGGTCAGACTTCCCACCGCCAGACACGCCCGTCGCTGTGTCCGCGTCATATTGCGGGATCCGTGATGTTCTCCGGTCTCACCGAAACAGAACCCCTCAATGGCGCGAACAAATTTCTGTGGGGAAAAAACAAGAAATAGCGAATCGTGAATTAACGCGTGTGTGCGCGTAAAACGTATAATTTTCATTAAACGAGAGACTAAACCTAAAAAGCTTGTAAGACTCTAGACTGAGCTGAGAGGGAGGTGGATGGGAAGCAGGTGGGGGGGGGGGAAGAGGGGGGGGGGGTAGGTGTGTGTGGGGGGGGGGGGGGGTAGGAGGAGGAGGAGGGCCAATATTTAAAGCTCTTAAGCTGCAACTGAAGTGATACTCAATTTGGATATTGCGACCATTTCTTTTTTAACTCTTATTCTCGAAAAATAGGTCTTGTAGATATCCGCACTACTTTTCCTGCCGAAAGATCCATCCGCGACTTGCCAGACGTGTGGCTCGAGTCTTAACATCTCCGCGTCCTTCAAAATACAAACGTGAAACTCTACCTGAATGGGCCGCTTCAACGCGACACAGTGTGCAAACACTCTGCGTAACTCCTCGCCCTCCGTTGGTTGCTTGGACAGCACGTGCTTCAGGACCAACTCCTGTGACGTCACATCCCCGATTCTGGCAATGACGTCAATGAGAACGAGGCGTTGTTCCTCGCAGACAGTGTTATTGTCCTGGCAACCGTTGCCGAGGATGCTGCCAACGAACTTTTCGTAGTCTTCTTTGTCCAGATTTTCCAGAATGTCGCGAAGATCGTCGATGCACAGAGAACGGTTGACGTCATCTTCAACAAAGGAGACGTAAGCGGTGTATTCCAGCCTGATCGGACCAATTTTCTTTTCACAATGTCAGTCCTTGCACATAAGTCTTGCAGATGTGTTTTGTTACGATGAAATAAGAAAGCAAGTGTTCTTCAATAATAATAAATAATAAATAAAGCCCAAATTAAAGAGGCTCACTTTTCTCCGGATATCTTTGGATGCACTCGAAGGCCTTGCTGATGTTGGCCATGACACTCCGCAGTGTAAACACAACTCTTTTCTGAAAAAGAAATGAATTTTTCTTTGTGCAGAACACAGTTGCGTCAGTTTCAATTTATATTGTTGTCAGATGCACATTACATCGTGGCCATAACACATGTACAGTTTGTAGTCTCCAAAAACTGTGAAGTTCCACCACCACCACCACCCACCACATTTAGAGAAGGATGGAAGCTTTAGAAAATACAGTTAGCCCAAATCTAACTTACCGGTTTCGTTTCCAGAGTCTGGACTGACAGGTTCTGAAAGGTAGCGAGTGGGACTGGAGATGGCCTGTTATATAAAAAAGTGATGGTCTGTACGATGTCACGTATATGGTACGTACATATAAATTTATGTACATATAATTGTACATATAAATCGATATTAAATTTGTGGATCTGTTCAGCAATAATGAACTGTATACCGATTTCGCGTGTTACAGGATAAAATTTTGTTAGGTCTTTCAGGTTTAAAAAAAATCGTTTGGGTGGGTGGGTGTTTAGGGGTTTAACGTCCTTTTCCACTACATACAAAAATCATGTTGTGAGGTGAAAAACAAATAATTTATGTTCTTAAGCCGTTAATATAATTTGTAAAATTAATGTAACCATACTTCATCATTTGATTTAGAAAAAAAGACAAGAGAGAGAGAGAGAGAGAGAGAGAGAGAGAGAGACAATGACAATGACAATGACAATGATCCTTATTTATCAACGGTAAAGCAATTGGCACAATTACCATTTTCAAACTTAGCCGTTGCTACTCTAAATTACAAAAGAAAGAAAGAAAAAGAAAAAAGAAGAAAAAAAATCAAGCATTTAAAACTGACAAGAAAAAAAGAAGAAAAGTCAAGGACAATCATGAAGCCAAACAACTAAATATAAGCCAAAAAGTGAAGAGAAAAAAAGAGAGAGAGAGAGAGAGAGAGAGAGAGAGAGTGAGAGAGAGAGAGAGAGAGAGAGAAAAGAGAGAGAGAGATTTGTACACCTTTTGCTGTCAAGCGTGACTTGAACAGTGGCGCTGACTTCAATTTCAGGAAAATCTGTGAAATAAGGACAATGAAAACATCCATTTATAGAAATTTACACGCAAATGAACATACAAGAAAAAAAAATCACATTCGATAAAATAAGGCATCACCGAAACACACTCTGGAATTTTGCAAAAATTTTGATGAAAAAAAAAATACACAAGCCCAGCTTGTTCATGCTCAGAAATTGTTTTTTTTTTTTTTTTTTTTTACTTTGAACAAACTGTATTGCAAACTGTATTAAACTTGTTTAAACCAAAAAAAAAAAATACACAAGAACACATAATTTCGGAACTCCCCTACACGTGTGTACACACCAATTTTTTTTTTATTACGTCACTGAAATGGTCTGGCACTGAAAGGGTTAGGGCGTATCAGTTTAAAAAAAAGACCAGTAAATTGATTTTATACACACGTCAAGAATTCATTATATTTGTCGCATAATCTACTATTTATTACGCACATATGCACACAATACTGACCATTTCATTACCAATATATACGTTGCTGCATGGTGTCTGTAAAACTATAGTTTTAAACAAAAAAATCCATTAAACACAAAATGAGGCTTACCTCCTGATGATGTTGTTTTGTGCGGCAATTCCCCAGGTAGGCCAGAACTGCACACAAATCCACAAGTCATTTTACTGGTAACTCCATCACAACGAGCCAGTGCAAAACACACACACACACACACACACACACACACACACACACACACACACACACACACACACACACACACACACACACAGAGAGAGAGAGAGAGAGAATTCACGTTTTCTCAGCTGGAGGGAGTCTGTCCTTGAGATGTACTCTGTCCTTTGTCTCGGCTTTGTGCAGGGTTCCCTGGTGGTCGTAGTGCAGGGTCTGAAGACAATAGAGTTACAAGCGTTTGTGGATCGTCACTATGTTTATTATCGTTCAGACGAGACTGCGCGACGTTTCGATCGAAGTCTACAGCTTGTGCCGACGACCCCCCTCCCCCAAAACAAACAAACAAACAAACAAACAAACAAACCAACAACAACAACAACAACAATCAAAAAACAACATACAACATATCAAATCCCCCCTCCCCCCCCCCCCCCAAAAAACAAAACCCACAACAAAACACCAAAAAACATAAAACAAACAAACAGCAACAACAACAAAAATAACAAAACAACAACAAAAACAACAGCAAAAACAAGAACAACAAAACAACAACAAAAACAAAAAGAACAACAAAACCTGCTAACCCAAAGTGTAATTCTTTTGAGTTCATCCGTATCAGTTCAGTTTCCATTCAAAACTGAAAAGTACTCTCGAATATCTACACTAATATTGAAATCTTATTTGTTATTGTCATGCGTTATTTGCTGGAATATGACAAAAAGGAATGGGTTACTGTCTCCTTACCTTTTCATGAAATCGGTGCGCATCATCAAAACTAGAAAAGTTCCTTTCTAGCATCATACCGTCCCTGGTTCGTTGCGCTCTGTACGAATGTTCAAGACGACCTGCCAAATTGGACGTGGCAAGATCATCAACAAAATTTAATACGGGGTAAGGTATTGCATTTATGACTAAACGTGTCATCTAGTAATCTTAGCCCGCACATATATCTATATCGACCATCATTGTTTAAATCTAAATGTTTACCCTGAGTGTACTCACCGAGGTGGTCTGTTTCCTCCGCCATATACCTCCATTCTTCTTCATTGTGGTTGATCTGAAAGAGCAAAATACACTGGCATATACATACCAAGAAAGACATAGCCGCGAATTACTCTTTGTTGCTTGTTACTTGTTACTTGGGCGTTAAGCCCTAACACTTCACTCACTCACCCAAGAAAGACACCTTTGACCCCAACTTTTGGTAAAAATATTGTGAGTATAGTAGACTTTAAAAAGTTACACTTTCAGTCAGTTTCTCATTCTCTCGTCATGACCTTCACCTTGACGTGGACGGAGAAGACGCTGACCATGGCCTTCTTGATGACCAGCAGCTCCTCGTGATCGTCAGGATGACAGTGAACCAGTCGGATACCGCCAGTATCATCCACCATGAACAGGAAGCTGACGGACGAAAGTCAGAAGTCTACATCATAATAATCTGATAAATGTTCCACCAAAGTCGACGGTATGGAAAAGTCTTCATATGAATATGTCTTAATTATAAACCTTTCACTAGACATATACTCGAGCTTTTCTTTTTAAAAAAAATGCCACTGAAATTCAGCACAGTTTCTGTTGAGGGTGGGTGGGTGTTTGGGGGTTTAACGTCCTTTTCCACCACGTAAGGGTGATATCAAAGACGGGACAACGAGAAAAAGGCCAGCACAATTATTTGGCCCCAGGTGAGACTCGAACTCACGACCCGAGCACTGAGAGTCCAACGCTCTACCATTCGGCTATCCCGGCTCCCCGCAGTTTCTGTTGAAGATACTGTAAGTGGTAGTTCATTGTGATGGTCATTTTAACCTTTTGGTAACTTTTTGTTAAATGATTCTTTTACTAGAATTACTCACGCTTTTGTTAGGTCCCACTGGTTTGGGTTGTTCATAACTGGAACAATAAATGAAGGCATAATTTAAAAGAACTCATTTCTGTCAATTCAAGAATGGCATAACAAGAACCCTACCAATATCGATACCTACTATAACGATGAATATGAGAAAACTGTAACTGATACTTAACAAAATAACATAGTCGGCTTTGTCATTAAAATGGTTCAATGTAGTGTTGATTGCTTTTCCTAGATTTTGATAAATATTACAAATGAGAAAAGTTGAAATATTCTTTGCTGCTTACCAGAGCCTCCTTTGACAAACTGCACCAGGCTGTCCACAGTGAGGGAGTGAAGCCGGTATCCATTCTCCGTCTCATTTACAGCACTCACTTGAAACTGACGTGCAAACATCGAGCAGTCAGCATTTAAGATCATCATCATCATCATCATCATGAACACCACAACCACCACCACCAGCAGTACCATGACCACCAAGGTGGGAGGGTGGGTGTTTGGGGGGTTAACGTGCTTTTCCACCATATATGGGTGATACCAAAGACGGGGCAACGATGAAAAAGTCAGTACAAGTATTTGGCCCCAGTCGGGATACCGTCACCACAAAAAACAACAACACTGCAAGTCACTAGTCACTAGTCAGCGTGTGAACGCTAGTACAGATTCTAGCGAGCTCCCATTGGTGGAAAGGTCAACACTGCTGCAGTTCCTAAGACTTCTAAACACAGCACTGCCGACTCAGTAAAGGAACTCGTATGCAGTGTAGGGTCCTATGAGATAATTATCAGACTGATGGAACAGAGATAAACACATAGAGAACTTTATCAATACCATTGCTGGGAAAATACATTTGGTTAAAACGCATGATCATGAAAAAACACAGATGAGTTCAGAAAATAAAGCGAAACTTACTGCAACTGGCTGGAAGTATAAACAAATAAAAGCCCCCCCCCAAACAAACAAACAAACAAACAAACAAACAAACAAACCCCAAAATAACCACCACGACAAAACAAAACAAAAACAACAAAAAACCAACAACAACAAAAAACAACAAACAAACAAACAAACAAACAAACAACAAAACTGAACCACTTATCTTACAAGACAGCTTCTGAAGGCATAGTGCCGTAACACCGGCGTGTCAACTGTGAATGTGTCTCATAGACGATTTCATTAGATTAACTATGCGCACCCATGAACATCCTATCACAATGATCCTATGACATCTCCATCAGGTGTGCAAACACATAAATATAAATATGATTGTAGCGATTACAGAAGCCGACATATCAGACTGATGCAAGAAAGCCGATGAGTCTATGTGTCGATACATTTTAGTTTTATTTTTGTGTGGTGAAACAATTATAACTACACCAGTCCCGTATTGCCCCTGTATTTAAACAAATATGACGAAAAGTCAGAATGGATGCGCACCTTGAGGACTGTAGTGATGTTCTCATGTCCAAACAGATCGTTCTCCGCCTTGTACGTGTAGTGATGGCTGTAGCCGGACTCGAAGAAGTAGGCCTCTCCCCCAGCTAGCAGACACGCTGCTAATGTAAGGGAGAGCTCCCACATTTTGCCTCGTCTATGCCTGGCACAGATGTATGAGTTTTATATTAATGCACGATACAAATACAGATACAGGTCATGTCTGTCTGTCTGTCTGTCTGTATGTCTGTCTCTCTCTCCTTTCTCTGTCTGTCTGTCTGTCTGTCTCTGTATCGCTCTCTCTCTCTCCTTTCTCTGTCTGTCTGTCTGTCTCTGTCTGTCTGTCTCTGTCTGTCTGTCTCTGTCTGTCTGTCTCTGTCTGTCTGTCTGTCTCTGTCTGTCTCTGTCTGTCTGTCTCTGTCTGTCTGTCTGTCTGTCTCTCTCTCTCTCTCCTTTGCTTGCTCACTCGCTTGCCCTCATGCCTCCAGCTCTCCAGCTGAGGTGGCAAAAATAAATAAATAAATAAATAAATAAATAAGGAGGGCGGCACTGTACTATGGCGACGCGAAATTCCAAGCAGTGTGACAATAGAGAGTATACGTAAATGAAATATCGACTGAGTCGCTAGCAACCGCATACGTTGCATACCGATTTCGAGAGACGAGCTGTGTCGCGTACCATTCACCGGTGACAATACACACGGCGTGCAACGTACAACGCCAATAATTATTTTACAATTACCAGTTCAGCCTAACGACCCCCCCCCCCGCCCCCACCCCCACACGCACACACACACACACTCAAAACCATCGCTTAAGCCTGCTCTTAACTGGGCACAGCGCGCGAAACACACACGTGCACATCACAGTCGTTGCGCTCGGTGTGTCTACTAACTACAAAACTGAACACAGCTGTGCTCGGTGACAAACCGATTGAAGATGCACTGTCCGCCATGTTTGCCCGCCAAGTGACGTCGTACAGCCGATCAGAATCTGTTGCGGAACCCACAGTCACAGTTGTGGCTGTTTGAAATCCACGTTGCTGTGGTGACGCCACAGCGGTGGAAACCCCGCAAATCACAACTGTGTCACAACTGTGGACAGCACTGTGGCGCTCCGCGGTGCCCAGTGAGCCGGCTTTACCCTATCATTTTTGCTGATGTCAAACAAATGAGTGCATGCGGGTGTAGAGGGTGGGTGGGTGTTTGGGGGTTTAACGTCCTTTTCCACCACATAGGGTGATATCAAAGACGGGGCAACGATGAAAAAGCCAGCACAAATTTGGCCGCAGCCGGGATCGAACTCACGACCCGAGCAAATGCGGGTGTAGAAGTGTTTGCGTGTATAGGGTTTTTGCGTGTTCCTCCCTTCCTCTCACACACTCATTCGCGTCACATTACTAATACAGTAACTCAGGTCACAGTTGTAATGAACAGAACATCTGCAAATATGGCATGACATGCACAATATTGTGCAACATCAAAAGAAAGTTTACAAACAGCGCATTGTAAGAGTGGCCATTACGCTAAGTGCGCGTTGCGGTTGCAGTCTTGGATGTTGAACGTTATTTATGAAGGTACCTCTTGTTCGTTGAGTAACTGCTGGTTTACGGCAGGTTGCTTTTCCTCATGTCACATGGAGGACACAGAACATTCACTCTCCTGTGAATAAACATGGGCGTCGCCTCTAATCACGGCACACACACACACACACAGAGGACGACCCCGAACTGACGAACACCTCGGTGACGCCAAAACAGCATCAGCAGCCGACACCGGCTTGACTATGGTGACTAAAGTCGAGGACGGCCGTGTCACACCTCAAGCATACAGGTCTGGAACCCCTGCAGCGGCTCGGGCCAACAGGAACGCCTCCCGACTACCAAAAGAACCCCTCTCGGACCGGAAATGCCGACAAGAAGAGTTAACGATGCTTGAGTCAGAGCTGCCCCGCAATCTCAGCAGCACGGGAACCAGACAGACAGCAGGAACCCTTGCACAGGAGTGGCGAGACTCAAGACTCCGAGCACCGGGCAATGAAGTGTGGGGCAGAGACTAGAAACCGTCTCGCTTATAATTATGCAGAGCTCTGTGCCGTCACGTGATAAACAAACTGGCAGCACGTGATATACAAAGTCCGACACAGAGAGAGACAGACAGACAAACAGACGTGGCAACTACCAAGATGCACGGGGATCTAACACGCACCACTGCAAAGCATGAGTCTCGTGCACATATCGTCAAGCACAACTCCTGAATTCTTTCAGCGTGCGCACACACAATGCACGAGGTAACAACTTGGCTAAGCCAGTCAACAAGACACGGTAAGTAACGCAACTACGCCGGTAAACACAGTTACACACTATAGAATAAACAAACAGCAGTTTAGTAACCTAGGCACGAACGTAAATCCTGTTGGTGACAGCTGACTGAAGTATTATCTAACCAAAGTTATCATCGGCCTTCAATGTTCAACGTCCAGGGTATGTTTTTCTCACGTTGTGAGTACAAATAGCACCCCTGTCTGTCTGCCTGTCTGTCTCTCTCTCTCTCTCTTTCTCTCTCTCTCTCTCCCCTGCAGTTTTGATTTACCATAATTAGGGATCGATTTAGTGTGCCGTTGCAATCAGTACTGTCACAATGTCTGTCTGTCTGTCTGTCTGTCTGTCTCTCTCTGTCTCTCTCTCTCTCTCCTGTAGTTTTGATTTACCACAATTAGGGACCGATTTAGTGTGCCGTTGTAATACTGTCATAATGACTGTCTGTATGTCTGTCTGTCTGTCTCTGCCCCCCCCCCCCCTCTGTAGTTTTGATTTACCATAATTACGGACCGATTTGGTGTGCCGTTGTAATACTGTCACAATCTCTGTCTGTCTGTCTATCTGTGTCTGTCCCCCCCTCTGTAGTTTTGCTTTACCATAATTTGGGACCGATTTAGTGTGACGTAATACTGTCACAATGTATTTGTGTCTGTCTGTCTGTCTGTGTGTCTGTCTGTCTGTCTGTCTCTGCGCCCCCCCCCCCCCCCCTGTACTTTTGATTTACCATAATTACGGACCGATTTGGTGTGCCGTTGTAATACTGTCGCAATGTCTGTCTGTCTGTCTGTTTGTCTGTCTCTCTCTCTCTCTCTCTCTCTCTCATTTCACGTTTCTATAACCTGTGTTGCATTAAACTTGTTTAAACCAATGTTTAAAAACGAAACTTACCCTGTGCCTTGCAGTGGACTGATATTTCAATGTTCCAGGCTGAACGGTCCGTGGTAACAGGTTGAGCACGCGGGGCTGCATTCATAGAGGTGCACACATACAATACCAGTCAGACGGGTGTGCAGTGTGAGAGAGCTGCTAATCTGTGGTGGGCGGAGCCATTGCTCTCGTGGGGTGCACAGTATATTGCCTTATTCAGACAACATTAAGTATGTGAGGTAAGGAACCCTATGGTATATAGACTGGGCTTGCAGAAATTCTCTCTCTCTCTCTCTCTCGTTCGATTCCCGACTGGGGCCAAATATTTGTGGTGGCCTTTTGGCCTTTTTTTTTTGCGTTGCCCCATACTCGATATCACGCCAAAGTGGTGGAAAAGGACGTTAAATCACGTACGAACATCATCCACCCATTTCAACCATTTCTCTCTCTCTCTCTCTCTCTCTCTCTCTCTGTGCGTGCGTACGTGTGTGTGTGTGTGTGTGTGTGTGTGTGTGTGTGTGTGTGTGTGTGTGTGTGTGTGTGTGTGTGTGTTCGGTGGGGTGGGAGTGGGGGTGGGGGGTGAAGAGGCAGAGAGTGCGTTAGCTGCTTGAAATTGTCACCTTTCGTGTGGTAATTGGACCATTTGTTTATTAATTTACTCATGTGGTTATGTACTCAATGATTTATTTAGATTTACTTATTTGTTTCATTTATGTATTCGTTCGTTGGTTTGTTCGTTGTCGAATGTGTGTTCAATTTTATTCCCTACTCTTGAAAAGAACGACGCAAAATCGTTTATCACCCAGATCTCAGTACGTTTTCCTTTTTTTTTTTTTTTTCTTTTCGCAAACGCTAGCCCATCTCTTTCAAAACTTATCACGATAGCACTTTTCAGAGAAGTAATCGAAGCCAAACATACCTGTTCTGACTCGCAACGAGTAGACATTGAAATAAGAATGAGTGGATTGCGTGTCTGAATG
>JACVVK020000064.1:1930000-1940000 GCA_018292915.2 Batillaria attramentaria
ACATCTGTGCAATACAATCTGTGATATAGTTTTAATCTGAGCCAAAGTCTCTGGAAAGAAATTCGTCTTTCATTGGTTCTCCTGTAAGCTACACGATTTCTTTATATATATTTACATCATGACCGGACTTTTATGTTTTAAAGAACCTGGCTGAACGGGACTCGGTTTAACCGCGAAATAGTCTTTGTTGCTTGCGCGGTGTTAAGCCCTAAATAACTAACTACATAGCTAAGCAGGTTTGCAGCAATGCTCATTCTGTGTAACGCAAGGGCAAGCGAGGAGTGACTATACATCGCGCTTAACACCCCTACAGTTTTGTGTGTGTGTTCGCAGGGCTTTCAGAAGTCGTGGGCGGAGCTGGTATTCAACGGAGAGATTCCGTTAGTTTAAAAACTCTGCTTGAATGCCTTGGACACTTTAGGTATGTAATTTGCCTTTCCAGTGGTTGGTAGGCACAGTATAATCAATTGAGATTTGTGCGTGGCCTTAGTTGTTTTGTTTTCTAGTCCTCGTTGTCTTGTACAGTTGAGTATAATCATTGTTGTGGTAGGGGGAGTCGAGAGAGTCGAGAGGTTCGAAACGTTGGACTGTCAGTGCTCAAGCCCCGAGTTCGAACCTCGTTTGGGAGGAGACAAGATTTGTGTTGGCTTTTCCTAGTTGTCTCGCGTTTGATGTCATCTTTGTGTGGTGATGAAAGACGTTGAATTCGCTCTCACACAACTAGTATCAGTAGAGCAATATTTAGTGGGTAAATTCTAAGACAATGAGACAATTTAAGTTCATATTTTATGTATAAGAAAGATGGTGTTTTGAGCAGTCGTGTCGGCATGTGAACTTTCTTGTGTGATTTTTGGTATCAAACAAAGTAGTATTTGAAACTTAATCAAGCGAGTCGTGGTATTCTCAGCTGGTGTGCTTTCAGTGCTGGGTGAATTTCTGGGCACCATGGGGTCACAGGAAGCCCTCTGGTGTCACCTTCTTCTTCTGGTCGGATTCCTCGGAAATGTTCCTTTCGCAGTGAAGTGAGTATTCTGAAAAAGAAGCTGTCAGACTCACACACGCACGTTGTACATGAAATGTTATCGAACATATAATCTGTTGTCAATTTGCCAATCTTGTTTTGTTTTGTTTTTGTTTGTTGTTGTTGGGGGAGCCGGGGTGGCCGAATGGTAGAGCGTTGGACTTCCAATGCTCGGGTCGTGAGTTCGAATCCCGGCTGGTGTCAGATATTTGTGTTGGCTTTTTCATCGTTACCCCGTCTTTGACATCACCCTTACGTGGTGGAAAAAGACGTTAAACTCCCAAACACCCCACCCCACCCACCTTTTTTTTTTCTTTAACAAAAGTACGAATAAGGAATACCATTGCCATCACTAGGATGTATTTAACTGAATAAACCACAAAAGAAATAAAAATGATCTTTTGCAGCGCTGCTGAGTGCAACGCACGGGCCGAAATTGCTTTCTTGCTGGATTCTTCCGAAGACATGGGAGAAACGGATTTCAAGGCCGCAAAAGAGCTTCTTGCCAGTTTTGTTCGAACTATTGAGGTGATCGAATTTGTCATAATCCGTTGTGGTGGTGGTGGTGGTGGTGGTGGTATTTTGTTTATGTTGTTGGTTTTTTGTCCACTTCAACACCAGCAGCAGTACACTGTATGGATAGAGGAATGTAGGTGTTCTCCCAGATCATCATCATCATCATCATCATCATCATGTCTCAACCAGCATTGCGTCAAAAAACAAAATGGCCTGGTTACGAAGGGTCGTGAGTTCGTATCCCGGCTGGGGCAAAAATTTGTGTTGGATTTTTCATCGTTGCCCCGTCTTTGATATCATCCGTATGTGGTGAAAAAGGACGTTAAACCCCCAAACACTCACCCACCCGCATGGTTACGAAGAGGTCCGTCATTATTAATGCACCAAGATGCGTCAAACGCTGATGCATAAATTATATTTGCACGATGCACAGGACAAAATCGACTCATCCAAAGTCCGGATCGCTGCAGTAACGTTCACCACAAGCGCTGAGCTGCAGTTCAACCTTGCAGACTGTCCTTTCGCCGATGACCTTGTTGGACAAAGATGGCTGAGACCTCCTGGAAGTAAGGTACTGGATGGATGCCTTGGAAAGATCAGGTACTACACTCGCCGCAGATAGACGGTGACACAAATACATGTCTGACACCGGCTAATTTTTTTTTTTTTGACTGCCCCAACTTTTTTGCCAGTTCCAGTGGCCCAGGTAATCGGTGGAATCCACGGAGGGCTCGGAAGCTGGGGCAATTTTTATTATGCGTGATGATGGAGGTCCGTGTGGTTTGGGACTGCGGGACAGGGCCGCATCCTCTTCCTGTCATAAATAATCCCGTCATTAACCAGGCCCTACACCGGCTAAATCTTATTCAGTCTTCGTGATGCATCCGGAAAAGATGCTAGGGCATACTGAATTGTTCTGGAAAAATATGAGGATGCGGCAGATTTGTCAGACTTAATGTCAACGATTACGTGCTAGAAGTTTTGTTGAAAATGCCTGCACGGCTTTGGGAGAGATTGTTCTGTACACGAGAACACTATATTGGACTAAAGATGATTTATGTGATATTTGTATGTATTTGATTATTTCATCCCAGTTACACGGGTGGCAGGCTGAACACAGGAGCAGCAGATGCGTTTAGGAGAGTCGGCGATGAAGTCTTCACTCAGGCTAGACGCGGCGTCTCCAGAATAGCTGTTGTGATGTCCAAGAGATTTTCCGATGAAACCAGCATTAAGGCGGAGGTGCAATTGTGTATCACATTTTATTTTAATTCGTTCGTAGGAGCTGCATGCTTCTCGCGCGCGCGCGCGCGCGCGCGCGTGTGTGTGTGTGTGTGTGTGTTGTGTGTGTGTGTGTGTGTGTGTGTGTGTGTGTGTGTGTGTGTGTGGGTGGGTAGGTGGGTGGGTGGGTGGGTGGGTGGGTGGGCGTGCGTGCGTGCGTGAGAGAGAGAGAGAGAGAGAGAGAGAGAGAGACACACACACAGACAGCCGCAGACAGACAGACAGACAGACAGGGAAAAAGAAACAGACGAATAGAGTATTTGCAGTATCAGAATCAGTATTTTGAAAACCTGTTTCTCCGATGATGGAAACAGATGATGGACCCTGTCCCGCAGTCCCAAACCACACGGACCTCCATAGCATCATCTTACTATCATCCGTATCTCCATCATCATGCATAATAAATCACAATTTTGTAAGGTTTGTCTACCATATTGGTATGTTTTGCCGTTGTATCCGTTCTCATTAAAAAGGACCCCCCCCCCCCACACACCCCCTCCCCCCTCCTTGTTTTGTACGCAGGTCCTTCGGTTACATTCAAAGGGTGTAAAGATAATACCTGTCAGAGTGAAAAGCCCTGGAGTAGGCAAGGTGCAAGGATCTGATACAAACAACGGGGCAGACGTGTTGAAGGACGAACGTTTTGAAACAATGAATCCTCTACAAGTTTTGCTGAGGAAAATCACCCGTCTCTTCTGTAAACGTAAGTTGGCTATTTTTATTATTATTATTATTATTATTATTATTATTATTATTATTATTGTAGTCGTTTCTCGCCCGGGGACGACTACAACAAGGTTACCATGTGTTATATGTTATTATTATTATTGCTACTGTCAGGATGTGGTGTATGGCCTTGGAGGCGGTGTAAAGCAACCCATGCATTCAGACGAACCATCCACGCATACTCACGCACACAATGCAGGAACGAACACAACGAACACCATGCAGGTTACCAGTCAGGAGAACTGCAGGCGGAATGCTTGGGTTTAATCCCTTGTAGAAGACGTGACACACACACACACACACAACACACACACACACACACACACACACACACACACACACACACACACACACACACACACACACACATGCACTCGCATTATTATTATTATTATTATCATATGCATAATGAAGTCCCGTGATTTCTAGGGTCGGTTCGATCAGCATCGTTCAGTTGTTTTCACTGTCCCTTATATAATTATATTTCGACGACAACGGAGTCATCCTAAATTCATGATTATATTCATGATGAGGTTTCCGACCAAATGTACGAGGCCTCAAAAAACCCGTGTGTTCCCTATTAGCCTCAGGCATCATAGTCACTCCTAAACATGCTTCAAGCTAGAAGAAAAATTACCATGCACGGGCCATGTAGAGGCATGTACCTGACAGGGGTTTAAACAATCTGAAGTCTCCTTTTCGCTCATGCCTCACTGGAGTAATGTAAGTTTACTTTCTGTGTGTGCCAAAAGCCACTTCACTCAAATCCACTCCCGTCATTTCCGCCTGCGTGCGCAAAACGTCCCAGCTTCACCGGCAGTTTGCCTCCTGTTGCTACCCCCCGGCATGCACCTTGCCCTACTAATACAAAAATCACGAAAATCGCGTGGTTTTTTTTCGCGGCAACAAAAATCATTACAAACTAGCACACTCGCCATGGCTTTAAATAAACACCAAACATGACCTCACGTGGCATTACGCCTGCAGTCACGGTGAACATTCATGATAATCACACATTGCCTGTTTCCAACATGAATGGAATACAAAATGAATCTTTCTGTTCTGAACAAAACATACAGATGGCAAACACAGACGCGTGAAACGTTCATGGTGGGACTCGTACGATGACGACTGCCCGGATGGAAAGCATTTCGATTTCACTGCAGAGAAAGGGGAGACTTGTGTTGTGGTCGACTGGACACCTCCCGATGACGTGTAAATTAATTATAATCGTAATTTGTATCTTAGCAATGTGCGAACGTGTGTGCCCGAGAGAGAGAGAGAGAGAGAGAGAGAGAGAGAGAGAGAGAGAGAGAGAGGGGTTTAGGGCTTAAAGCCACAAAGACTAATTCGCGCCTGAGAGAGAGAGAGAGAGAGAGAGAGGCAGTACAACTTTACATTTTACAGGGTTGAGGTGTGTGTGTGTGTGTGTGTGTGTGTGTGTGTGTGTGTGTGTGTGTGTGTGTGTGTGTGTGTGTGTGTGTGTGTGTGTGTGTGTGCGCGCGCGCGTGTGTGTACGGCGGGGTAAATTCTCTACGTTTATTAAAAAAAAAAATACAAAATTGAAATCGTCATTATGATTTGTTAACCTTAACTGTCTTTAAATTCTCCCCTATTTCAGAGACAGACATTCTGGAGGAAATCCCGGAGAATGCTTTGAGGAAGGCGACCATCGAGTCGAATATGTCTTTGACGGAACTTGGGGCTGGAGTTTTATTAATGGCGACGAGTGTACTTTCACTATTCGCATAAATGGTATGGGAAAACATAAACTTTTTTGTGTGTGTCTGTTTGAGCTTATTTATAAGCAACTGAAATGCAATCTGTCTGTCTAATGTGTGTCACCACTTGTAACGTTTGGCTTGCGAAGTCCCCGGCAGTCAGAAGGCGTGTATATGATCAAGGATCAATTGATTATGCTCGGTGTCTTGCCGCATTGTTCGGCCACTTTTAGCACTACCCCCTCCCCCCCCCCATCCCCATGTTCCCGTACCCACCCTCCCCTCTCTCCCTCCCACAGCTGTAGCTATGTGAGTTTTTCCTGTTAACGTATTGTCTTCATTATTTAGGCCCACATACTGTGTCAGCTACCCCGTAAAGCATGACGACATCAGTGGTGTACGAAATGTCCAAGAGGCAATTTTGTTTTCTGCCCACGTGTAATTTTCGAAAATAATTGGACAATTAAGCATTAGAAAGTAAAATACGATCCATTTTTGTTGTTGTTGTTGTTTGTTACAATGGAAAGAAAATAAGACAAAGTTTACGTTGAAATGAAAAAATGAAAAAAAAAAAAAAAAAAAAAAAAACACTGATTGTTCTTTCGAGTTACTTCCAAACACAATCTTGCTGATAACGATTTTTTTGTTTTGTTTCGAAACCCACATCAGTCATCAAATGCGACGACTATCCGTCCCTCGCCAATGCTGCCAGTACGTCTTGTACGAAGGATCTAGTGTACGGTTCAGTCTGCTCGTTCACATGTGATGACGGCTACCGACTGACAAGTTCCCCACAGACAATGGAGTGTCAAGAGGACGCAACCTGGAGCAACGATGGATCTGTGCGATGCCGCGGTAAGCTATCTGTGATGGTGCTGATTGAATAATTATTAAATCTTGTGATATGTTCTAGTGGCGAGAGCAAAGTTTATTATATCTCTTGTAATAAAACTACGGGGTGTGTTAAACTGCAAATTTTAGATGCTGGAGAAAAATTGCAAAAACAAACAAACAAACAAACAAACAAACAAAAAAACACTGACAACAAAATCGTACGACAACAATATCTCACACACACACACACACACACACACACACACACACACACACACACACACACACACACACACACACCATCACCACCACCACCACCACCACCACCACCAAGAACAACAACAACAACAGCAACAACAACAACAAAATTGTGCATTCATAACTTTATTCGATGTCATTTACCCGAGAAATACGACCGATTCATACATGTATCATTCTCTAACACTCCACGAAACTTCAGCGAAGTTCACCCCATACAATTGCATAAATGCCCTTTTTGTCCTGAGGAAACATGACTGAAAGTACACAACTGATGTTTTTCTACACAGAATTGTGCACCTGGAGAAACAGTCACTGCTGGCCAGGAGACTGTGCGAACCAGCTAACAGAATACTGTGTCTGTCGACCTGGTTTCACTCGCAAGTCTGGGGCTGCTGCATTGTGTGACCGTAAGCACGCTTAGAACTAATACTGTACTAGTATATTGTACCATTGTAAATGACAACCCATCCAAAATCTTATTCAGCGATGTATTGTGAGGAGGTTATTTTTCAAATAAGGCCACAGCCAAATTTCAGGCCCCATGGTTCTGGGAATGGGAGTGGAGGTGGGGACACTTTCACTCTGTAAAACCCTTGAAAACAACAACAACAACAACAAACCCGCATTTTTCTTGAAATCTTCAGATCACTAGGAGCCACTCGGAGCCTCTATTACGCAATCTGCAGAGGTCTCGCTCCTAGCGGGAAGGCCCACACCCTGCGTAACAGTAGTTTGAAGTGGCTCCTACTGGTGTGCAGTGGCTTGTTCTTCTGAACAAGTTTTACGGTATAGCGGGCAGGGTGTGGTCGGGCTCGGTCTCTTAAGAGTTAAACGCGTTTAAAGGGGGGGGGGGGGGGGGGGTGTTACTAAAACGGTCCATTCACTGCGAACATTTAAGCAGTTACTTACGCAGTACCTTGCAAACCTCGTGTAGCTCGAAAGCACATACTAAAACTGAGGGACACCCATTACCTCACTGTTCGAGGTTTCTGATATGTGCCATCAGGCTCTTTTTAAAATTTCAAACGTAAATGCATATATAAACATGTACGTGTATTAGTCCACGTTGAATCTTATCTTTCTTACGTGTGTATAGGGTTGAGTGCTTAAGAGAGAGAGAGAGAGAGGGAGAGAGAGAGAGAGAGAGAGAGAGAGAGGAGAGAGAGAGAGAGAGGGAGAGAGAGAGAGGAGAGAGAGAGAGAGGAGAGAGAGAGAGAGAGAGAGAGAGGGAGAGAGAGAGAGAGGAGAGGGAGAGAGAGAGAGAGAGAGAGAGGGAGAGAGAGAGGGAGAGAGAGAGAGAGAGAGAGAGAGAGAGAGAGAGAGAGAGAGAGAGAGAGAGCAGGCTAACTATCCAAGATCAAATACCCAAGTCGGATCACCCACCTCATCTTCTCCTGCTCATCCCTGCCCAAAGGTCCCGAGTCCCCTTCTCACCTCACTATAACACATCTTGCTGTTGTTTTGCTTGTTTGTTTATTTCTTGTTGATCTTATTGGGTTTTTTTTCTGT
Source organism: Batillaria attramentaria (assembly GCA_018292915.2). Lineage (NCBI taxonomy): Eukaryota > Metazoa > Mollusca > Gastropoda > Batillariidae > Batillaria > Batillaria attramentaria. The sequence continues at coordinate 1,937,870 of JACVVK020000064.1, forward strand.
TCCACAGCTGACACGCCACCGAACCTCGGCACGTGTCGCGTGTCTGTGACTGACAGTCAAGGCAACAACAAAAACTCCTCGTACACTGGAACCAGAACCGACTGTGACAGTCAGCGAGACGAGTTCATCAACACACAGCCAACACAACTGTATTTCGTAATCAAGGCGGACCTTGATATGGCACTCACGACCAACCCCTACTACGTCTCTAGCACATCTTTGAACGGCGTAGGAATTGTCGGTGCCAAAATCACCCTGATCAAAGTATCTGTAACGGGTGAGTTGATCAGTAAAATAATGAAAATTATTGCCCTGATACGATAGGTAGAGGTACACATTCACAACAAGCCCTATGTGTAGAACCTGATCTGTTTAGATTTGGAATTGAGAGCCAAAAACGTCATACCCTTAGTTAAATACATGAACAGTTCATCATACCTTTCGTTTCTTTACTTTAAAAGTTCAAAACAAAAATTCTTCTCTATTCGGAACATAGCAATGTTATATGCTCGTAAAATATAAAGCTTTGAGTATATAATGATTCGCAAAATTTGTACAAAATTTGAGAAAATTTTCTGCCATCGACAGACAATAAAGTTATACTGAATTGAATTGAATTGAATTGAATTGAATTGAAAACTACTGGGAAACTTGCGGGGTGGGTGGGGTGGGTGTTTGGGAGTTTAACGTCCTTTTTCGCCGCGTATGGATGATATAATAGACGGGGCAACGAGAGTATATTTGGCTGCAGATGGGATTCCAACTCACGATCCGAACATTGAAAATCCAACGCTCTACCATTCGGCTATTCCCCCCCCCCTTCAATCTAGAAACAATTACTACAATGAACAGACCATTCAAGGGCACGCACCTGGCAGGAGCTGAAAAAGAAAATGTATGTCTCCTTTCCGCTCAGGCCTCACTGGAGTAATCTTGTTGCCAGATACTCGACTGGACGCCACAGCTTTTTTTGTTTTTTTGTTTTGCTGCCCCAACTCTTTGCCGGCTCCAGTGGTGTTCCTCCCTGGTAATGGGTGGAATCCACGGAGAGCTCGGAAGCTGGGACAATTTTTATTATGCATGATGATGGAGATGAGGATGATGGTAAGATGATGCTATGGAGGTCCGTGTGGTTTGGGACTGCGGGACAGGCCGCATTCCACGCTTCCTGTCATAAATATCCCGGCATTAACCAGGCCCGGGAACTACGGCACCTGCGGTGCCGGCCGTGTAATCATCCACATCATAAGACGTGTCATACCAAGGGAAGCACCCCCAAAGTCGCACCCGTGAAGTGGGTGAAACTCGGCTGTGTGGCAACAGCCTCCCCATTGGGTCCATAGCACACCCGCTCTGGGTAGGAGCCGACCTAGGTAGGAAAAATCCCGCTTGCCTCGGCTGAGACTCGAACCCGGGTCTCCCGGTCCATGGTCCGAAGTGCTAACCACTGCACTACGGGGGCCGGTGTACAGCTCTGATTTTTTTTTTTAGGGGGGGGGGGGGGGGGGGGGGTGTGATGAGTTTATTGTGCGTACACATAAACTGAACTTAATGTCTGCATGATTGTTCTCCCTGTTGTGATAGGTACTGAAACTTCTGTTCGTGAACAAGTGCTGGACACTACACAATATTGCCAACAAAGCGTCTCTGATACCAACCCTCTTATTGGTGGCGCACTACATGATTGTGAAGGAACTCTGACATTTCTACCATCTGTCAACTTGAAGGACGGAGAAAGGTTTGTGTTCGTTACTATTTGTACTAATTTTTTGGGGCCGACAATGTGCATCACGTTTATGCAAAATGCACTTGCAGACCCAAAGTATAAGAAATCATTTGTGCCATCCGCTGTTACTGTTCTGAATGTTGCACTTAAATGATATCCTGAACGTAGAAGCCTCAGTTTTGTACCTGCCGGCGGAAGTGTGTGATTGCGAGTAAGCGAGCATGTGCAGGTACGTGCCAGTGTGTGTGTGTGTGTGGGGGGGGGGGGGCGGATGACTTATTTTATATTATGATCACAGTGTAAGGAGCGGAGCGAATGCATGTGTCTGAAGACAATTTCCTGTTTTATAATGTATTTTAGAACAGACAATAAAGTAGTTTTGAATTTGAATTGAATTGGATTGAA
>JACVVK020000064.1:1942500-2010000 GCA_018292915.2 Batillaria attramentaria
TTCATCATATCCGCTTCAGTCAGCTTTTGGGCCCGTATGTAAAAGTCGAGGTTATTTAACCCACGGCTACGGGCCTAACCCAGACTAGGACAAAAGAAACCCAAAAGCAAAATTAAATAATAAAAAGGAAGCGAAGGAAGGAAGAAAAATTCCTTCTATCACGGCTCAGGCACCTTGCTGGAATAAGCCCACTTCTTGATTTAAAACAAAAAACAAAAAGTTTAACCCTAGAGCTAGTTTAGTGCGAGGTTAGACTCTAACCCCGGGCTAAAAGCCCTAACCTCGACTATTACATACGGGCCCTGTGAAACTACTTCAACATGTGTTACAAGACAATGTAAAATGTTAGCGTTTACAATTCAGAGCACAGAGTCCCAAGATTTGTTAAAAAATACAAAACAAACAAACAAACAAACAAACAAATTTACAGCTCGAAAACGGCCTGGAAATAACCGCGTATGAAAATAATTTCTATATTTCAGATGGCATGGCAGCGTGACTACGAACCGAAGACATCTTTCTCCTGGGTCAGTGACGTGTACGCTCAGACCACGTGTGTAACCGAGACCCTATTGGACGGCGAGACATACGATATCTGGATCCGTGCTACTGATATCATGGAAAATTACACGGTAAGCTAAGGGGAAGTAAGAACATTAAGCTGAACAGAAACATTGTCCTAATTCACATATCGCCTAATAAATAGGAGGGACCGTGTGTTTGTCGAAATGGACATGGGGCAAGGGAGGTAACTTCTCGAAGCCAAGTTTATCAAAACGTTCAGTGTTCCAATCTGTTTTTGTTTCATGTTGTTGTTGTTGTTGTTGTTGGTGTGTGTGTGTGTGTGTGTGTGTGTGTGTGTGTGTGTGTGTGTGTGTGTGTGTGTGTGTGTGTGTGTTTTGTTGTTGTTGTCATACGCTCATCGTAATCGACCGCTTCTAAAACCACACCAAAATGTTCACTGTTTTGTGTGGACTTAAAACACTCCCCTGTGACGCCCGCTTTAATCTTGATCGAATTTCGAGAATTTGTTTTTCACGAATCATAGTCTGAACTACGGTGTACCTGAATTGCAAGAGAATTTTTTTTTCTGCTGGACTCACTTTTTGTCAACACAACTGTGACGTGTCGAACGCCAGGAATTGCAAACTGGTCTTTGTTTTTTGTGACGAGAACAATCAGTGATCTTATCTTATACAGGAGGATACAGTACGTGTGAGTATTGACCACACAGACCCCGTCCTGAACATCGTGGGACTGCGCGGCAGATTTGATCGGGACGGGTTGTACGTGCACAACACCTCTGACCTCTCAACCATGAAGCTGATGGTAAATGCCGAAGACCCGCACAGCGCCATCAAGACACTGACGTGGACGTTAGATACACGAGATCCAGTCGGTAACGTCGGAAGCGATGCTGTAGGCGTGCAACAAGAAGAAAACGCTGTAAGATTATATTATATGTCGTATCGGCAGGGCTTTTGGGAAGACGATGTGGGTGTAGGGGCTTGAAGATTGTTGTTGTTGTTGTTGTTTTTTTTCCCGGTTTTTATGTTTTTGTTTTCTGTTTTTCAATTTGGTTGTTGTTTTAGAGGTTTTGTCTTTTTTTTCTGTTTCTTTTTTTCCTTGGGGGGGGGGGGGGGTGCGTGGGGGGAGGGGGTCTAGATTCAAAATCAATTCCACTGAAAACAAAGGACGGTGGCGCCGTATGTTACATCTTATTGTCTTAATTTCGAAAGATTTCAAATCACGAAATTCCAAATTACTTGTCATTTTTTTTTTCTTTTACAGACCGTTTATAACTGCTTTAGAGAGAACCACTGCTACTGTCCGTCTGTCGGCGTGTGTGAGATCAGCCAGTATCTGTTCACTTTTAACATTCTCGTCGACAACGATAACCACGAGGGCCAACACCATCGTCACTACTACATCACCGTCACTGCCACCAACTACGCCAGTCTTCAATCCACCGAAACGATCGAGATTTTAGTTGACGAGTCTCCGCCCACTGTGGGCATGGTCCTGGAGGGACTGAGTGACGACGACCGGGCTGAGATGGACTTCACGAGCAGTGACGTGGTGCACGTGCGTTGGCATGGTTTCCTGGACCACGAGAGCGGCATCCTGCTGTACCGGGTGGTGCTGGCTGACCGATGTCTGACTGATCAGGAAATGGACGCCACCCACAATGCAACGGAGGTGGAGCAAGGAGAGATGACGTCATTCAGGTTTCCGTCTGAGGGTAAGTCTTTCAAAAAACAAAACACACAGTTTAAAGTTTAAAACGCTGGTGATCGTCGACTTGGGATCATCGTGGAAGGATCACCAGTAATTTTAAGGCGTTGACCAATGAGAACGTCGAACTCACATGTGACTGCGTTACAATAATTCTTTGAAGGATGTGATTTCTGTTTTAATAGGTCACTACTTCACAACCGTTGTAGCTTACAACAGAGCGATGGAACCCTCGGGTGTAGCGTGTTCAGACGGCATCACTTACGACACAACCAAGCCGCGTCTGGTGAACGTCTCCATCACTCACGCCAGGACCGGGCAGGAAGTCGCCTGTACGCATCCCGACCAGCCGTGGTTAGTGAACAACAACATGACGCGAGTTAGACTGGCCAGGACCAGCGACTGTCTCAACCTCTGCTCCGCCAACTCTACCGCTGAGGACGTTGGATATTTGCCGATATCTTCAAACCACACGCTTGGCGTCGAAGCGTCTGACGAATTCTGCCGAACACTGCCGATGATGACCGAATATTCCTACATCGTGCTGCCCTCGGACTACCTGAAGCTGACGTGGGCGGCAGTGGACGCGGAGAGCGAGATGGAGGAGTACCACGTGGGGATGGGGAGAGACAGGACCACGGCCTCAGCTCCAGACCTCCTGCCCTTCACCCCCACACACGGACATCACTCGTACCACGCGCGGCACTCGGGGCTGGGTCACGGCGCCGTCTTCTTCATCTTCCTCAGGGCGCTCAGCAAGGCCGGGCTGCAGTTTCATCTTACACTGGGACCTCTTGTCATCGACGAAACACCCCCTGAAGTCACACAGCCTCTGGCAGCCGTGGTAGATGGAGACTCTCTGTCTGTGTCCTGGACCGAGAACACATTCACTGATCCGGAACAGCCCGATGGAGTTGGTCTTGGTGTCACTTTCCGCGTGGGTCAGTACCTTTGATATTGGTAGTATATCTATTCGCCGTTTTTAGCAATCGCAGTTGATGTTAAAATATATGTTACCAGCTGAAAACGATGAAACTGTTTGTTTCCCCGAAGTTAAGTAAGATTCAGAATTTTTCGCGGTCGTAGTATAATGAAGTGAATAATTATTTCTTCTCTTTCTTCAGGGTACGACCACGATTTCGTCACCGAGTTTCTGCCTGCACCGGAATCATCTTTTGCCTCTTGCCAAGGAACTGGCGTCACCAGATGTGTCCGTTATCCACTCAGCGATCTGTATCCTCACGACACGGAATCCGGTCGTCGCTTCTTCTTCCAGCTGCACGCGACTAACGCCGCAGGTCACGTGACTTCCGTCAACACGTCATCCGTTCTGCTTCCCGCTCACCTACCGCCAAGCCATGCCGTTATCTTCGACGTCATCAACGAAACGTCAGCTGCTGTGGACACCTTTGTCCAGATTCTGGAAGACGTGGATGTGATCGTACAGCGTGAGGAAGTCTGCATGGCGTGGCACGGTCTGTATCACGAGGATGAAGTGAACATTGAAGTTGGACTCGGCACAAACACAACACAAGATGACCTCATTTCGTTCCGCGCTGTCCAAAACACTGGCAATGCCTGTGTTGACGCAACGTCACTTCCGGTCTACTCAGAGCTATTTTCGGTCGTCAGGGCAACCAGCCCAGGAGGGTCTACAGTGTTTTCCTCTGACGGTTTTCACATGGTTCCCAAAGGCGATCCCATAAACGGCCTTCAGGTCTTCAACGGTATCGGATGCACTGCGGCACACGTTGCTGGGTCTCGGGCTGTCACTTCTGGCACGACAAATATCGCCTTAACGGCCTTGGTCAACGTTTCCTTACACGCAGGAGACATTCTCTTCCTGAAGTTCACACCATTCATCCAGAACGTGGTGTTTCCCGATACAGTTTTGCTGCAGAGAACGCTTACTGGTTACCAGGTCGTCCTCAAGTCTTCCAACGCGACAGTCGTTCTGCCGGCCTCCCTCGCTTCGTCGGCACTTGTGGAGGTCATGACCTGCCTAAAGGACGCCGCCTTATTGCCGATGCCAGAAGGTCACGTGACAGTAACGTGGGAACTGGCCGGACCTTGGACGAATCTGGTGAAACGCTTCAAAGTAGAGCTGACTGACGAGACGTGCTTGGGAGCATCACAGATGGAAGACGAATACGATCGCCTGCGTTGTCTGCTTGATGAAAAACGTGTTGGTTCAGCTACAAAAGAAGTGAGACTTCGAGCAGAAGGCATTATAGGAGGACATGAATACGTTGCCACAGTCGCTCCTTGTTTTGACAACGCGTGCCTCTCAGCTGCGAAATCCTCTTCGGTAACTTACAGCAGTACCGGCCGATCTGTGGTCTTCAGAAACGCCACGATTCTCGCTCAGTCTTCGAGAAACACGGAAGTCAAAATAAATGCAGAGATCGTCCAGTTTCCGACTGCAGCGTCGTCTGGTGGTAGACAGTGTGTGTTCAGGTGGATGGTAGCGAGAGATCAGTACGGCACGATACCGATTACAGACCACCATGTTGGAATATCGGCAACGTGTTCCAGCATTGAGGTGCGCAAACTGAAACAAATATCAATTTACAAATTTCAATGAAGTAGTTACAGATTTGTTTGTTGGTTGTTTAGGGTTTTAACGTCCCTTTCCAGCACATGATGGTGATATGAAAGACGGAGTAATGAGAAAAATTAAGCACAAATTGTTTTGTACCCCAATCGGGATTTGCAGCTTGAATTAAAGGCTTTCAACAAGCAAGGTATGCGTTATTTAGTTGATAAAGCACTTTTCTCGTAGTAATGGAAAGGACGAAATCGAATGTGTATGCAAACAATTATTTTCTCTCCTGTTTTTCAAGATCCAGGAGGTTGTCGACTACACTGGTGCCGGCCAAGGTTCCCTGTACGTGTGTTTGCAGCCCGTGTTCCCGTGGAGAGCAGACAACCCGACGTGTCACAGGCTGGTCCGTCCGGGGAACATCAACCACGTGGACCCCTTCCACGTCATCGAGCTCCCACACACCACGCTCCGCCAGACAGACTTTGGGGAATACCTACACAGCCACCAGCTTGGCAGCAGGTTGCACGAACTATACGACCTTGACCTGGACTTCGCACGGAGTGACGTCATGCTTTCAGCCGTTGTGACTTTTAGCGAAGGGAGAACTGTCACGTGGTTCCTGATGACCAATCCGCACGTACCTACCGATGGTTCCTGTGCAGGTGACGCCGGATGTTTGATGTCACTTCCCGACAAAACAGAAACTGTCACGTTCCCCAGGGCGGACTCGGAACTTCGGGACGGTCATGTGTACTTCATCTGCGCGCGCCTTTCGCCAAATCCATCTGATGGAGACTCTGACATCACAGTCTCTGACCTGTGTGGAGACGGTGTCGTCATCGACGACTCTCCTCCTGAAGGCGGAACTGTCGTCATTGGTAACGCCAACAATGGCTACGTCGTTGACAACGTGGTGGTCACGTGGTCAGGGTTCTCTGACGTGGAGACCAGAGTTTCATACGTTCCAGACGAAGTCACTTTGAACTACTCAGTCGCTTTGGGTGTGTTTGCCTTTTGTCTTTTTGTGCTATGCGCGTTCGTAGGACGAGTTAATTTTATCTTTAGTTTGGGCATTTTAGTCGCAGACAAACGTGAACTTTGTAGACTAAAACCGTTCTTTCCATATGTCAGGAAATAATACTTTGAAAAACAAATCAGCCATTAGAATAAAATATTATCAATGATGCGGCTTTTGTGGGCTTTGTAATCATTTATGATTATACCTGAATATGAGAACATTGTTCGTTTTGTTCTGTACATTTGTTAAATGAAATATGATTTTTGTCCAACAGGGAGTTACCCAAAAGGGGAGGACTTGGCTGGCTTTGTGTCCGTTGGACAGAGGACATCGTGGACATTCCAGCATCTCAACATGGCTGCAGGGGCAACATGCATCGCTACTGTCAGAGGTTACAGCATTTTCATACGTGTACAATAACTGCTAAAGTCAAAAACAAACAAACAAAAAACAAACAAACAACAACAACAACAACAAAAAACGCCATTGGTTTATATTTTGACTGCCTACGAATTAATGAAAACGTAGTTTCGAAATGGATACAGTAATAGACACAGAATATTACTAGACAGCATACATTTTCGTGTTGCAGCTGAGGATCGCTTGGGTCACGTGACAGAGATCTGGTCAGAGTCTGTTATCGTCGACAACACCCCTCCTACAGTTGGTCACGTGGCTGCAGGTGAAACCACCCGAGAGAACTTTGTGGCTGGCCCTAACTTGCCCGTCCGCTGGGAAGGTGTACTGGATGAAGAAAGTGGAATACAGCTTGTGGAGGTATCAGTTTGCAAACTGCTTTTTGGTGTATTTTTTTTTATATACATGTAGTCTGTAGATATCCAGTCTTTGGCAAAAACTACATGAATATTTAACAAGCGATGCTTCGGCAGTTTCCCAGTTTGTCGACAGCAATTACATGTTTTTAAATAATACAAATTGTCTGTTTTGTGAACAATAATTGTATTTTTCGTAAGTTGTATCTACAACGAGGACTATGTTTTCAGATTGCAGTTGGCACGGAGGGTGGCGATGACGTGATCCCATTTGAACATTTCCATGGCAACACAGCGGAACTAGCAGTGACGTCACGTCTCCTAGATGGGCATTCTTACGTTGTGCTACTTAAGGTGAGAGAGAGAGAGAGAGAGAGAGAGAGAGAGAGAGAGTACTTCACTCACACTGGCTTTGATTGTTTGTTTTATTTTTTCTTGATTTGATTTTGTGATTTCAGGCGGTAAACGGTGCAGGGTTGACCACTATGACGTCATCCGAACCTTTCATCCTGGACAGCTCGCCACCAGGACCCGGACAAGTCTGGAACAGTGCTCCTAACACCAGTGTAAAGTCTTTGTTATTTTGTTAGGTGACAGTAACGAAGGTATTTCAAGAGCTTGCTTCTGTTACTGGTTAAATATTTCAATCATCACTGAAGCTTTCGACACCTGTTCTAAAACAGAAAAAAAACTTAAAGGAGGTTGGAAGCTCATCCTACGAATTATATTTGTACACGATCATGGAATTCATAGCAGTGATGTGGGAGTGTACCGGGTTTACTGGGCGGGTTTCTAATGTGTGTACAGGATCATGGAACTTACAGCAGTGATGTGGGAGTGTACCGGGTTTACTGGGCGGGTTTCTAATGTGTGTACAGGATCATGGAACTTACAGCAGTGACGTGGGAGTGTACAGGGTTTACTGGGCGGGTTTCTAATGTGTGTACAGGATCATGGAACTTACAGCAGTGACGTGGGAGTGTACCGGGTTTACTGGGCGGGTTTCTCGGACCCCCACTCAGGTCTGGACTACTACAGGGTGGGACTCGGATCACAGCCTGGACACACAGACATCCATCCCTTTGTCTACGTTGGGCTGCAGACATGTGAGTGTCATTCGTTCACTGTGTCCATTCGACCATACAAGACGCTTGGACCAAAGTTCAGTATGTTTTAAAAATTATAGTCAGGAAGTTCTACCCGGCCACGTCGAGTTAAGATGCTCTGCTTTCAAATAGGAACACAATACACAGTCATATAAACATTCCGTGTTTTTGTTGTTGTTTGTATGTGTGTGTGTGTGTGTGTGTGTGTGTGTGTGTGTGTGTGTGTGTGTGTGTGTGTGTGTGTGTGTGTGTGTGTGTGTTAGGATTGTGTTGTTGCTTTTTTTTGTATATTGTTTTCTTTGGAAGAGCGACATCTTGACATTATTTCGTGTGGATCATATCCAATTTTACACTCCTTTCGCTCTCGCTTGTTCTCACTCTCGCTTTCTTACTCTACCACTACTACTACTAACCTCCTGCTACTACTATTTACATTCTTACTAGCCTATATGCGTGTTCTCTGGGTAGGTTATATGATTTATATATATCGTCGTTCACACGGAAAAATTGCGGAAGTCAATTTTCCTCACTTTTCAGGAGAAGCAAAAAACTGATTTATTTGAGTATTTATCATCATATCACAAAGAAATTTTACTGGACGAGTCATAATCTTTTCTTCTATTTGGTTAGTCAAGTTTAGTTATCATAGTGAATTGCATTTTGAAGAAAAATAGGAATTTAAGCGACTTTGGCGATTTTTTTGTGTACGAGTTCCAACCAAAATACCGACTTACGCAATTTTGCAGGTTGATTTACGCAGTTTTACCAAAAATATAAAGCGTGGTCGGTGTCGGCAATTTTTCACTGGCAATTACGCAATTTTTTTCCAAACTAAAATCACAACAACATCTTCGGCAATTTTTCACTGGCAGTTACGCAATTTTCTCCAAACTAAAATCACAACAAAATCTTCGGCAATATTTCACTGGCAATTACGCAGTTTTCTCCAAACTAAAATCACAACAAAGTCTTCGGCAATATTTCACTGGCAGTTACCCAGTTATCTCCAAATTAAAATCACAACAAAATCTTCGGCAATTTTTCACTGACATTTACGCAATTTTCTCCAAACTAAAATCACAACAAAATCTTCGGCAATTTTTCTCCTGCCAGTGACGCAATTCTGTCAAAACCCAAATCACCACAAATCCTTGTGTCTTCGACATCAAATTAATTTTTCAATAGAAAGCAAAAACAGTGTTACTGCTTTGACCGATCTAATCAATCAATTTTTCCACACAAGCAAGTTCTTTGTTCTGGATATTCTCAGATCGAGAGCTGAAGGATAATTATATCTAAGAAGAATAAAAAGTCCGCTGTGTTTTGTCAGAATTATAAGGTCGTAAACCTATCGCAACTCCGTATTTTGATGTAGAAGTGATCATCAGAAATCCGCATGCGCAATCGATTTCGGAAGTTTTTAAACTGCTGGTACGTTTTGTTAGATTGTTTCTCTACAGAGCAACAACTTTATGGGATGGGGCAGATTTCGCTGCGCGCAGGCGCAAGTTTCAGTGATAAAAATCATTGTTATGACTTTTCTCCAGACAATACCTACCGTCAGCAGAGTGACGTAACGAAATCTGCGTCATAGACGCCTTACGTGCACACTATGCTCTTGCGCTCTTTTTGGCGGGAGTTGTGCGACGTCTCTGTGTGTGTGTGTGTGTGTGTGTTGTGTGTGTGTGTGTGTGTGTGTGTGCGTGTGTGTGTGTGTACTGATGTAATGATGGTTATCGCCTAAACCACCCCGTGAAATGGCTTTTTACTTTGAGATGAAATGAGTAGTCAGAATTAAGCTCCTGACACTTTTTCTCCTGCCGCATTTTTAGAAGAGTTACGGCTATTTAGTCTAAAGAAACTGGTCATGAAACGTTTTCGTACGAACAACAACAACAACAAAACGTTCAAATGGCTTCATTAGCTAGAATTTGGAAGTTCATCCAGTTATACTGAACGGGTTTGCAGCACAGCTCTGTAGCTATGGCAGATTTTGCGTAAAAAGAAATTCTGAGGTGGGGGTGGATGCGTACAAGGCTGAATATCTGTGACTCGAAAAGACTCCCTCAAATTACTCATCATCCAGGCATTGAGTAGTACCGTTTGGATCTAAAAGACATCTGATTCATCGCATCAGTACACTCAAAGACTCTTGATCCGCTACGCTCTAAATTATAACGTCCTAGTCTCTCTCCATGCTTTAGTCCCTTGTTGCGTACGCCTTTATATTATCCTCCTGAAACACTGTACGCAGTGAAAAATTCACGACTTTCAGAGATCTCCCGAATAAGCTTATCAGTTGTTCAGGCTACAGCAAAGACAGTAAAACATCAGATCTATCGTCTTTGGCTGCAATTACATGCTTCACAATTATTGCATCATTGATTATATGTGCACCGTCCATGCATACAAGTGTTAAATTGTTGTGAGGTCGTCTGATTAACACGAACTTCAAATCATTAATTTTGTGCTTAGTCTGTCATTAGCTGCCAGAAGAATGGAAAGTAACTCCTCAGTCTGTCGCTGACTTACAAAAGACGTGCTCAAGAATGGTTACGCTCAAAAACAAAGTCAGCACGCGCAGGTCGAGTCCATGCAGATCTGGGACATGCGCATACAAGTAGGTCAGCTGAAGCCTACATCCAGTCATAAGATCGCGCAACCTAGCTCACCTCGTATCAATAGACAAATCCTGTCGCGGGAAAAACCGGCAAGCAGAAATACGGTTTTGAGATTATTTTGCAAACATTACTGGATACCGTTCACAGCGTGTAGACAGAGTAAGTTACACGCTTCTCAGTCCAGTATGGGGAATAATACAATGACACGGTAACTTCCAGATCTAGCCTGCCCGAAAACCTGAAAAGCAGGACTGACACAAAGATTGATTCTCTTGATTTTATTTTTTTTTCTTCCATATGGGGAAAAAAATTCAAGCGTAAAGTCGCTACCATTTTGCTTTTGTGTTTCTGTGAAGTTAATGGACGAAAAAGATATTAGCATTCCCCCAGAAGAGGTGCGTAGTTACGCCATCACAAACAATTCAGCTGGAAAATCCGGTCGTTACCTAGTCTAGCTTCGACTCATTCAAAATAATCATTTGAATGTCATGCAGCCGGCAGTACATTCACACACACACACACACACACACACACACACACACACACACACACACACACACACACATTTACTTACGCAATTTTTCACAAGTACTGAAAACGATAAAGACTTCCGCAATTTTTCAACGACATACGCAACTTTCCCGTGCAAATTTATCTATAAAGACTTCGGCATTTTTCCTGCGATCGACTTACGCAACTTTTCCATTGTAATTCTTTCATGTAGACTTACGCACTTTTCCTGGAGAAGACATCCGCAGTTTTACCGTGTAAAATTGTTGTGTATAATTTCCGCAAATTTGCAAATTTTCAAACGCTGTTTTGACCCATTTCCGAGCTTCAAACGTAGAAAAGGACCTCACCAATCGATCCGCGACCCCAAAATTAGGTCAGTAGGATATAAATCTCAAAATCGTCCAAAATCGACTTCCGCAATTTTTCAGTGTGAACGACGATATCCCAGGACGGGAAAGGGGAATAACCTCTGCTGCAACTTTTGCACGTCACCTAAGTTGTTTCCCTTGGTACTGTCGTTTTACAATAATTCTTATTAACACGTAACCTACATGCCCGCAGCCACGGCCTCTGATTCTACATGGAAACCCATCTGATTTCTTTCTGCCGTGCACTGGTACAACACTGTAAGTCCATGGCGCCATTTGACGGAGAAAGAAGCGATTTAAAGATGAAAGACATTGACGTAATGGCCTTTTTCCACAAACTGACCTCCTGGATTTACTGTGTTTTGCCATACACGGCAGTTTCGTCAAGCAAATCGAGGGTTCCCTGCTATCGATACAGACAGAAAGAAGAGCGATAGGACGTTCTGGCAGCCCGGGAACCCTCGAATACTTCGACAGACACTCCCACACGTGTGATTTGCCTGTTGGAGTAGCGGTGCACTGACTTGTCAATTAGAATCCGCCTGGCTACATGTCAGGGACTTCATAATAATAATAATATTAATAATAATGAGTATTGTATAGGCGCTTTACCTAATTCTATGAATCGGCTCCAAGCGCCGCGAACGGAACCCAGCAGGCACGCTCACGTGAATCACACGCATTCTCTCACACACTGGACATAAACACATTACAATCACGTGGTGCGAAGGGTCAGCTCAGCTATTTAATTTTCGGAATTTAGAATGGCATTTATTTTTTTTTCAAATTTGGTGGGCTGAACATTTCCAAAACATCTCTTGGCGCTAACTCTGCTTATGGGCAGTATAGATTACGATATAAGTTTTGCGATTCTTTTATTTATTAGCGTTCACATGGAGACGTGACTTCGAGCAAGGCAAGCAATATTACGTCACTGTCGAAGCTTGCAACAAGGCCGGGCTGTGCCGTGTGACGTCATCTAGTAGCATGACGTTTGACGATTCACCGCCGTTACCTGGTCACGTGACTGTGGGTTTCGACGGGCGTCACAGCAAATACCACGGACACAAGTAAGCGCTGAAGCGTTTTCATGCTAATCTACGTATACTAAAACATATTCAGTGGAAAGATTGCCTGCTGTTACTGTGATCAAAGACCACGAATGTACGAGGCCTCACGGGGGCCTCACTCGGTGGTCTAATAGGTAGCGCGTCGGATTTAGCCGCTGCGCTACTGAACTCCTCCAGCAAAATTGTAAAAAATATAGGATAGATCTTGGGTGGCGCTGCACCGCGGCGACGCGCTTCCCCCGGGGGAAGCAGCCCGAATTTCCCGAAAGGGATAAAGTAGTTTTAAAAAATGCCTATCATTATATTCCTTATTAGCCTCAGGCACCATAGTCACCACCTAAAAATACTTCAATCTTGAAACAATAATTACCATGCACATACCGTTCAAGGGCACGCACCTGACAGGACTTTAAAAAAATCGAATGTGTCCTTTCTGGTCAGGCCTCACTGGAGTAATGCGAGTCTATTTTCTGTTTAGGCCAGAAAGCCGCTTCACTCAAATCCACTCTCGTCACCTCTGCTTGCCATGTGCGCAGAAAGTGCCAGCTTCACTGGCAGTTTGCCTCCTGTTGCAATCCCCTGGCATGCACCTTGCCCTGCAAATACAAAATTCAGGACAATCGTGGCAACAAAAACCAGTACAAACTACCACATTCGCCAAGCGTGGTCCTAGATCCTTCAAATTAACACCAAACTTGACCCTACGGTCAATTTGTGTCGTTACGCCTGTTGTGTGTTGTTGCTGTAGCTGTTTTCGCAATGTTGCTGTTGTCAATGTACGATTTCATTAGGTTTCCTGATTCTCTGAGTATTTTTCTATCAAGACGTAACATTTGATCACAAATTATGCTAATTTCTCTGATTTTCGCGCAGCACTTCCTTGCCTGTCCAATGGATCGGGTTTTCCGACCCGCAGACCGGGATCCAGGAGTACTGGTGGTGCGTAGGGACCACGCCTGAAACTTGTGACGTCATCCCTGTCACACAGACATTCCAGTCACGTGCCACAGTGAAAGCGGGGCTTACACTTCCGGTAGCCACGCCCCTTTACGTCACGGTGCGCGCGCGGAATCCTGCGGGACTGGACACTGTCAGTGTGTCGGACAGTTTTACAGGTGACAGAGGAGTTAATAATAATAATAATAATAGTAATAGTAATAATAATAGTAATAATAGTAATAATAGTAATAATAATAATAATAATAATAATAATAGTAATAGTAATAATAATATAATATAATAATAATAGTAATATAATAGTAATAAGTAATAATAGTAATAATAATAGTAATAATAATAATAATAGTAATAATAGTAATAATAATAATAATAGTAATAATAGTAATAATAATAATAATAATAGTAATAATAATAATAGTAATAATAATAATAATAATAATAATAGTAATAATAATAATAATAATAGTAATAATAATAATAATAATAATAATAATAATAGTAATAGTAATAATAATAGTAATAGTAATAATAATAGTAATAATAGTAATAATAGTAATAATAATAGTAATAATAATAGTAATAATAGTAATAATAGTAATAATAATAGTAATAATAGTAATAATAATAATAATAATAATAATAGTAATAATAATAATAGTAATAATAATAATAATAATAATAATAGTAATAATAATAATAATAATAATGATAATAATAGTAATAATATAATAGTAATAATAGTAATAATAATAATAATAGTAATAATAGTAATAATAATAATAATAGTAATAATAATAATAATAATAGTAATAATAATAATAGTAATAATAATAATAATAATAATAATAATAGTAATAATAGTAATAATAGTAATAATAGTAATAATAATAGTAATAATAATAATAATAATAATAGTAATAATAATAATAATAATAATAATAATAATAATAATAATAATAATAGTAATAATAGTAATAATAATAGTAATAATAATAATAATAATAATAATAATAATAGTAATAATAATAATAATAATAATAGTAATAATAATAATAGTAATAATAATAATAAAGGAATAGCAACGGTCTTTGTCGCAGCATCGGTATCAAATTTGCTGGCATGTGTTTAACTCATAGTGTTTATTTTCAATCTCACACTTCAGTTGACCCCACACCACCGGAAGTCGTGACCTCACCCCACTTCTTGTTGCCACGTGACGGGAGTCCCGCTGACAGCCAATGGGATCGCTCCGTTCTCCGCTTGGCCTGGCGCTTTGTGGATTCTGATAGTCCAATTGTCAGTCACACCATTAACATCAGGAGTCGTACGACGGGAAGGCTTGTTACGGACGCGATCACGATTGGATCAGACACAGAGGTAGAACGATATTGAACGAAACGTTCAGAGCATGCAAAAGCGGAGAACTTGTACAATATGCTCCACTTATAGCGGCCATGGGTTATACCGGACTCCGTTTATACCGACGTAGCAAATTATTTCCCGGCCGAGGGCCTTCTTTAACATGACTAAAAACTCATCGGATAGAGCGGCCATCGGTTACACCGGACATCGGTTTGACCGGACACGTTTTCACGTCCCCAGGATCCCTTTTCTCCTGATATATCGGACGGCGCAGTCGTTGCAGTCACCGGTTATACCGGACGCCACTATTCCGGCCATGTTTTCTTGCCCCACCTCCGCTTATAACGGACGCAGCGCGTGCACGAACACGGACTCTGCATGAATCTAGAGAAACGATGACCTAATTCTAGGAAAATTGCTGGCGTTAGCTTCTGCCTCTGTGTGTGTGTGTGTGTGTGTGTGTGTGTGTGTGTGTGTGTGTGTGTGTGTGTGTGTGTGTGTGTGTGTGTGTGTGTGTGTGTGTGTGTGTGTGTGGTGTGTGTGTGTGTGTGTGCGTGCGCGCGCGCGCGCGCGTGCATGCGTTTTGTGCGTGCGTGCGTGCGTGCGTGCGTGCGTGCGTGCGTGCGTGCGTGCGTGCGTGCGTGCGTGCGTGCGTGCGTGTGGTGTGTGTGTGTGTGTGTGTGTGTGTGTGTGTGTGTGTGTGTGTGTGTGTGTGTGTGTGTATACAACAACGTTTTACATGAATTTTATTTTACTTTATCTTATTGGTTGATCAATGTCAGTTCAATAGTTGTTTACAAATTTGATTTCAATTATCTTGTAAATACTAAAAGATACACACGCACGCACGGACGCACACGCACACGCGCACACGCACACACACACACACACACACACACACACACACACACACACACACACAGAGGAAATGTCTTCAATCCGGAAAATGTCCCTTATGTACGGAAACATCGGCTATACCGGAAAATTTCCGTTATATACGGAGACATCGGATTTAACGTCCACCAGGACAAAAGTTGCCGCTATATCCGATGTTTTGGTTATACTGGACATCGGATAGATCGACACCAAAGTTCATGTCCCAAGGGTGGCCGCTATACCCGGAGTTTACTGTATATGGAGGCTTACGGAGTAGTTTATCTTGTATTTTCTCGTCAAGATGAGTTAACGTTAAAGTGATTCTACAGCAAACGACTCGGTTCTAATTAACGCTTTTGTCGGAGACAGCTCAGAAAATGATCTTTAGGCTAGCCTTGAAATATACACGTAAAACATGGTTAAAAAAAAAAAGTTGTAAAATAAAATAAGGTGAGTACCATTGTGCACACTAGACTATACAAAAATGTGATTTTCTTTACACAGCTGATCTTGACCCTGGACAAGGACCATCTACTGCTGGACGGTGACTCTCACTGGGTGGCTGTCTCGGCCTGTAACGCCGCCGGTCTATGTACGACATCCATCTCTGACCTGCTGCTGGTCGACTCCACACCGCCTGTTGTGGGAACCTTCCTCTCTCCACTCACCTGGACGAAAAGCCAAGACTCGAGCGGTACCAGAGTATTACTAGACGCAGCGTGGCACAGATTTGCTGACGCGGAGTCCGGAATAGCTGCATACTACATGACGGCGGGTAGACAATACAATGGCGAGGAACTGTCCAACGGCCAAGTCATGATATTGCATGATAACACGACCCAAACGCAGCGACACACGTTCCCACTGAGTGAGGACCTCGAGCCAGGCGACGTTGTATATCTCACGATGTGGGCGGAGAACTCTCTGGGACTTCACAGTCCGATGTTGCGCATGGCTTTTGACGTTCTTCAAGACAGCAGTAACGGGGCATCCGGGTCTCTGGAGCATGTACGACACTCGTGTGCGATATCCTACTGTACCGGAGAATGCACGTGTGCCCCTACCGGTCAGGTATGTAAGGAATCCACAAGCCCTTGTCAGCAATACAACAGCGGTCATCCAAGCCTTTTCCGTGTTTCTCCGTACATCGGACTGCCGAAAGCGCCTCAGGCTTTCACCACGTCCGCGAAATGTCTTGAAGGACACTGGGAACTCTCAGACCCAGCACTGCTGTCGAATGTTTCTCGCTTCGAGTGGAGTTTCAGCCTGGCCAACAAATCTGAAGGAGAAGGGATATTCAGTCTTCAGGAAGCTGTCTGGCATGACGTAGGCCGCAACACGTCAGCGGTACATTGCATGCCGGGAAAACGCGTTTTGAAATCAGGCCAAGGTTACATTCTGCACGTCCGCGCCTGGCTTTCTTCTCACGAACACGTGACTTTCATTTCGTCACCCGTCATGGTTGACCACACTCCTCCGCAAGTGAGGCGTGGCCGGGCTGTCATTGACTCTGACGTCACCTGTAGTGTGGATGTGGATTACGTCACAACGGAGCCAAGCGTCACTGCTTGCTGGGATGGCGTGTTTCGGGATGCAGAGAGTCAGATTACACAGTTTGAAGTCTGGTTCGGAACGTCAGTATACGGTAAGGCCAGATTGTTTTCTTTCCGCAATACCCACACGCCCAAGTTTAGAGGCTCGATTGCTGGCTCTTTTATTATTTTGTTACTTTTAAGTGCTCAGCTTCGTATAGCTGCATTTGAATTATGTGATGTATAGATTACATAAGTTGCGGGGGTGTTCAACTTGCTCTGGTCTATAAAAAGACAGTACGACTAACAATGCAAATTCAATATCAAAAGTTCCTACATTGAAAATGCTCACCTAAGTGAATGATTACTGACGAACGCTTTACGTTAAACTTTCAAACAAGCTTGTTTAAGGAAAAAATGTGTAAGAAGCATCCAACAAGATTATAAAAGTGTTTTTGTTTCTACAGCGGATGACCATGTGCAGAAGTTTCATGTTGGCCTCAACACCAGCTGGAGTTTTCCCACGTCTGGTCTGGAGCGTGGCACGCGCTATTACGTCACTGTGCGAGCTGTGAACGGCGCCGGGCTGATGACGACAGCTGTGTCTGACGGAGTTACTGTTGACGTCACACCTCCTGTTGCTGGCGTCGTGTTTGCCGCTACCCGCTACACCCACCTCCCGGCCCAGACCTCCACCACCACCCTACCCGCCTCCTGGCATGGTTTTCAGGACGCACACTCCGGGGTGACGTCATACTACGTCACGCTGAATGACGTCACCGCCAACAGCACGTCCCTGATGCCATTTAGGCGTGTTGGCACCAAGACTGAGTATACTTTGGGTGGCTTGAACTTGGAGCACAACCACAGGTGAGCATCTCTGTCTCTCTGTCTCTCTCTGTCTAGGAGAGGGGAGCCGGGGTGGCCGAATGGTAGAGCGTTGGACTTCTAATGCTCGGGTCGTGAGTTCGTATCCCGGCTGGAGCCAAATATTTGTGCTGGCTTTTTCATCGTTGCCCCGTCTTTGATATCACCCGTATGTGGTGGAAAAGGACGTCAAACCCCGAAACACCCATCCCACCCACCCTGTCTCGGAGAACAGCAAACATGTTTTAAAAAGGAAAAAAAGTCACAGTAGTCTGATAATCTTGTTCTGTCACAGGTACACGGTTGTAGTGAAAGCCAGAGACAAGGCAGGACTGGAGAGCGACCCAGTCGAGTCACGCCCCATCTTGATTGACGTCACAGCTCCAGAGGGCGTTACGTGCAGTAGCTACCAGCTGCAAGAGGAGAGAAATCTGTCATACTCTAGGATATCGGCCTTTCTGCATGACTCCTACAGTACAGACTTTAGCGGTTACCTCCCCGATTCCAGCAAACTGTCGAAGATAGCGCTCGTTGCCTCTGACATGGAGTCCGGAGCTGTAGGTTACGTGACGACAGAAGAAATGAAGATGCCGATATACTTCAAGTATGCGCAGTCTGGAGTCGCCACAGCGGAACATGTCTTTATGAGCGCTAGTGACGAAAACAGTACTCTGAACGTTGAAGTCCACGCGAAACCAGGGTCCCAGATAACGGCAAAATTGTACCTCTGTAACGACACAACAATCTCTGAAGAAGACGTGGTCACGGTCCACCAGATGGGGGAGTTTGCTGTATCCGTATTCGCGCGCATCAGAGACAATGAGTCAGGAATCCGTTCCATGATGGTTGGTGTGGGAACTACCCCTGGCGGCCTTCAGGTGCAACCTTTGACCCCGGTAGGTCACGGCAGTCACGCTCTGGTGAACGTACAGCTGCAACACGGCCTGCCTGTCTACGCCACAGTCCACGTCGAGAACTACGCCGGTCAGTGGTCACGCTTCATTTCACAGCCAGTTACCATGGACAGGACGCCACCAGAGGTCACAGATATAATCCTATCCTTGAGATACGAGGGTGAAGGTCAGGACACAGATGCTACAGTGTGGGCCGAGGCGACGTGGATGGCCAAGGACGAAGAGAGTGGTGTAGTTTCCTGCACGTGCAGCCTTGGTAATTCCTACTAGATCTTTCAATTGTGCTGTTAACGTTCAAGTGTTTGATTCACAGTATTTGTCTGCTCCATTTCTAGCTAGAAGAGCTTTTTTAACAATCCTACTTTTCTTAAAACAATATTTTCTTTACACGAACGGTTTTCATTTTTTTTTTCATTTCCTTATAGATGGTTACCATAGCAGTGAGACAGCTGTGCAGAAGACGAATGACGTCACACCAGGTTTCTGCCCATGGCAACTGCACCAACCACGACACGAGGCCAGTGTGCGGGTGACAGTCAGCTGTGTGAACGGGGTTCAAATCCACGCTACAGCCACTTCTCATCTTGCAGTCATCTTACTCCGTCCGCCGGACCTGAGTCAGGTCAGTACGAAACCACCTGCCATGTTGTGTACATACAATCAAGTCTATGCCATGCCCGAGTGCTTTGCGCCTTTGCACGGTCGATATGCTTCGTGGCATACTGCACAATGATACCAATAAATAGGAGTAGTAACTAAGTTCTGTAGATCAAGGTGTATGAACATCTCCATCAGTTCTGCGTTTTCCGAATGTTATGTCCGTATATGCAGAACCGAATGTTGTGTCCGTATATGCAGAACCGAATGTTGTGTCCGTATATGCAGAACCGAATGTTGTGTCCGTATATGCAGAACCGAATGTTGTGTCCGCATATGCAGAACCGAATGTTGTGTCCGCATATGCAGAACCGAATGTTGTGTCCGCATATGCAGAACCGAATGTTGTGTCCGCATATGCAGAACCGAATGTTGTGTCCGCATATGCAGAACCGAATGTTGTGTCCGCATATGCAGAACCGAATGTTGTGTCCGCATATGCAGAACCGAATGTTGTGTCCGCATATGCAGAACCGAATGTTGTGTCCGCATATGCAGAACCGAATGTTGTGTCCGTACATGTAGAAACTTTCAAAATTTAATTTTGACAAGTGCTCATTTTCTGATACTGATATAAATATCTGTAAAAATAAATCATACCAGAAGTACCCAATACAAAATACTCTTTATTACTGAAGAAATTAGACAGTTGAACGTCATGGATGAAAGACGTGATTTATCCTCTGTATCCCACATCCGCCCCCTGTGTGTGTGTGTGTGTGTGTGTGTGTGTGTGTGTGTGTGTGTGTGTGTGTGTGTGTGTGTGTGTGTGTGTGTGTAGCGCGCACTGAGTGTTCTCTTGGGCAGATTTTCTGCGCAATAGAAAAACAATTTATTATTATTATTATTTAAATTTATTGCCTCTTTCAGGTTTCAGTGACATCCCTGTCCAACTTTGAGCTCCAGTCACCTTACCACCAATCCGATCTCGGGGTCCGATCCAGCAATTCCAGCCTGGAGTTCTGCTGGCACGGCCTTTACGATCCCACCGTCACTGAGGTCCAGTACCGCTTCCTGCACGAGTCACGTCCCCTGACGGAGTGGTCTCCCGTTCATGCCTACAAGACATCGGCCATTTTGGATCAGAATGGGAGCAAGCTGCCGACCGGAAACGTCACTGCGCAGGTCCAGGCCACGAACTCAAGAAAGATGACGTCAGACCCCGTGTCTAGCACAGTCCGATTAGATGATCGCAAACTTTTGCTAACAGGTAACACGCGAAGTCAGCGGTTTTTTTTTTTTAAAACAACAAACTCTCCCACCATTGAATAGTTTAAACGCCCATAAATTTCAAAATGACTCAGCTTAAAGGAAGACGATTCCTGATTTGGAACAGCTGATGCGCGTTCGTGTACGCTCGGAATAGTTTGTGATAAGCAGAGCTCTGACTGCCGTGTACGGGTTATGCGAACGAAAATTCAAATTCAAGCGTGTTCGTATGGAATAAACTCCGTTGGCTCAGTTGCAAACTGTGGCATTCTTTATGTCTGTGCCGTAGATCTATATTTTGCCCTGGGAGAGGGATGGAAGGGGGGGGGATCAGATGCTCGGGGGAAGGGGGGGGGGGCGATTCCTACACCAGTGTAATTCTGCAGGTGTCTGAGTGGTGCGATGTCAGACATTACAAGCACAGTTTCTTCGCTTGAAGAGTTCGTTAGCTTGACTACGAAAACAGGGCACTTTGTGAGCCTAGTTACGTCGGAAGATGGGTATATCATCACTTTATTTTCCTTCGAACAGGTCGAAGAGCATCTGCAGTTCTTACAAACGGACAACTACATCTGAACTGGTACGGTGTCTTCAACCTCAGTGATGACGTCACCTACGCTGTTTACGCGGGTACTGCCGAGGGCTACGGCGACGTCATCAATCACGTGATTACCAAGGCAACGTCCTTCAGAACGCCATTTGCAAAAACTTTATCTAGTATTTTTCTCACAATCCAAGCTGTTCACCCCAACGGACATTCTGAAGTCTACAGTGCTGAGATGAGACTGTAGACAAGCAAAATGATCGATAGTTGTTGTTTTTTTTTGCGAGAAAAGAACAACAGAAACGTTTAAGATTGGGAAACAAACACCTTTTTAAGGAAGACCATGATTAACACATTTCGTACCGCGCACGAGTTTCCGACGTTATTTACTTTTTTTCGGATTTGGCCCTGTGTGCGAAAATCAGCCAGTTCCTTGACGGTTCTTTTTGGCAGCAAATAATAATAATAATAAGTATTGTATAGGCGCTTTACCCAGTTTCGAAAAGCGGCTCAAAACGCCGCGAACTGAACCCAACACGCACGCTCACGTGAATCACACGCATTCTCTCACACACTGGACATTAACACATTACAATCACGTGGTGCGAAGGGTCAGCTCAGCTATTTAAATTTCGGAATTTAGAATTGCATTTATTTTCCAAATTTCGTGGGCTGAACATCTCCAAAGCAGAGGGGGAGGAAGCCGGAGTACCCGGAGAGAACTCCCGACGATCGGCCCAAATGAACGGTGCCACATACGAGAAGGAAAAATTCTTTGCCCCGAGTGGGACTCGAACCCTTGACCTCTCGCACTGGTGACAAGTCTCTTAACTACTAGACCACCGACCGCCACGAGTATAATCAAAGTGCAACACTTCCATTGAGCCACATTTAAATCCATGCGGACATACATTAAATAAATTTATTATGATTTTATTTTTCGTGAGGCCACTTTTTTGTGAGGTGCACAACCCCAAAACTTACGTTGTAGGAACTGAGTTAAGCTGTATTTTCCTTCAGAGGAATGATGGATTCGCAATGATCCATTTGTATAGTATTGCGAATCCGAGAATCCGTAATAAACTGCATCAGAATTATTTGGTCTTCATGATGAGTGGGCGTTTTAGTGGTTTGCTTTTTGCCACATACACTGATCAGACAATTAGATATATTAACATGCAGCAGCCACGAATATTTAGAAGCTTTAATATGACATTTCACACGTTTGTGTCCATATGTTCCTTTTTGTGCCTTTTATCTGTGTACACATTCAAGAAAATGAAGAAAAAATGATTAAAATGACGAGCATGTGGCGTTCAACACTAAAACTGTTTCGAGAAGATTTTCTATTGACCTTGTAAATTGTAACTGAGATCAATATCGCTTAAGTTTTGGAATTTCTAATTCCCGCTTATTATGCATTGTGGCTGCCCGTATACAAACTGCAAATTTACAGTCAAAGCAGCACATTTTCAGGCCATGCTATCGGTACTCATGGACTTTAAATGTATCCATTTGATCTAATAGTCCTGCCTAATCTGTACTCCCAGTAGATTTCAGAGTTGATATTAAGTCAGCAGTATAAGTGCTTATTTTGGTTTGTCTTGGTTTGCCATACTAATGAGGACTTTACTATTGCATATAAATACAGTATGCTCCACTTATAGCGACCATGGGTTATACCGGACTCCGTTTATACCGACATAGCAAATCATTTCCCGGCCGAGGGCCTTCTTTAACATGACTAAAAACTCATCGTATAGAGCGGCCATCGGTTACACCGGACATCGGTTTGACCCGGACACGTTTTCGCGTCCCCAGGAACCCTTTTCTCCTGATATATCGGACGGCGCAGTCGTTGCAGTCACCGGTTATACCGGACGCCACTATTCCGGTCATGTTTTCTTGTCCCACCTCCGCTTATAACGGACGCAGCGCGCGTGCGACAAGGCACGAACACGGACTGCTGCATGAATCTAGAGAAACGATGACCTAATTCTAGGAAAATTGCTCGCGTTAGCTTCAATTCAAGTTTCGGTTTTGATATAGCTTTCGCCTGGCACTTGTCATGAACAAAAGCGTGTACCCTGATTTGCAGCAATGTGCAACGATGGCATCGAAGAAGAGACATGCTCTCTCTTTGTGTTGCCGTCATCATTTCTGCCTCTGTGTGTGTGTGTGTGTGTGTGCGTGCGTGCGTGCGTGCGTGCGTGCGTGCGTGCGTGTGAATACAACAACGTTTTACAGTGAATTTTATTTTGTTTTATCTTATTGGTTGATCAATGTCAGTTCAACAGTTGTTTACAAATTTGATTTAAATTATCTTGTAAATACTAACACACACACGGACGCACACACACACACACACACACACACACACACACACACACACACACACACACACACACACACACACACACACACACACACACACACAGAGGGAGAGAGAGAGAGGGAGAGGAAATGTCTTCAATTCGGAAAATGTCCCTTATGTACAGAGACATCGGATTTAAAGTCCACCAGGACGAAAGTTGCTGTCTATATCCGATGTTTTGGTTATACTGGACATCGGATAGAACGACACCAAAGTTCATGTCCCACGGGTGGCTGCTATAACCGGAGTTTACTGTAAATAGACCCTCTGGATGACCACAGTGCAAAAGCTGCATTCAATACTTTTTTTTAAATGTCGTTTTGCACGCTTTCTTTGTAAGTTGCAACTTTCAACGCCCAATTAAAACTTCCCGTGTGATGTTACAAATGCTGCACTACTTAAAAAAAACAAAAACAAAAAACATTAAAATGTTTTCATAATCTGTGTTGGGTGGTGAGTGCGTCTCTCTGTCTCTGTCTCAGTCTGTTTGTTTGTCTCTCTCTCTCTCTCTCTCTCCTCTCTCTCTCTCTCTGTCTGTCTCTCTCTCTCTCTCGCGTTGGACTCTCAATGCTCTGGTCGTGAGTTCGAATCCCGGCTGGGGCCAAATATTTGTGCAGGCCTTTTTCTCGTTGCCCCGTCTTTGACATCACCCACACGTGGTGGAAAAGGACGTTGAACACCTAAAACCCCACCACACCCACCCTCTCTCTCGCTCTCTCTCTCTCTGAAAATACATTCGGCTGTTATTTTGTCTCTTTCTTTTTCATGTGCATCTGGTTGTTTCTCGAGTTACTCGTCAGTGACTGACAAACTGATAACAACTGCTAACTTTACTGGAAGCGTGGATTGTGTTCAAATGCTGATACTCCCGTACACATTAACCCACGTGCGTTAAATGTACGTTTCGGCTGTCTCAGCTTACTCGCATGTGTCTGATAAGCTGCTAAAAAGCTCCATACGCGTCAGATGGACCTATCCTCTGTCTATCCCAGCGCGATAAGCGCATGACATCTGTTCTAGCATCTATCATGTGACACTCCGTTCATAATGTTGTCGGGTTAGCCGAATGGTAAAGCGTTGGACTCTCAATGCCCGGGTCGTGTGTTCGAATTCCGGCTGGCGCAAAATATTTGCGCTAGCCTTTTTCTCGTTGCCCCCGTCTTTCAAGTGATATCATCCTTATGTGGTGGAAAAGGACGTTCAAACTCCCAAACACCCACCCTCATAATGCTGTATTGTTATGTAATTATGGTCATTAGTTTGGCAGTTATATGATGCAATTATTTGAGATGATGCAATGATTTGGACACATCTACAGTGTTTAAGAAGTGAACGTCTAGAAATTGTACGAGTGACCCATTACATATAGGTGGAACATAATTAAGACTGTCACTTCTGTGTTTGAAAGTAGTGCTTAATAATAAAAATAAAAAAAATGCCATAATTGCAACGCTACATTTAGTTCCTTTTCCGAGATTTGTCTTGTTGGGAATGACTGTCGTGGTTAAGCGAAAACATCTATGAATCCAAACATGTACGTGTTCTTTAAAATGGTCGTCAGTATCACCCACTTTTTCACGCGTTTCACGTGCTGTTTAGGTAATAGGTTAGCATGTGGCTGATCACCTGATCACCTGACCACCCCTCCCCTTCCCTCCTCACAACCACCAGGTGGAAACACATGTCGGATTTAGATAAGCGTTCCTGAACGACAGTTTCAGGTATACTGCCACGTCTAGAATTTCCAGCAACGTGGTGTTGACACAGACAAAATTGACTATAAATAATACGAGTCCTCAGCACTTCTCTCATCACTTCATGCCCATCAGAAGTCAGCGGTCTTCCGGGCATCGTCAGGACATCTCAAACAGTGTGAGTATAGGACTACTTTGAGAACATATATCTCAGGCCTGCACTAAGCTACAGTTTATACACAAGAAAGAAAGCTTATATTCTGCACTTTTTAGTGATACCAATAATTCCAGATGCTCAGGATAATCCTTTGTTTCCCATTTTGTGCGAGCCCCTTTCTTATAACGAAATCCAGTCTCTGTCCGTAAACTGATAGAAGAAAAACATATTTTTATTACTTGTACTGGTATTATGGGCTTGAGGAAAGCCAAAAATGGACCCCTTTATTGTTTGCTTGCTTTTTTACATCTAGTCCTGTCAGGCAAAGCTGCAGTCCTTTCTCGCACAAGCTGAAAATGTCAGTGTCAACATCATTTATCAAGATTTCAGAAACAGGGCTAAGGAGCAGTTAGTTCGGGTAACCCATGAGTGATCGGGGAAGTCACATCCTGGGATCCAAGCGAACAAACTTTTTGGTGGCTACATCTTTTGCGTGGTGGCTAAGCACAGGAAAACGTCAGGCTAATGCAAAAAAAAAAAAAAAAAAAAAATGGCATCGTACCTAGGCTTACGATGGTGTTTACTAGCTGAGCTTGATTAAAGTTGAATGGGATCCCCTATGGCGCACGGAGAATCTCACCTCGCAGTTACCGGTGGACATTTTCCACCGAGACACGCACGCACTGTAGCTCGAAGGGGTGAAGTGTATTTTTTCATGGAGAGTTATTCAACGTCAATTGTGTCCTATTACATAAATACTGGTGCAGTCAGCACAAAGATATTAAAGTGTTGATTTTTTTTCCTATGGGTTGATCCATGATCCTCGATTACAGGAGAGGGACATCATGACTAAGAAGCAGTTAACAGCAACTGAAAACCCAGTTAGCTTGTCCGATGCATTCCATGAAGTAATAGACTATAAGCAGGTCCAGCAAATGACGTCTTTTCCTGTTCTTGTCACAGACATATACAGAGAAAACATCTGCCACGAGATTGTGGTGTCATGGCGACCAGTGGGAACATCTCACGACGTGACTTCACGAGTATTATGGTAAGACTGGCTACCATACTTTACCATTGTGCGTTTGGGGTTGCAGTTGCCGACAAATTTCAGCGATAACTTTTCACCAGCACGATTGTCTATTATTCTGCAGAAAACCATTTTAAAGTTGTTTCTCAACAGAGAAAGTCGTAAAAAAAATAGACAGAGACATATCTTACTGAAGACATTACAAGGAAAGATGAGTTTCCCGAAATGCGATGTTGATGTATGAATATCATGAATATATCATAAATAGTATACACTGGCTTTATTAAGCTGCTTTGAGTAAATGTCGTTGTTACAATTGTTTCGATGTTGAGTTCCCCTGGACCTGTCACTTACGTCTTCGCATTACAGGGGCGCCGGAACCGGGGGGGGGGGGCAGGGGGGTCAGCTGCCCCCCTGTACCCAAGCAGGGGGGGGGGGGCAAGAGTGTCTTTTTGCCCCCCCTGGAAAATCAGGTGACTATGGCAAGAGGGGGGGGGGGGGTAAAGCCATGGTCTTGCCCCCCCCCCACCCCCTTCCCCTACCTCTCCCCCTACCCCTCTTAGTGCTCTCTCCCTCATCCCACCCAACAGAGAACTTCTGTTTTTGCGGACCGAAGGCTGTCCGCTCCTCTGAATGCCCCCCCCCCCCCCCCCCGCTTTTCACTTTTTTCGGGCAACGTCCTGGTTTGTAAAGGTTTTTTGTCTACGCAGCAGTTGATCGCCCCCCCCCCCCCCCCCGCTTTTCACTTTGTTCGGGCAACGTTCCCCCCTCCGAGATTCTGCCCCCCCTCCCCCCAACATCTTCCGGCGCCCCTGCATTTTATATTTTAAAAACTTGTTAAAAACTCTCTCTCTCTCTCTCTCTCTCTCTCTCTCTCCGTTTGGGGAGCCGGGATAGATGAGTGGTAAAGTAATGGATTTTAAGTGCTCGGGTCGTGAGTTTGATTCCCAGCTGGTGCAAAAAATTTGTGCTGGCCCGTTTGTCAGCGCCCCGTCATCCATGTGAGGAATATAAATCACCTCCTCTGTGTGTGTGTGTGTGTGTGTGTGTGTGTGTGTGTGTGTGTGTGTGTGTGTGTGTGTGTGTGTGTGTGTGTGTTTCAGTTGTGGAGACTGTGCACGTGCGTCATGGTCCTGGCAGCTGTGTCCCTAGCGGATTTGCAGATGTAAGTAACCAGGATCGGGACGAAGCCAAAACAAGTGTTCTCTGGTGCACGGCACGGCTTAGGAACAAACCACAAGTTACCTCAGAGCTGAAGTAGATTGTCCAACTTCGTCCTTGATCTGTAACAGCATAATTATCTTTTTCAGCTGATGCGTCGCAACCTCAGTGCTGACATTGTTAATTGTTGAGTTTTTAAAAGGGGCCCACGCTACCATTCGTGTAGGGGAGCCGGGGTGGTCGAATGGTAGAGCGTTGCACTTCTAATGCTCGGGTCGTGAGTTCGATCCCGGCTGGGGCCAAATATTTGTGTTGGCTTTTTCATCGTTGCCCCGTCTTTGATATCACCCTATGTGGTGGAAAAGGACGTTAAACCCCCAACACCCACCCCCTTACCATTCGTGTACTCACATATTGTCGTTCCCAGCTGTTTTGGTGGCATCTATCATCACACCACTTCGGCACCCGGACAATGAAAGCGTCTGTAATGCTGACACTGAATCGACAGAAGCGTACTCGATGACACGGTCACCACACTGTGCGCTCCAGTAGTCTAACAACAGCTCAGATACTGGGCGTTAGGAAGAAATGTATCTTTCCACAGCCGTGCTACAAATGTACAACGTTTTCGCTTAAATCTTGCTAACGTTAGTCCGTGCGCACCGTCATGTCACTTGATAATATGCCACCTTGTTACCATGACTAAGACACAAAACTCCTGCCGAAACCAGCGTACAACCCTGCTCATGTTTAACACCAGCCTTGCCAACTTTCCATGCGTGATAATGTTAGCATACTTATAGCAGTGTTTTAGTAGTGGTATAGCATGGTAAAATGAATGCTGAACATATACTAAGTGGTTACTAAAAGCCTACTAAGAGATTGCCTAATCCAATGCTGTCATTCCACGTCATCAATTGTTGTACGTGTTACACAGGGACACGGCAAGTGGCATGAACATGTCCGTCCGGGATCTTGCTACTGGCGAGGATGACCAGGTCGTTGCCTCAGCACAACGGGCCACCCGCGACACTGGCGTGGCACTGTCCAACCCAGGAAAATACACGATTGGTAATCTCATTCATTATATCCTAGGTAGCTGACTGAGTTAGATAATTATGCACTCCCTGATTCAAAGCAGTCTGGTACAGTTTTTACAGGAGTTCTCTGGTACAGCTTTTACAGGAGTTCTCTGGTACAGTTTTTACAATTCTCTGGTACAGCTTTTACAGTAGTTCTCTGCTGGTGGCTATGGCGCCTAATACGTATCCATAGGCACAGATTTGGACCCCTGGTGGGCAGGAATCTGGTGTTATTTTCCTTTCTAAATCGAGTCAAGTTCACATGCAGAAAAACTGACGGGACCACACACTCACTCGCAAATATCAAGTGCTTAAAAACCATACGGGAGGACCCGCGTAATAGAAAACAGTCACAGTCAAACGTGATACACGCAGGAAAAAGAAACTAAAAAGGGATGCATTCCGAACTTCCCTAACGCAGATAAACCTCAAAGATAAACCTCAAAGATAAACCTCCCCCCCTCCCCTCTCTCTCTCTCTCTCTCTTGCGCGCGTGGAATTAAATCAGTGCCTTATTTTGCTGTGTATTATCAGAGTACAAGGGTTTCAACTATGCGGAAAGCTCACCTGCAAATTTCCCCGATATGGACTACGGTCTCATGGGCTACGACATCCTCAAGGGTTTCCCTCTCGCCATCGGCCATGACCCTGGCTTCACTCTCCCCATCTTTCTGGCCGACTACAGTGGAGGTCTTCAGACTGCCGACGCATCCTGGAGTCTCCCAAAAGGCGTTGTCGCCGTGCCTGACGTGTCGTGCGTCACTTCCTTTTCTTCTAAGGTGGTCAAGTCATCGCGAGCCTTATCCAAGTCTATGGAAGCAAGCGTCGGGGTTACCGGCGGAGGCTGGGGAGTGTCTTTCTCTGCGAGTGCTGGCTACCAGGAAGCATCGTCCGAGGTCTCTTCGGGAGAATACATTCTGATCATATCCAAAGCCAGCTGTGACTATTACTACATGCAACTCAAGATGCACGATCTCCCGCCAC
This sequence comes from Batillaria attramentaria, assembly GCA_018292915.2. Taxonomy (NCBI): domain Eukaryota; kingdom Metazoa; phylum Mollusca; class Gastropoda; family Batillariidae; genus Batillaria; species Batillaria attramentaria. Next base: position 1,972,153 of record JACVVK020000064.1, read on the forward strand.
TGGATCCATCCTTCTTGAAATGGGTCATAAAACTCAACAATACAAGCAGCGACAGTGACTTCGTTGACTTTGTCGAGACGTATGGCACACACTTTGTCCATAAAGCCACCTTTGGAGCCTCGTTCACCTACGAACACAAAATGTCTGCAACCGACTACGAAACTGAAACATCAAAAGGTGTGGACGTTTCGGTGTCGGCGAGTTACGACGGTATTGTAAGCGTTGGAGCGGATGCCAGTCTGAGCACTGCACAAAAAGCAGCAGCTGCGGCATTTCGAAGCAAAGTGACAACGAAGACCATCACCATTGGCTCACCTCCTCCAGAAAACGGCGACGCGCTCACTTGGGCGTCCAGCGTGAAGGACAACCCCTTACCCGTTCAATACGAGCTGAAATCTATCGAGAACCTGTTCTCCGCTGCCCTTGCGGGCCCAAGTGGATCGCTGAAAAACATCGACTTCCACGGGATAAAGAAGAAGATCATAGCCAGCAAGAGGGCGTACTGTAAGCGACTTCTAAGTGAAGGATTGGTTGACGACTGTACCGACTTCATTTCTGGCCTGACCCTTGAGAATACAAAACTGACTGGAACTTTCAAGACATACCCAGGTGTCAAGTCCAACAGTGACTGCATCGACCTCTGTTACGACCTGGCCAAGTGCGAGGCTGTAGACTACTGTGAGAAATGCGCCAGCGCGGACAGCGACTACCACAAGTGCAGAGTGTACATGGCCAACGGTGTGGACTCAGGCACGAAGAACTCAAAATGGGAGACGACCATCCTGATGCCGGATCTGAAGATACCACTTGTTGTCAACCGTACAGGCGTGGTTGGAAGTCGCAGAGGTTTGGCAATGATCTCTGACTCTCCCGTTTCTTCCGCCCACGACTGCTTCAAGCAATGCGCCGCGGACGCTTTCTGCGTGGCTTTCTCTACTTGCAAATGTCCTGAGATGAAACATCGTTGCAAGTTTTACTCAGATGTCATGTATCACCTGACGACAGAAGCGGATTCTACTCTATATTTCCTCTCGCCCGATGTAAAATTGACGACACCTAACCTATGGTACCATGATTCGCTTGCCTCTGTTTGGACTGGCCCTATCTGCTCCAAGGACAGCGACTGTCAGCTAGTCAGCAACGCCACCTGCGTGTACGGCGTCTGTCTTTGTCCCTGCAATATGTACTACTCGGGCAGCGAGGGCGCATGTGTTTCCAGTAAGTAATTTCTCAATAATTATGTTTGTACACACTCGACCTGCTGATTATAACTCCTGATATCTCACTTCATACCTTCTGCTAGTTGCTTCCCTTGAGTCAAACTGTTGTGATGGGGGTAGTGTTGTTTTTGTGTATTTTTGGTTGAATGTTGTTAGTTTATTTGTTGTTATTTTTTGCTGTTGGTTTTGGCTTGACTCGCTCTAGGTTAAAGTATCTGTCTTATATGTACGTTTGTGTACATGTATGTAATTGTACCCTTGTCAGAACTCATATGTAACAAACAAAAAAGATGTTTGTTTTTTTACGTAAAAATATTTTTGCCGACAAGAGTTTTTGTCATCGATATGGTGACTTTAGGCGTAGGCCGCAGAAATATTAAGTTAATGAGGACAAACTTGTTAATTGTGTCCTCATGTTTTGCTGGGAAACGAGTGACCGTCGAGTAAGGACAAGTCTCCCAGCCCACGTTTCTATCATGTAAAGTAAAGTTTTCATTCAATTTCTCTTTCAACCCCTGTGATGCTGCTTTGTTGAATGCAGAAGGCTATGTGAACGTTGCTCTGCGTAAGACTGCAAAGCAAAGTTCCACGTACCACTCGTCAACCGCAGACCGGGCCGTGGACGGCAATAAGGACCCTAACTGGTGGCACAACAGCTGTCAGCACACTGCCGACGGAGATAACACACCGTGGTGGTATGTGGACTTGGGCGCTGAATTCCTCATACACGGCGTGGCCATCACGAATCGCGGCGACTGCTGTTGTAAGAAGACTTTTGTCCCTGTTGTTGACAAATCATTGACCTCCTAAAATTATTCTTACATGTAGATTGGTATCTCAAATCGGTTTTCCGACTTCTTCTAGTGTGTGTGTGTGTGTGTGTGTGTGTGTGTGTGTGTGTGTGTGTGTGTGTGTGTGAGTGTGTGTGTAAAATTTGATCTCAGATCAGCTTTCTAGGCTATCAAACGCTCTCACATTTGGTGGCATTTGTCAGGATGAGGAACTGCCTATAAATGCACTTGTATTTGTTTTACTAGTAATTGCTATTTGTTTTCCACGTTTTTATTTTTTATTTATTTATTGGAATCTGTAGCATAAATCAGCATGAAAGTGCTGGGTCCCCTGCATATCCTAGGTTCACACTGCCCGCTCATTTGTTCAGTGTCACAGTTTAGTGTTTTTAAGCATTTTAGACACCCTGAGTCGCGAATTAGTACTTGTTGCTTACGTGGCTCTAAAAGCTCGCTTTCCCACTATGACAAAACATCGACAAGAACGAAAAAAACAACAACAAAGAAACAACAACAAAAACTCGTTCAACACAAACGCTGCCACTACTGAGTCGGTGGTCTTTTATAAAGTCTATGGTAAAGCTAAATATATTTGTTACCACCAAACCAAAATGTGACTTGTAAAGCCTGTCCAAAATTTGAGTTCACCCGTACACGTGTTAACGGAATCATACTTGTGGTAATCATACCAGCTCGATCATGCTTCTTTAAAACGGTGAGCGATTCCCTCCTCAGGCAAATAGCTTTCTGACAAAAGACGTATAAGCGTGTGGCCCATCTGTTTCTAATACGTTGTTCTTCCGGTTTCTGTCCTAAGCTTACAGACTGAACAACTTCACAGTGGAGGTGTATGAGAATAATCCTGAGTCCTCCTCAAGCACAGCACAGACTTGTTACACCTATTCTGGATCCATGGGTTCGGGGGTCACGGAGACGCTGGCGTGCCCTTGTCATCTCAGGGGGCGCTACGTGCGAATTACCAAGCCCACTGTCGACCTGACCACTTGTGAGGTCGAGGTTTTGGCAGTACCAGGTTTGTTTTCATTTAGTGTTCCTCAGTATGATTTTAATAATAATAATAATAATAATGAATACAGTTTATATAGCGCCTATCTGTTTTCTACGAAACACTCTTTGCGCTCACACACACACACACACACACACACACACACACACACACACACACACACACACACACACACACACACACACACACACTGAGTGCCGATGAAACAGTGGTCGGTCTACAGCTCGAAAGCTTGCCTAAAGAGGTAGGTCTTCAAATGGGCCTTAAATTGAGTCAGCGTGGGAAGGTCCCTAATGGTGACAGGTAAAGCGTTCCAGACAGAGGGGGCGGCGTAAGAAAATGAACGTTCGCCAGCTGACTTCAGAGTTGTTCTTGGAACCTTTAACAGTTTTTCTGATGATGAACGGAGAGTACGGGAGGGCTGGTAGGTTGTAAGCATTGCAGACAGGTACAGAGGGAGAGAGCCATCGAAATGGCGGTACGCCAGTGTTGCAATTTTGAACTGGATGCGGAAAGGGATTGGAAGCCAGTGCAGCTGTTTCAGAAGGGGAGTGGCATGGTCTCTTCTGCGTTTTCTAAGAATAAGGCGAGCGGCGTTGTTTTGTTTTACCTCAGTTGTGTTCTTTGGTTTCCTCGTGCTTAACTTTCGAAGTTGTAGATAGTGCCAACAGTTTCTATGCTGCACAGCTCAGATACGGATTTCAAAGAAAATTGTGTTAAACATGACGCTGTTCATAAACCACAGAAATGCTTTAAAAATCACCCCCAAAATCACCACAGAAACGCTTAAAAATCCCCCCCCCCCCCCAAATCACCAAAATCCAGCAGGCAAAAACCCATATGTAATTTTGAAGTGTCATTTTAGGGTAATATTAAAGAAAGTCCAATGATCATATTTTTGGCAATGCTAACACTGACCGCCTACCCCCTCGTTCCTCTGTCGTCTGCCAGTTCTTGTGCCATGAATACAACTATTCCACATGTCAGGCTCATTTTTTACTGCTTTCACTAGTACCTGCAAAGAAACTTATTTACAAGACCAACACACAGCGCAAGACCAACACACAGCGCAAGACCAACACACAGCGCAAGACCAACACACAGCGCAAGACCAACACACAGCGCAAGACCAACACACAGCGCAAGACCAACACACAGCGCAAGACCAACACACAGCGCAAGACCAACACACAGCGCAAGACCAACACACAGCGCAAGACCAACACACAGCGCAAGATTGTTATTTCTTACTCTGCACACAAATTGAAAAAGGGGGCAAAAAATTCTGTGTTATATTTAGTGGGGTTGTTGTTACATGCCACGAACGGTATGAGTGGCCTGTAACCCCCCGGAGGCTCGGTAGCTACACAAACAATCGAACCATCTCGGGGTTAGTGTTTCGCCGTAAACCACTCTAACTAATCGTGAAAGCTCTATATAATTCATAAAGTTCTCAGTTCACTGTCGGTAATGAAACTTATAGTGCAGGTTAAGAAACGGTCTACCATGGACACATCAATTCTTCGAACAGATTCAATAGTTTTAACTCAATTCCTACCAAGTATGCTTAGGGTGCACACAAAAGAACCAACCAAACAAACCAAAAACTAATTAACTCAGACGGCATGGATTTAGATTTGGCTGAGTGGGAATGCTGCACGTTTAATTATACTCGTGTTTGCTGCATTAGGGCCGTTCGGGAACCGTAATTCTTGCCTGTTTTTTTCGCAAACAGGCAAAACCGAAAATGAGTCCAAACCGTGGAATACTCTTTGGCGGTACGAAATGTTTCGAGCATATGTTTCTTAAAAACGGCTTGCATTTCAGGTTTTTTTTTTTTTTTTTAATTCTTTTTTTTTCGACATTTTTCATATATATACATACAAACGTACAGACAGGCGGGCAAAATAAAAGAAAATTTGGTATCCGGCAAAGTACACATATACATGTACCCTCACACATAGCTTGCTGGCTTACAACTACGCACATAACAGGAGAGAGAGAGAGAGAGAGCGAGAGAAATCCACACCTTAGGGTGCCATGCACCACAGATAAGATGAGGTTTCATTGGATTAATGCCTCATATGGAAGCCAGATTCTACAAAACTTAGAATATTGCCCAGCAACACCATATCTATATCTTTCTATAGTATACCAATGGCGGACTAGCTTTGTAAAGGCTGTAAAATCCGGCCGGAACTCTTTTAGTCTACACTTGTAAATAAAAAATTTTGCAACCAATATTAACAAATCAACAACTGAATCAGTATGGAAATTTTTTGCAATACCAAAAATAACTAGAGTGCATTTCAGGTTTTTATTGAGGCAGATGTAGAGTTTCATTATTTTTTTCTATAACAGTTCTGTACAAAAGTTTTCTTTGTTTGGGTTTTGACCAGTTCTCCTAGAAACTTTCTATCTTTTATAAAGGTCTTGTCTGCATACTTACACTTATGTTTGTTTGGGTGTTTTTTTTTGGTTTTTTTCCACAGTCTAAGCCAAATCCAGCGAGTCAAGTTCGTGTGGACGGAAAGATGGCTTCCAGGCTCATGATGGACATCGTCGGCATGCAGTAACACCGCCCGCACATTGCTTTAGCTTTTGTATTCCAGCTGCGGCTGTTGCTTAGGTCAAATTCGAGGGTGGGTGGGGTGGGGTGGGTGTTTGGGGGTTTAACGTCCTTTTCCGCCACGTACGGTCAAATTCGAACTAATACACGAAGCAAAATGAAGTCCCGTCTATTACATGTACTGTGCATTTCGTTTTCAACTCTAAACGATGCGCACGGGCAATTTACGAATAACCGTAAAAACCGCAGCATCTGACTGATTTGTCATCTGCCTGGAACCCCAAATAAATTTCAAGCATAACTATAGTCAGTTTTCAATCATTGTCTTAAGGGTACAGTGTGTGTGTGTGTGTGTGTGTGTGTGTGTGTGTGTGTGTGTGTGTGTGTGTGTGTGTGTGTGTGTGTGTGTGTGCGCGCGCGTGCGTGCGTGCGTGCGCGAGTGTGTGCGGCAGACTGCGCAACTGATGCAGTAAACGTTACAAACTCTCTAATATTGTGTGTGAACGAAAAGCACAAAAATCACTCAAGTGATTGTTTGAACTTTTACAGTGTTTTTCACGAATGAAATACGTTTGAATCGAAACAATTTTTTTTTAGCAACAAACCCTAGGTACTGTATACAGACAAATTGAGAGTGTCAGAAATCACCACACTGCTCGATTCTTACTTTCACAAGTTTTCAAACAGCACAATATGCTCAAATCATGTAAAAGGACCTTTGCTAATTATACTCAATACGAAACCACTTCAAATGTTTCTTTTAGCTGACAGCGAGTTTAAACTCAACGACGAAACACGAACAACTCAGGTAGGCAACACATTAACACTTACTATAGAGAACACGATCATTTATAACATCGTATGGATCAGACAGAATTCTTAAGGGACTGTTAGACTGGCGCAAAATCTCGCAACATTGACAAGGAGGATGTTGATAAAATCTCTTATCAGTCAGACACACGCCAGGCACGGGCGTAGGAACCACGGGGGCCGTGGGGGCCCAGGCCCCCGTTCGATTTTTGGAAGGGGGGCCCGAATATCTTTGGGCCCCCCTTGCTTTTGATAAGAGGAGAGGGGGCCCACCAGTGGTGGGGCCCCCCTGCTCTGCTGTCGCAGGACACAATCCTTGGCAGTCAACACACACACACACACACACACACACACACACACACACATCTCCCCCCCCCCCACCCTTCTTCACCCCGGCCGTATGGCTCACCCGACTTAGTGGCCCCCCTTCCTCTCAGCATCTGCCTACGCGCCTGCCAGGAACGTTAGATCTGTGATGTTTACCCGCCAAAGTGTCAGTACGTAACAAGGCATAGAACAGCATTTCTACTGAGCAGATGACGGTATTTGCTTGCGCTTTGAGGACCAGCTAGACGGTGCTGTTTTAAGAAGATTTTTAGAAGAGTCCCAGTCTATACTGGAATGGTGGTGAGAACTTTATTTGAAAACCGTGGGAGTCTGCTCTTGCGACCAATTTTCAAACTAGAGAGAGAGAGAGAGAGAGAGAGAGAGAACTTTATTTGAAAACCGTGGGCGGTTTGCTCTTGCGACCAATTTTCAAACTAGAGAGAGAGAGAGAGAACTTTATTTGAAAACCGTGGGAGGTTTGCTCTTGCGACCAATTTTCAAACTAGAGAGAGAGAGAGAGAGAGAGAACTTTATTTGAAAACCGTGGGAGGTTTGCTCTTGCGACCAATTTTCAAACGAGAGAGAGAGAGATGTATGATCACGGGGCTCAGTCCTATTCAGCACAGTGTGACGTACTTCCTGATTTCGTGAGCCCACTCAAACAGAACTTGCAAGGATCAGTGTAAAGCTCGTAATTTTGTCGTGACATAGGCAAAGGCTGAAGGAGGATGTTGTCACAGCTCCAAGTTCTATAATCACTATCTTATGTCGGGCACGATCAGATTATCCCCCTTTTTAAGCATTTGTTTATTTTGCACTCCACCATTCGAAGCGAGTTTCAAAGTTAAAGAAAAAAGTTTCATCTGCTGCACGATCTTTTGGGAAGTTTACTAACTGACGAGTGATCGAAAACACTGTAATGATTCAAGCGAGCACTCAACACCAACAGGGCTTAGCAAGGCTATTTTGTTGTTGTAGTTCTTGTTCCTGTTGTTGTTGCCGGGAGGGAGGGGGTGGGGGGGGGGCTTTGGTGGTAGGGCCGGTGGTGTTTGTGCGTGTGTGTGTGTGTGTGTGTGTGTGTGTGCGTGCGTGCGTGCGTGCGCGCGCGCGCGTGTGTGTGCGTGTGTGTGTGTGTGTGTGTGTGTGTGTGTGTGTGTGTGTGTGTGTGTGTGTGTGTGTGTGTGTGTGTGTGTGTGTGTGTGTGTGTGTGTGTGTGCTCTTTAGGGTTTCGTACCCGTCTTTTTTATTGTGTGTTCGCCTCGTGTTGTCGGAGGGACGATTAAATGGTTAATGAGTTTACCCTCTTGAAGTGACAACTACAACGACACCGTATGTCGAAGACACCTATTCTTATCAAATGTTTATGGATAGGACAAAGACCTCTAGCCATGCCCATGCCCTTTTGCTGTGAACTTTCGCAAGGTCATGGCTGCATGCGTGTACATAATCTGTAGCACTTCCTACATCTATAGAGAGCAGCCAATGTCAATAGTAATATCAGTGTAATGTAGTCACGCGTAGTGGATCCGGTATGTTATCATCCAACTCTTAGATACCCCTCCCTATATACCTTTCTGACCTATGTACACCCGCTCTTATGGGTGAAGTTTGATCTTGAACCAGTAGTCAAAGAGAATATAGTTGAAACCACAACGGTGTAGGTCCCGCGTATTCAATTTTCAAAATTGTGAATAATTATAAAAACGCCTTTGAAGTTCCTGTCTGCGCTGTATTGAAAGTGAGCTAGGATAGAGGATCTTTGATATTACGGAAATATTATTTGACATGGCAGTTTTGTGTGTTTTTGTTTTGTCTAATGTAATTAATTGAGAAAGTGCCTTGAACGCTGTGATGAATATATAACTCTGTTTTCTAACTCAGTTCCTAAGAAGCTACCGTTTAGAAGATTGAATTCAGGCCGCAATAAACCTTCTACAATTTGTTTGGGTGAGGACTTGCATGTGACGCGTTTACACTTTCTTAAGCAAATTAAACACTGACCTTCCTGGTTCGGCTGATCGAGCAAGGAAAGAAGTTTGCCTTTCGACAAAAAGCGTAGAAACGATAACCTGAAAAACCGTTTACAAAATTTTAAACGAGCGTCACTCGATCTTCGCAAACATTTACACGACGTAGCGCAAGACCCGCAGTGTCTGTCATCTGTGCATTTGATGGTCACCTCTGTTACTACTGCAATATATATGTTTTCAACCAACAGAATACTCTCTGAATGAATAGACATATACAGTCCATTAAATTTCTGGTCTGTCCTGAAATGGGGTCTCAAATATAATGTGATATTACAGACAGCACTGTGAAATGACCTTAAAATGGGAATTTTACCAAGGCAAGCAGTTTTTTGTGAGCGCGTGGCACTCCCGCCTGAGACTGGCCTTAACTGGTAACTGCCCAGTTTGTTAAAAGAAATAAGGTTTTGGGCCCTCCGAGTCTAGATTTAGGCGAGCCCCCCCCCCAAAAAAACGAACCAACAAAGAAACACAAACAAACAAAGAAACAAACAAACATAGAAATACCCAACACCAATATAACCAAACAAAATCAATCAACAACATACAACAACACCAAAACAAACAAATCAAAATCAACAACAACAACAAACCAACAAAACAACCAAACAACCAACCATACAAAACAAACAAGAAAACTACGAACAAAACAAAATCCCGACAACAACCACAAAACACCACCACCACCACACTAACAACAACACAACAACAACAACACACAGCAGTAGCAACATCAACACAACAAACATAGGGGAAAACTTTGACAACGTAACCAGAAATCATTAAAAGCCCGAGTACTGGTTTGTCACTGAGTGATAGCACGGAATTGCTCATACGCTGAAGTGTCTCACAAAATTTGTGACTACACTACACTCACAGCATATATCACGCGATATAATTAGACATAAGGGTGACACAGAATGACGTGACATCCGGATTTCTGCAGAAAACCTCTGTGATTGGCTGCGCTACTCTTGATGAAACAGTTTAAAAACCTGGGAACAGTGGACCGCCGAGATCCAATCTTACCTTTCTCAGTCTTTGAATACGGCCAGGGATTGTAATGAGGTAAGTGAATTGTATTTCGCAAAATAACTCTCACACAAATGCATTTAAGAGTTTGTTATAGCAATGCACTTTTACAAATATTTTGCGTGTGCAATTTGGTATTTCCTATTTCAGTTTGTTTTGAGTTTTTTTTTTTCTTAAAGTCTTTGCTTGTAGTCTTTGAAAAACCCAACAAACCAACTACAACAACGAAAACGCTTCACATCGACCTTCACCGTTTAGAAATAATTATGAGTCGTTGCATTTTTCTTTACCGAGGAGTAAAATTAACACCCTTGACTTAATTCGATTGTTTCTAAATAATGTAAATAAATGAGAAAAAAAAAAGCCACCCAAAACAGGTTTCGTTTCATTGTTCTTCTTTTAATACGCATACAGGCACACGTGACAGCTGAGTGCATACCAGGGAACAGCTAGACACACAACAACACAGAATGCTGTTCTGTTCTGGAAAATGGGCTGCTATAATCGTCGCCTTGTCGAGTGTGTTTCTCACTGCTAACGGTAAGTCCTCGACTATTCATCTGCCAGCTTTACGTGATACCTGCTGGTTAAACGAACACTATTCCTGTGTCATGAGTCAAGTTCCGGCTTTGGTGTCCCGTGGTATGGGCTAATGTTTATTTTGATTGTTATCTGCTCGCTGTTTGATGTGGTGACAATGTTAACGGTGAGTCCGTTCATATTGGCGAGTGCTTCTAAACGTTTTAATTGCTGTTTCAAACGGCTGGCATCGAAAGGTGTCAGGTGACACCACGGTTGTACGATGCAAAGTTTTATGAGTTTAAAAGATATAATTTCAAAGGTGTGTGTGTGTGTGTGTGTGTGTGTGTGTGTGTGTGTGTGTGTGTGTGTGTGTGTGTGTGCGCGCGTGCGTGCGTGCGTGCGTGCGTGCGTGTGTGTGTGTGTGTGTGTGTGTGTGTGTGTGTGGTGTGTCCTCAGCTTCCTCCTGTCTCGATGAGCTGAAGTGGACATCGTCTTTGTTCTGGATTCTTCTGGAAGCGTTACGCAGGCCGGCTTTGACTTGTTGCTAACTTTTGTGAAGAACATGGTTCAAAACTTCAACATTGGCTCAAATGCCATCCGTGTTGGAGTTGAGAAATTCTCGAGCTATGCAAGCACAGAATTTAATCTGAACGACTACTACAACAAAAACTCCATGGTTTCCGACATTCAAAGTATCGTTTTTACAGGTGGCGGCACTAACACAGGTGAGAAATCGTTATGGCGTATCATTGTCTAACATTTTAAACAGTGAGAAGTATGCTGAAATCCCCCTCCCTCCCTCTCTCTCTCTCTCTCTACTCTCCTCTCTCTCTCTCTCTCTCTCACACACACACACACACACACACACACACACACACACACACACACACACCACACACACACACACACACACACACACACACACACATGATTTGTTCTCGTTCTTTGTTTTACAAGTGTTTTTGCTTTGGGTTAGGTTCAAACTGTCCCCCTCCCCCACCCACCCACACCACCCACCCACACACACACACACACACCACACACACACACACATACACACACACACACACACACACACACACACACACACACACACACACCTCCACACCCCTTACACTTCTCCCCCTCCACTCTCCTTTGCTGTAACCCCGCCCCCTTCCTTCCTCCCCCCTCCCTCACACCCTCTCCCCATCCCCACACTAAATGCTAATGCATTTCTCATAGCTGTAAACTGGAAAAGGACATTTTCTGACACAAATAACATCCATACTACTACACCACACCAGCAGGCGTAATAGTTTACCACTGGTTCTATGCTGGTCACTGTAGGTGATGCCTTAGACTATCTGAAGGACAACATGTTCACATCGGCAAACGGCGACCGACCTGGGGTTCTGAACATCGGGGTAGTGATCACAGACGGTAAGTCGAACGATGCCACCGAGACTGCAAGAGCTGCGAGAGAATGTCGCAGTGCTGGCATCACCATGTTCGCCATTGGAGTGGGTAACGGAATTCCCACCTCAGAGCTGAACGAAATAGCCACCGATCCCGACTATAACCACGTCCTGAAGGCGACTGGATACTCCGATCTGTCCAATATCAAGTCCTCCTTTGAGACTGTGGCTTGCAAAGCTGGTGAGTAAAGCGGACATTATTTACACTACAACCCGAGTTGTATCTCTTAAGAACCCATGCAAAAATTGAAAATTGACTTGAAATCCTTAGACGACTAGGTGCCACTTCAAGCCACTATTATGCAATCTTCAGCGGTCTCGGGTCTAGCTGGGACGGCCCATGCATTGCGTAAAAGTAGCTCGTACTGGTGTGCAGTGGCGTGTTCTTTTTACAAGTCTTGTCGTATAGTGGGCAGGCTGAGGTCGGGTTCGGAGTCCTAAGAGGTGCGTACCTAGCATGAATTTATAAGACTAGTGGGTGCTACTGTGGGTGCATTTATTTTTCAAGTGAAATCAAATTGTCCGTTGAACTGCTTAAAGGTCTGCAATGTCAGCAAAAAGCCGCAAACACTGCGTTAAAAAAAAAATACAAAACAACTGCGAATCCTTCGACTGTGCACAATCCAGGCAACTCTGTCACAGTTGCAGAGTTTTCAGCGCTTCGGGGACCCTTATAAAACCAGAGCACGCGTTTGCCGTGACATAATTTGGCTTTTGGTCAGTGAGCGAGACACATCGCTACAGTATCTAGCGGATGTTGAGTGCTGCACGATCTTTCTCGCTCAGTGTCAAAACGCAAACTGAGCTGTGAAATCAGGCTGCCCTTGGCTTTTATTGGGGTTTCAGGGACGCTGAAAACTCTGCACCTGTGACAAGAGTTGACTGTGCTTGCACGGTCGACTCTGTCAAATTTTGTCACACTTCGGAAAGCTTTTTGTTGGGAGCTTAGATCTTTAAGTAACTTCTGATAATCATTGTACTTGCGAAGATAAGTAGAGCCGTACGATAAGATACGATACTTTTCTGCGTATATCTCAGTGGGGGAAGCTTGAAGCCTTGAAGTATTAATTTTTTTTCATAGGAAAAGTAGACAGTTCTTCTCTCCCTAAGCCAGAAATTTACACTTTCCGCTATTATTTTGTTTTCAGCTATTCAATGCTCAACTCATCCAGTAGTACCACACAGCCTTTCGGCCTGTTCCGATTCAAATCGGTATGCATCAGTGTGCACATACACGTGCGACACGGGTTATGAACTTCACGGCGACCGGCAGGTTACCTGCAGGGCCAACAAGACATGGAGCGCGGCGCCTTCTTGTCCACGTGAGTATCTTTAACCTCTTTTTCATTGAATCAATCAATCTTACTTCACTTCTGATTTTTATTTATTTACTTATTACATTTCATTTCATGTTATTTTATTTCATTTTACTTATTCAATTTTTTTTTTTTTTTGGGGGGGGGGGGGGAGGGGGGAGGAGGGGGTATGTTTTGCGTATATTCAATGAATTGAAGCCACTTTCTTAGCAATAAATTTCTTATCTGAAAAACTATATTTAAGATTCATTAAAGACTAGAAACAATGGAAACTGAACGAGATGCGGTGGTGAGAGTGTCGTTCCTTGAAATTGTTTTACAGGTCATGACCCTGTTACCGTTCTTTTACGGTAACGATTGTATTGTTATTACAGTGTATTAAAACTTCAAAATGGCGAAGACCAGTGTGCTGAATTCCAACTGGTCAGCTTCACAGAGAGTGTGCAAAAGTCAATTTTGCATACTAGATTTTATACGTTTGTTATTGTATCATTATTCCATTTGCACATTTGTAGAAATCGTAATGCCAACAATTGTCTGAAAACAAATTTCAGCTATCCGGTGTCCATGGCCCTCCGTTCCAAACAGTCAGAGGAACTGTACCGATTTCAACCGCTATCTGTCAGACTGTTCCTATACGTGTGACGTCGGCTATCAGCTGAGAGGCAGCCCTGATGCACAGTGTACGGCAGTGAAGAGGTGGAGCGCTCAACAGACATGTCCGGGTAACTTCAGAAACAATAAGCTAAAACATATGCAAATGGGTAAATATATGCCATGTTCATTACCGACCGTTAAAGCTTCTGCGTTCGTAAGGCCGCTGAACTGGAACACTGCAACTCAAAACAAATCTAAAAACCTACCTGTTTTCATCTCAAAGCTCCGTCTAACCTCCCTCCGTCTTTCTCCATCTCCTTATTAAGTACCATACATGCAGTTGCCCTGGCCCTGAACCTTCACGTCTATCTGTCTCTTTACCTGTACTCTAAGCGCTTCGAACTACCTCACATGTAGATTAAGCGCTATACAGTCGAACCTGCCAAGGCGGTCACCTGTATAAGCCATGCCACTGTCTAACCCGGTCACCCCAGAGGATCCCCTGACATGCTAGCTGTTGACATGCCACCCTGGATAAACCCGGTCACCTGTCTAAGGCGTCAGTTTGGCCCAGTCCATTGAGTGACCGCCTTACACAGGTTTGACTGTATAAATAAATTATTATTATTATTATTATTACTGTCGCTTTCGAAGCTCCTCGGTTGTTTGCCAGATAGAAGGGTGGTTCATCTGGCGATTACGATCCTGACTTTGTGGCATCTAATGTTAGGGTGGGTGGGGTGGGTGTTTGGGGGTTTAACGTCCTTTTCCACCACATACGGGTGATATCAAAGACGGGGCAACGATGAAAAAGCCAGCACAAATATTTGGCCCCAGCCGGGATCGAACTCACGACCCGAGCATTAGAAGTCCAACGCTCTACCATTCGACCACCCCGGCTCCCCCATCTAATGTTAGAGAAATACGACTTTCTTTGAGCCTACGGTCCATTCCGGAACAGACTGGGACTCGACAAAGCTTCCAAAAATAGCCACCATTCAGCGCCGTCTACCTGGTCCTCAGTCCGCAACCAAATAACGTCGTTTGCTCAGTACGCGGTACACTTCTAGAACAATGTATACGCCGGTACGAGTCACCACAATGGTTTTGGATGCTGTATGTGAGCCAGCTGACTGATTCTGACTCACAGGTACAGGGCATTCCTTGAAACGTTTCCAACCCGCTGTTGTATGCCTTTCATACGTACGGAGACTTCAGCAGTTTCGAGTATCAAAGAAGAGTGCACAGAATTTGAAAGAATACTTTTTACCGTATTGATCATGGCAGAACGATCGAGACACTCAGTCACGGAGAGCCATTAGGTAGAGGTTAACAGATACAATAGGTAAAAGGACTCTGTGCCGACAAACTTGACAAAAAATCAGAACGCATTAGCGCTTCCCGAAGGGTAATACAATATATTATATAGATTAGCATCATCTGCATTCTTTAAGAGAAGCAACCTCCGTTAAACCCCTTCATCTGACTTTTCAAAACGACGCCAGTTGCCTCCTTTCAACCACGACGGCGAGACGAACAAACAGACGACAAAGCGATGCCTCTCTATATTGCTGCAACTTTGGGGTGTCTACATAAGGAAAATTAATTGCTTTCCGTTTTTGTTTTTTGTTTGTTTTCCCTAGAGGCGTGTTCATGGGTGAAGCATCACTGTTGGCCTGGTGACTGTAGCGGTAACTACGCCTCCAACTGTGTCTGTCGACCGGGATTTACACGGAGACAGGGAACAGCAGCGGAACTATGTGATCGTGAGTTACACCCATTATCCTACAGTTTTCCTCATTCTCCCCCCCCCCCCCCCCCCCCCTCAGTAGCATTTTCTAGCTTCTTCTTCTCTATTAAAGAGACCGGCGTGGATATCTCTTAAAACCCCATGCAAAAATCGCAGTTTTACTTTAAGTCTTCAGATCACTAGGCGCCACTTCAAGCCACTATTACAATATCTGTAGCGGTCTTTGGCCTGATGGGAAGGCCCACGCGTTGAGTAACAGTGGCTTGAAGTGGTTCCTGCTGGTGCACAGTGGCTTGTTCATTTCAACAAGTCTTTTCATATAGCAGGAGGTGTTCGGGCTTGGACTTTCAAGAGTTAAGATTAAAGTGGTGTGGCCAGGGACTTTTACAAAGTGTGGGATCAAACCAGTGTTTAGATTTGTGGTATTTCAGATCATGAAGTCTTCCGCGACCAAAGACGGTTTACAGAGCTGTTCAACAGTAATGGTCAGATACCTGAGTTCAGTGACAAGTATATCATATTAATTTGCTCTGATGCTACCTTGATAGAAAGCGTTTAATAAGTCTGCCTGCCACTAAAGTTGGCAAAACACACCGCACCCCTTTTTGTTCTGTACAGTAACACGTTAGAAGACTCATGTTTATGTTTGATTTTAGCCGACACACCACCAGACCTGAGTCTCTGCCACATGTCTGTAACGGACGCTAACGGTGACGTCTACAATGCTTCCTACCCTGGTAACGACACAGAATGTGGAACTCAGGAAGAGACTTGGATCCAGGCAGATCCAGTGGAACTTCACTTCACGATCCAGGCTGACTGGAACCTGACTGTTGGATCCTTCGTCGACTATGTGTCACAGTCAGAAGTTGGGATCGTTGGCATGATGGTGTCCATGATACATGTCAATGTTTCAGGTGGGTAGTTTTCGGAAGACAAAGTAACTGTGTTTTTGTCTTTTTCTGTCTGTCTGTCTGCCTGTCTGAAGTTCAGAGTTATTTACAGGATCCTTTTGAATGATGTGCAGTATCCACGTCATGTTTCACAATGTCCATGTTACTGTATGCACACTTGGAAAACGTGTTACACTTTTTCTTGGATCATTGTTGTTGACCCCGTCCCTCTAACCCTTTGCGCTTACGCAATAAACCATCTGAATCTGAATCTCTCTGAAGTTCCTGAAGATTGCATGGCATGTAGAACGCATGCATGCTGAGGATGAACTCACAGTTAATTATCTGTGAACGGTATTTCCGTTACAGGAGACGAGGTTCTCGTTCAGAACGAGACTTTGGACGGTTGGCCCTTCTGTCAACAAAACGTCACTTCGACCAACCCTCTCAACAACGGAACGTCGTTTGTCTGTCAAGGGATTTTACCAATTCCTCAGCAGAACCTTACTGGTGGTGAAAGGTTATTAATTTTTGTCGTTAATGTTGATTTTCTTTGTCCTGACATTTTGATATCCAACAACTCGAGATTCCCTGTTTCTTCTATGACAAGGGTCAGAACGGGGGTGTTTGTGTGTTTGGGAATTTAATGTCCTTTTGCACCGCTTATGGGTAGATATCAAAGACGGGGCTACGTGAAAAAGGCCAGTACAAATATTTACCTGCCCCCCTCACCCCAGCCACGATTTGCAGGATGGGGCATATTACAGCGAACACATTGTACATGCATATAAATACATGCAAGTAGCTAAGCAAATTTGAAGTGAATGCTATAATGACAAAATCTGGCTAATGCAGGGACTTACAAGAGCACAGGATAATTCGGCATTCAGCCAGACCAGCAAAATCGAAACACCGTGCAAGTTAAACTACCCACAAGTAATCTTTTAAAACTCACCGACTCCTAACCAAAAGTATATTACATTTCAGTTTGTGCGTTGACTTGGTAGCATACTCAGGCGGGTATTACAGTCTTCAGGACGCATCCCTCTCCCCGAGAGGAGAACATCTTTACATGAACAGAGCGACAACAATGAAACGTGTCTGTTTTATTCGAGGTACAACTTTTGCAATACTGTCTTGCTCTTAGTGCCTTAAAAATAAGGGGATTTGGTCTAGTGGTTGAGGTATCCGACTTCGGACCCTGAGCTGCCCGGTTCGATTCCCTGGTAGGCAGGAATTTGGATGGTTTTTTTTCCTTTCCAAATCAAGTCAAAATCACGTGCAGACTTGTTTACGGTGCCTGTCCCACCCTCGTGTACACCCGCACGGACAAAATGATGTCGCGTGTGCAGGCTATAAATCCCACGTCTTTCGAAGAGTAGTAGGTTGTGGCCGGTGGCGTGGAAAAGAGAAATACTTTCGCACGCACCGGAGTGAATAGTAGGGTAGAAGGTTTGCACGTAAAGTAGTGCTTAGCGGCAGCAGGCTTTCACTGCTTCGTCCTCCAACCCTGCGGTGCCATGAGCGTTTCAGAAGAGATGAATATGTGCGCCGTGGAGATGTCTACCATACCATACCATACCATACCATACCATACCCAAACACAAATACGATGCATGATTAAGATGCATTAATGGTAATGATGGTGTTTCATATTCTTCCGTTGAACTTTTTTTTTCTTTTTCTTTTTTCGTTGAACGTTGCAATATCTCAAATGCAAACTTTGACCATTTTCTTCCAAAACTCAGATCAGTTGAACACTATACGGACAAATTCTTTTATTTCCCGTTCTTGTTAGTGCCAGATGAAAATTATAACGGTGTGGGTGTTCTGTTCCTGCACAGATTGCTTCGACGGTTGGTACACTCGTCGGTGTGACGAGAAATGTTTGAACTGTGACGTCACGGGGTCATGCGTCAGAGATACCGGAGTTTGTGACTTTGGCTGTAAACCAGGATGGCTGGTCGGCAATTTCACAAGTTTCTGCAACACAAGTAAGTTTCGTTTGAGAAAGCTTAGGTCTGTGATTCTGCACTTATGTTTAGTTATAGCCCCCCCCCCCCCCCACCCCGCTTTGCCACTTCTAGGTCCACAAATCGTTCGCAGTGGACGAACTCCTGTCAATCAAAAGGGTCGAGTCCCCAGAATTCAGCCAATCGCGTCCCGCCGCTTAATGAGCACTAGCTTTTCCTGTGGGTGCACAAAATTAATTCTATCAGTTCAGATACTTACTTCATATTTTCAGCTTGCCCGGAATACACTTTCGGGAAAGACTGCAAGGTTCAGTGCGGAAACTGCTGGAACTCAACATCGTGTCGTCATGACATCGGGACTTGTGAAGAGGGCTGTGCAGAGGACTACGGAGGAGCGCGGTGTGAACGTAAGTACTGATAATTTCTGATAATCAACGACAAACAGGCCTGTGATTTGACGTTAGATCAAATTGACACAAATAAAAGTTCTGTGCAGTTTAGACCTGTACAAGATGGCGCTTGGGAAAGACCCGGGAATCTGGGGGTGGGGGATGAAAGAAGCGGGAGGGGGGAGGGGGGTATTAGCTTGGGGTACCTTTGTCCAGTAAAAATGCCATACAAAATACCACGTTGACACTAATAGTGCACTATGTATGTTTTTTTCGTGATGCTATAAAAAGTGGGACACCGTATTTTCATGTTTCATGTGCGTATCAACGAGTAAACAACGCAACAACAACAAAAAAAAAAAAAAAAAAAATGCGAACAGGCATCAAACTCAGAGCACTGAATCAAGCCCATAATGCTTATCTTTCATCTTGGAAGAAGGATCAGACTGCGGATCTCCTAAAAAGCTTTCAACGACTGTACTATAGGAAATATTTAGTATGCAAAATACTGCAGCGAGAGAAGGCACTTGCCAGCCATTGTGTGGTGCGCGCGCACTCAGGCGGGGAGGTAACTAAAGTTTACTGTAAGGGAAGGAATTCGGCTGCTACGGAACATCGTACATCGGGCGAGTCGATGAAAGCCCATACACAAAATTAATTCATTATTTGCAATACGCTTTTCGTGTGTTTAGGTTGGATTGGAACAGTCCTGACCCTGCAGATAACGGCTGGCACTCTGTTTGGTCTTGCTCTTCTTGCTGCACTTCTGCTGCTGATGTTGATGATGTAAGTCGCCAGTCCTGTTAAAACCTTCGCATGGCTTCGAAGGACATATAATCCATTACGTTGTTCAGGATCCCAATAGCCCAATAGTCCTAGCGGGAGAGAGAGTTGTTAGTTAGTTAACGCTTAACGCCGCGCAAACGACAAAAACTATTTCTCGAATCATCGAGAGAGAGAGAGAGAGAGAGAGAGAGAGAGAGGGGGGGGGGGGGGGGGGGGTACTAGGGACAATGAAATGTGAACCAAAAATGAAAATCATCCTGTAAATGTTTGTGGCATCCGCCCTGTTGCGAGGACTCGGGGGGTGAGAGGGTGGGCGGGAGGGGTGTATTTCTGGCTTGAAACATGTTAATGAATAATAATATTAAAACAACCCTAACATTGTGGCTTATTAACGAATCTTATGGAGAGGGGGATGAATATATTTTGTTTGTGAACAAATTGTTTTTTCAGCTACAGAAAGAAGTTCGGGAAGAGACGGGAAGAAATTTCACCGTCTTCGTAAGTAACCATCCACTTTACCACCTCTTTGCTTATGCTTGTGTTTTGATGACGATGATGATGACGCCGCTTATTATTGTGTTACGACGACGACGACGACGAAGATGATAATGATGACGACGACGCTTATTCTTGTGTTTTGACGATGACGACGACGACGACGACGACGACGCTGACGACGACGCTTATTCTTGTGTGATGATGATGATGATGACGACGACGACGACGATGATGGCGGCGGTGGCCGCGGCGACGAGGACGATGATGACGACGACGACGAAGCTTATTCTTGTGATGATGATGATGATGATGATGATGATGACGACGACGACGACGACGACGATACTGATGATGAATAAGTTTTAACCATCTGGTTCGTGTGCTTTCCCCGCCTGCAGGGAGCCGACTCCTTCGAGCACTCCGCGCAGTTTGTCTGACGTTGGGTTTATCCCGGAGTCTGAGGAAATTTTCGACTTCCCCCAGCATCCCTTGTTTGTCTACAGCCCTTCACGCAACCCAGCACCCGTCCGTCCACCAGCAACCCAGACTGGGAAAGAGACAGTTGGAAACGGTGTGTGCTTATATTTCGATAGTCGGTGTGTGTGTGTGTGTGTGTGTGTGTGTGTGTGTGTGTGTGTGTGTGTGTGTGTGTGTGTGTGTGTGTGTGTGTGTGTGTAATGGTAGACATCTCCTAAACCACCTCGTTGAAGGGCTTTTTACTTTGAGACGAAATGGGCAGTCATAGTCTCCAGAGGTACTTTTCACGATTTTTCTCTTGCCTCATTCTTAGAAAAGTTATCGCCCGTTGAAAGAAACCAGTCATGTCAGGTTTTCGGACAAAAAAGTTGTCCAAATGCCTTCATTTTTGTGAGAATCTTGAAGTTCATCCAGTTCTACTGAACGGGTTTGTAGCAAAGCTCTATAGCTCTGAAAGATTTCTTGTGACGCATGCGTGGTTATAATAACAAATTTTGAACTTTTTTTCCCTTTTTGATCAGGTGAACCGACGAAACTCACAGATGCAAAGAAAGCAGCATCAAAGCCACCTCTCCAAAGAAGAAAACGCAAGACAAAACCCGCTTCCTCCGGAGAAAAACGCAGCGCCAAGGGACACAACCATGATGACAACCCTCCCATGTGTGACTTCAGGTTCCGTCACTCTTCGTGTAATCGCCCTTGCTGCGCCAGACCTGTCTGTCAAACTGACAATTGTCCGATACACGTGAATCACTCGTATTACACGTGGTTTGACGAATGAGCGACATAATGAGCACATGACATGGTCTGGCAAACTTTCTTGCTGGACACTACAATCAGGGAAGCACGTGTAGTCCAATATGACTGAAAGGTGGAATGAAACCAGTAAGTTCATTGACGTCATTTGAGGAAAATGACCATTACGTCAATCTCTTTCGTCTTGAAATCACCCCTTTTCCCGTAAAATGACCTCATGTACGTACTTAGTGTCGGGGAAATCACATCCTGGGTTAAGGATCCAAGCGAACAAACTTTTGGGTGGCTACATCTTTTGCGTGGTGGCTAAGCACAGGAAAACGTCAGGCTAATGTTAGCGTAGCTAAGCTGTACGATGATATTTACTAGCTGAGCTTGACTGAAGTTAGACTGGGATCCCCTATATGGCGCACGGTGAACCTAACCTTGCAGTGTTGGCATGGGACATTTTCCACTGAGACACGCACACACTGTTGCTTGTAGGGCTAAAGTGTATATTTTCATGGAACGTTCTTCAGCGTCAATTGTGCCCTGACATTATATAAATATTGGTCCAGCCATCACAGAGATGTTAATGTGTTGATTTTTTTCCCTATGGTTGGATACATTACCTTCGATTACAGGAGAGGGACATCATGACTAGTACGTACTGTGCTTTTTAATACACCGCAGAGGAAAGGGCTGGGGCTTTGGCGTCGAGGCTTGCCGAATGGATTCGTCTATTTGTCGTGTATCTCTCTTTGGCACGGGATCCTCATACCTGTTTGAACGGCTTCATTATTACACAACATCCAGGCAGCCACCCAGGTGTATTGAAAAACGCAGTGCGTAACTGACGTCATTTTCTAGAAAAAGGGATGAAAGAGATTGACGCAATGGTCCTTTTCCTCAAATGTCGTCAATGAACTTACCACTTTCCTACACTAAATATCTGCGCATAAACTCCATCAGTGAAAACCAGAACATTTCAATGCACAGACTGCACGGCGTTAAGCCCTAAAAATACACTCACTCACTCACTCACTCAGTGGACAGGGATTTCTTTTTCTTCCCTCAGCTCTTTAAAACACTGTCTAAATCTTTGAAGCCTGCTCTTAACTGGGCACAGCGCGCGAAACACACATGTGCACATCACAGTCGTTGCGCTCGGTGTGTCTGCTAACTACAAAACTGAACACAGCTGTGCTCGGTGACAAACCGATTGAAGATGCACTGTCCGCCATGTTTGCGCGCCGAGTGACGTACGTAGTACGGCCAGTCAGAATCTGTTGTGGAAACCACGGTCACAGTTGTGGCTATTTGAAATCCAGGTTGCTGGGATGGTGCCACAGCGGCGGACACCCCCCCCCCCCACCCCCCCAAATCACACCTGTGTCACAACTGTGGACAGCACTGTGGCGCTCCGCAGTGCCCAGTTAAAGGTCTGCAATCTCAGCAAAAAGCCGCAAACATTACGACACCTTCGACTGTGCATAATCCAGGAAACTCTGTCACAGTTGCAGAGTTTTCAGCGTTCGGAGGCCCTTATAAAACCAGAGGACGAGTTTGCCGTGACATTTGGTTTTGGTCAGTGAGCGAGACACATCGCTACAGTGTCTAGCGGATGTTGAGTGCTGCACGATCTTTCTCGCGCAGTGTCAAAACGCAAACTGAGCTGTGAAATCAGACTGCCCTTGGCTTTTATTGAGGTTTCAGGGACTCTGAAAACTCTGCAACTGTGACAGAGTTGACTGTGCTTGCACGGTCGACTCAGTAAATTTTTCTCACACTTCGGAAAGCTTTTTGTTGGAAGCTTAGATCTTTCAGAGCCGGCTTTACTCCGCTGTGACTGGGGCTACCATTGCCTCAACACTGCCCATGCGAGGGACCTTTCACCATGAAACTGCAGTAAGCTGGCTACCTGTAAACAAAGCTCTCTAGCAAGCTTCACGAAAAGCGCATTCACTTGACATTTTCAACTAATTTGTATAGTTAATGAAACCTGAATGGAAAATTCAGTTTTGATGAGCCGTACCCGCCCGATGCGTATCCAGCCACGAATGAGTTAAGACACGCTGGGTCCAGTGCTTAGTTTCAAACGCTGCTACAGGAAGCGTGGAATGCGGCCCTGTCCCGCAGTCCCAAACCACACGGACCTCCATAGCATCATCTTACCATCATCCTCATCTCCATCATCATGCATAATATAAATTGCCCCAACTTCCGAGCCCTCTGTGGATTCCACCCATTACCAGGGAGGAACACCACTGGAGCCGGCAGCGAGTTGTGGGACACACGCACACGCACACGCACACGCACGCACACGCACGCACACGCACGCGCACACACACGCACACACACGCGCATTACTTTAAAACTTAGTACATGTAAATTGGTTTGTCCAACAGCTGCTTCCTTTTTACACCAGTGTCAACCGTGCTACTGATAAAGATGCGTTGTTTTCACTTATGCTTACATGTTACATGTACGCACCTTCAGCCTTTTACTGAGTGGATATGCAGTTTTGTCATACTGTTCACTGTTTCTAGTATTTTACGGATTCAGAGCCTAGGCACTTCATGCATACGCGCCTTCTAAGTCATTATTATTTAACACCCGGCTGAGGCCTAATACTGTGCTGTCGTTGCTCCGTCTTTGATCTCACCCTTACGTGGTGGAAAAGGACGTTAACCTACCCCCCCCCCCTCCCCTAATATGAGAAGGTCAGCAAAGAGACACCATGCATTTAACGGCTGTACTACCATGACGACTGCGGTGAAACAGCGGCTTGTAGAGTATCTGTAAACCATATAATTTTTGGAAGAAATGGTTGTTCCTACCAAGTAACTTTGGGATCGTGCACCAGTGGCCTCACACCAAAAAGTCATAATCACTTTATGTCTGCATGGATTTAAATTAGGCTTAGTGGGATCGTTGCACTCTGATTATATGCTCGTGTTTGCTGCAGTGACAGCTGTCAAAGAACCGTTAATGTTGCATGATGTCTGAGGCGCATCAGATCAATGTACCCTATCCACAATCGCAGGCTTATGTCTATCATTCTGCGTCAGTCGTGACCTTCAAGCGGAACCTCAGGACGCACCTCCCTCTCTCTCTCTCTCTCTCTCTCTCTCTTTTTCCCCAACCCCAAAGGCGCCGTGAGCATGCTTACTGCATGGAAGTTTTTTTGTTTTGTTTTTTCGTAGAGCCATACAAATGGCCAATCATCACCATCATCGTCGATATGGACATGAACTAATACGTCATATGATATGATTTATTTGTATGTTGTACAGAATAAAATCGCAACAACTTCGTTAAAACTGTTTTGCAGACTTTAAATACACAGCGATATAACAGTTTGAGATTCTGGTTTCCTGTGGTGGTGGTGGGTGTGTGGTGTGTGGTGTGTGGTGGTGGATGTGTGGTGTGTGGGTGTGTGGTGGGTGGGTGTGTTGTGGGTGGGTGAGTGTGTGGGTCTGGTGGATGGGCGGCTCACGTGCGTTAGCTCCTACACGTATCACACTTCTATCCCTTTGTGGAAGTCCCACACGGGAATTTGTTCGGCTGTGTGCTGACTCGTCCGCTTCCCTTCTTCACATGATACGGGTGTATCCCGAGCAGTGCTCACCCTGTCTATCCCTAACGGTATAAAAGGTGTTGCTTTCATTTCATTTTCGTTCTTCTACAACGTTTGGCGGAGAGCCGTGGGGTAGCCCTTGATGTACTTCCAAGGGAAAGGTCGTTGACATTTTGGTAAACAAAAGGTGATGCCCAAGTAAACAATGCCCGAGTCCCTATCTAAAGTCTACCAGGCTTAAAAAAAATTCCACTGACCTTGACATTGCGGTAAACCAGCCAATCAGGTGCGGTCCGATGAGCGCTTGTCTTTCGTCTACTGTTTCCCTGCTGCGAAGCCGTAAAACCGTTTCGAATGTAGCTCAGCCGAAGATTAGGTGTAAACGGTACGTAACTGATTTGAAATCATTTTATGACTATCACTATATCAACATGCGCCTACCGCAGACCCATTTTTTTGTCGATTTGTGGACATAGACCTCGCAAATCCTACAAAAGATTCGCCAAACGGGAAGTCGTCTGCTACTGTGATCATTTCTGCAGCGGCAGGTAGCTGTGTCAGCATAGCGATACTGGTTAGAACTCTGGAGCAAGCAAATGATAAGAGAACGCATAGAAATGGCGCAAACGTTTTGTAGATGAACACGACCAACTGCCCAGACAACGAAACAAACATTTCACGTACATATCTATACCAAAGAAGTCAAGGGAAAATTTCATGCGGGAAGCGGCCATACCCCGATTTCACATGGAGCGACGTTTGCACCAAACCGTTTTGAAGCTGTGCACCAAAGCTGAAGCTTAGTTTTACAACTCAGCTTTACGCAAAATCTCGGCTTTAAGAACTAAGGTTAATCATCAGGTAGGTTTAATAAACTGAGATTACACCTCTAGAGCAGTTTCGTATGTGCCAAACGCACAAACAATGCGGCAATACATGTACTGTTCAACAACGGGCTTCAGCCTCAGGTCGCATCGCCTTTAGAAGGCGTTGGCCACCTTGTCACAGCTGGAGCTGAAGTTACCCACACTGGTAAAATACAGAAAGGACATGCACCACTTCAAAAAAAAATACTACCTTCATTTTGCAGATCAATACTCCGGAACACACACAATTTTAATATGTTTCGGGTTCGGCTTCAGGCAAGCATGATGGTTACACTTGAACACAAATCCGGAAGTCCTAAACCTCTTTTCCTTTTCATTATCTTCAACGATGAGGGAATACTGAAAACTGTGGGTAACTTCAGCTCCAGCTGTGACAAGGTGGCCAACGCCTTCCAAAGGCGATGCGACGCGGCGGAGCGACTGGAAGCAGTAAACACTTGCAGTGAGATCGTCATGAGCAACAAACACATCAAGTGCTTGGCCACCAACACTCACACCCCTCTTCCAGGCGATGTCTTTTGGGTAAGTAAATATTAAATATCTTGAAGATCTAAGCTCCCAACAAAACGTTTTCCGAAGTGTGAAAAAAATTTACAGAGTCGACCTTGCAAGCACCGTCACCTCTGTCACAGTTGCAGAGTTTTCAGCGTCACTGAAACCCCAATAAAAGGCAAGGGCAGCCTGATTTCACAGCTCATTTTGCGTTTTGACACTGAGCGAGAAAGATCGTGCAGCACTCAACATCCGCTAGATACTGTAGCGATATTATTCGCTCATTGACCAAAAGCCAAATGATGTCACGGCAAACTCGTGCTCTGGTTGTAAGGGTCCCCGAAGCGCTGAAAACTCTGCAACTGTGACAGAGTTGCCTGGATTATGCACAGTCGAAGGAGTCACAATGTTTGCGGCTTTTTGCTGAGATTGCAGACCTTTAATTAAGTTTCTTCATCAGAAATCTTTTTCATCGATCACTTCTTCAAAATGGAGACTCCAGTTGTCCTCACGTATGCAGCGGTCCTCCGGAAGGCCTCCAGGTCGCCGTAGAGTTTGTCCCTCTTAGGTTTAAGGGTACTAGGAATTGCAGAGGCCAGCTTTTGCTTTGGAACAGCCGCGTTTGTTTGTGCATCTGTGCGGTCGAAATAGTCTTTCTATGCCAAGTGCTGCTAATACATTTTGTGCACGTGCAAAAAACTTGTGGAACTGACCCAGCTGTATGGCTGGCTGGCATGGATGAAAGAACGGGGATCAGATGCCTGTCTCAGCTGCGTCAAACATTACTGCGCAAATTCTTTGAAGGTGTTGTTCCGGGATGTTCCCCCTGGCAGCATCTTTAGCTTCTTGAATTAAGAGACAAATCTGTTCGATAAAATTTAGACACCTCAAGTAATACGGACTATCCTCGACCTCTATATGTTCGATGTACAAAGAAGTGAAACGTGTTTATTATTTAAACCGGATAGATTGTTCATACATACTTACACCTTGTTTTATTGTCTTCCTTTTTATTTTAGTCGGGCAAAGAAGGGCATTGATTAGCCGCGAAATAGTCTTTGTTGTTTGCGCGGCGTTAAGCCCTAACTAACTAACTAACTAACCTGTCTCAGCTAAAGCTGATGAGCCAGCAAGAGTGTACGCTAGAAACAGACGTTGGTCTGACACTCATTGGAGGGTTCGCCGCCAAATATGGGAAGGTGGTGCGCTCTCCGGGTCGGTGTTGGGGAGCGAGGGGTTCATGTGCGAGGTCTCACCGAGCCGATCGAGCCTCTAATCGTTACCTGGTCGCACTGGCCGTTAAACGGGGTTATTTCTCTGACTAGCACATTAGTGGTATGTATTGTACAGTTCCTGTGTGCCGAATACACCTGTTCAAAGAGTCGGTCTTGCCCTGACTTCCGTAACGAGCCACCTAGCTTTTAGATGTTGGTCTTTTTCGCTCACGTGTATACGGAAACAAAAGAGAGTCTACTAATGTAATAGTTCGTACCCTGTGCAATGAGTGTGTTGAATTCAGGACGCTTAATTCAGTCAGTCTACAACACAAGGAGACAATGATATATATAGGTAAATGCCTATTATTTCCAGTTAGGTGGTCGTGATAATGTAGTCAACTGTCAACGAACTGTCTTTTACAAAGTGTTTTAGTCGTTTAGCCTGATTTTACTATTGTTATTACTGGTGTTTACGTAATGTATTCACTCTGGTGCTGCTGCAGCTGGAGGCGTGTGTGTGTGTGTGTGTGTGTGTGTGTTGGGGGGGGGGGAGAGTCTGCGAAAGTTTTATGGATGGATGGATGGATGGATGGAGTGTGTGTGTGTGTGTGTGTGTGTGTGTGTGCGTGTGTGTGTGTGTGTGTGTGTGTGTGTGTGTGTGTGTGTGTAAAACAGTACTGCGTGGAGTTTGTCTGCAGCGGCTACAAGTATGAGCCATACTGCCCACATCTTGCTCTCGCCATCAACACCTGCCCAGAGTTCAAGGCTGGAGCGGGACTGACAAAGAAAGTTCGCGAAGTTTGCGGTGACGAGTACAAGGTCGTAACGGCCGAAGAAATGAAACGGGATAACAAGAGCCACTAAAGTCCCGTCACAAGACCAGACCTTCATTCGACCCGTTTGATTTTTTGAGTAAAGTTTTCATAAAGTTTTCGCGGCTATCATAAATTCGAAATATATGTTCAGTTCTTTAGCTCGACTGCTCGACTATTTCCAGTGGGAACAGTGCAATCTGCGACAAGAAAAACTATGGTTCGGTTATGAGATTTGGAGAGTCGATGTTCACTGAGAAATATAACAATTCAGAATTTTCATGGAGAAGACTGAACAAGGGAACTTTAAAATCCAAACAATTAAAATTATTAGACAATTTCAGACGCTAGTGTTTCATGTCTTACACAGGCTTGATGCTTAAAATAGATGGTTTGCAATGCATGATTTGAGATTCACTGAAAGCATGTAATTCATGTCATCGTAATAAATGACAGATCATACATCTGCGAAGTGTGTGTGTGTGTGTGTGTGTGTGTGTGTGGTAAAAAATGGTGTTTGTGTTGGTTTTTTAAAATTTATTTATTTGGCCTTTTTTACAGAGGAGTACAGACATACATCAACGAAAACGGTGACATTGACAATGTACAGTGAGAACGCAGTTTGTATAATTATACAGATGGTGTAAAACGTATGGCAGACAGGTTGAAGATAGCATTACTTGTTGTATGGTGTGTGTTTCTTTCTTTATTTTCGACCTGGGGACACGTATCGCACAAATACAGCTCTCTCTACTGCCACGCCCAGGCTCCCCGTTTTCAGTTTACGTGTAATTTCATATCTTGTGCGGCGGCTGCCACGTATTTCTATAACATCAAGTGATTTATTTGAACAAATCAACAGTTTATCCCCAACAACGTGACATGCAGGTATTACATCAAGTATGGTTTACGATTGTTAGAACAGACCAACAGCTGCTTTTTTTTTTCTCAAGAGCGTGACATGTACATGTACTACGTCAAGTCCGATTTATTAACAGCACAGATTTTCTTTGGTTTTTCGCTCACTTGTGTAACACATCTCGGGGTTAGTCTTTCGCCGTAAACCACTGGAACTAATCATGTAAGCTCTATTTCATAAGCCGTCTCTTTTGATCTTTTCATATAGGAGGCATGGGTATAGTACTCATTCATCAAACCATGTGTAGTACGAGTGATTGACGTGTATCGGGCAGTTGTCAGTTTGACAGACAGGTCTGGCGCAGCAAGGGCGATTACACGAAGAGTGACGGAACCTGAAGTCACACATGGGAGGGTTGGTAGTTTGGTTACGTCCCTTGGCGCTGCGTTTCTCGGAGGGTGGAGATCTTGTCTTGCGTTTTCTTCTGGGAAGGGTCGGCTTGCTGGCTGCCTTCTTTGTAAGTGTGGCTTTCGTTGTTTTACCTGAAACAAAGAGACAAGTTATCATGAGCAGTGTTATCTTATACCAAACCTACGTAGCCCTGTTTTAAACACACACACACACACACACACACACACACACACACACACACACACACACACACACACACGCACACACACACACACACGCACACGCGCGCGGGGGGGGGGGGGGGAGGGGGGAGGGAGGGGTCTGGAGGGGGGAGGTGAGAGAGAGAGAGAAATTAACTTAATCAAGTTTTACTGTAGTTAGTCATGAAGTCATGCACGACTGGATTATGATAACAGTATTTTTTAGAAAAAGGGTGAGTGGAGAACACCACAACTCAAACAACAACTACAACAACAAAGTATCAAAAAAATCGATTGTTTCCAACTGTCTCTTTACCAGTCTGGGTTGCGGATGGCCGGGTTGGTGCTGGGTTGTGTGAAGGACTGTAGACAAACAGGGGGTGCTGGGGAAAGTCAAACAAGTCCTCACACTCCGGAGCGAAACCAACATCAGACACGCTGCGTGGAGTGTTCGATGGGGATAGCTCCATCTCCCTGCATGCAGATAAGGAAAGAAATTAGAGGGTCGCGGATCGAAATAGATCTTCCTGCTCCTCCTCTTCCTCTTCCTCATCAGCAGCAACATAATCCTCATCATCATCGCGGTCGTCGTCATGATCGTCGTCGTCGTCGGGGTCATCATCATCGTCGTCTTCATCATTGTCATTGTCATCATCATCACGATCATCATCATGTCATATTAAACCAATGGTATAATAATTATAGAGTCACTTACGGGGATGGTGAGATTTCCTCCCTCTTTCGGAACTTCTTTCAGTAACTGAAATTTCAATTAAAAAAAAAGACTTTGTGACAGAGACCAAAAAAACAAACAAACAAACAAAAACCGTCTTCTTGCCCTTGTCCTCTTCTCCAAAGTATTCACCAGTAATTCACTCACACACACACACACACACACACACACACACACACACATACACACATACACACACACACACACTCAATCAATCAATCAATCAATCAATCAATCAATCAATCAAACTTTTGCAAACTCATCCCCCACCCACACACACACACACACACACGCGCGCGCGCGCGCGCGCGAATGACATCTATAACCAATGAATATTCTGGAGATTGAAAAAAATAAGTTAGATAAAGATTCCAATGAAGTATCATTTCAATTGCACCACTTAAAACAGCTATCAAGATACATCAAATTACATTAATACACCATCACAGATCCTCTATCCACCCAAAACCGGTCCATGTACTCACAGTAAAAGTTGACATGCAAGCAAACACACACGCACGCACGCACGCACGCACGCACGCACGCACGCACACGCACACACACACACACACACGCACGCACGCACGCACGCACACACAGAACCGGCCCAGTGAGGGGCATAGACATTGCTTTATTGTGATCTTATGGGATCTTTCACAAGCGCAGCTGCTGAACTGTGTGTCCACATACTCCCAAGCTATGCATATATACGAGGGATATAAACAAATTGCGACTTACAACAGCAGTATTAACAGCAGAAGTGCAGCAAGAAGAGCAAGGCCGAATAGTGTGGCAGCTGTTATCTGTAGGGTTAGAACTGTTCCCACCCAACCTGAAAACATCACACACTCAGGTTGAGGAATTGGTCCGGGAAAAAAAAAAACAAAAAAAAAACAAAAACAGCCGAAACCCAGGCCAGGGTGCAAAGGCAATTAACGCCCTGCTGGGGGACCATGCTGGCAACGCCCCACTTAAGAAAACACATTTTAGCATTTTGAAAGGCCTCTCCTGGCACCCCGAAAATAAAATACTGGCTTATCCCTTTCCTCAATTTTCAGAACTATTTAAGCATACAAGATGACGCCTAGCCAACATCTTCCGGTCACATGAACATGATGACGTCTTACCGCGCATAGTACGTGTCTGGGTAGCCAGTATCTGGTACAAGGGAAATAACTCTTCTCTCAGCAACTTTCGAGAGGTATCAGACGCAGGGAGTTATCTGCCTGTATTTCTAACCAGTCGCCAAATCCATGCTGTTCACGGCAAACAGTACTAGCCAGCAACACTGCAAGTGCTGCTGCCTCCGGAAGCAACAACTGGCGCCATGAACGGTGCTCGTGATTTAAAAAATACACGAGCTGGTTTCCTCATGACTCAGTAAGCAAAGACCGTTCATACTTAAGTCGTACCTTGTCAATGATAATCTTTATTTTTGCGCTGGTACATCTAACGTCCAATCACTGGCTTTCCTGAGGATGATTATCAAGAATTATCAGTACTTACGTTCACATCGATCTCCCCCGTAGTCTTCTGCACAACCCTCTTCACAGGTCCCGTTGTCATGACGACACGATGTTGAGTTCCAACAGTTTCCACACTGAAGCTTGCAGTCTCTGCCGAACGTGTATTGTGGACATGCTGAAAAAAGGAAATCGTCTCCGTAAAGAGTTGAGCTGATTATTATGATATTTTTTTTAATGAGTAGTGGCGCTCTGAAAGCGATATTGTGCCGTTTACACTTTGCGCGAATGATTCAACATTCAAATTACTATAGTATGCGCCTGAAGGTTAGTCTCGCTTAGAATATCAGCCGCGTCGTTCCACTGGCTCAGTGCCAGCTTTGTAGATGCTGTCAATGTGCCGGGGTCTGAGTGGTGTGGTGTTAGACACCACCAAAACAGCACGGAGCGATCTGTGAGCATAACAATCAAAGATCAGTTTTGTTTTTTTTAACTAAATAAAAGCCGAAACGAACAGCGTTTGCCACAGTGTTGCGTCATGGCTGACTAGAACAGCTTCGGACCTTTGGAGATCTGCTCGTTCGCACTGCCAGAAAAATTCAGTGTATTGCAGTTCGACTAACCTAAGATATATTATTCTCAGCGTACAGGTGCACTCACTCACACACACGCATACGCACGCACACACACACACACACACACACACACACACACACACACACACACACACACACACACACACACACACACACACCAAATTTTGTAATAATTTTGGACGCTGAGCCTTTCAGTCCAACCTACTTGTATTGCAGAAACTTGTGAAATTGCCGACCAGCCATCCTGGTTTGCAGCCAAAGTCACAAACGCCGGTATCTCTGACACATGACCCCGTGACGTCACAGTTCAAACACTCCTCATCACACCGACGAGTGTACCAACCATCGAAGCAATCTGAAAACGAACAAACAACACATCTCTAAAAATATTAAGGAAATAATCACAATAAATTGTATATCTTCATGAAAGATAGCGTGCGCTAACAAGCATTTCAAAGCTTACCACACCTCTAATAAAGCAGACACGCTTCGTCGTTGTCGCTCGATTCTTGTAAAGTTGTTCTCCTCTCGGTGCAAGTGATGCGTCCTGAAGAGTGTAATGGCCTCCTGAATA
The DNA here is from genome assembly GCA_018292915.2 of Batillaria attramentaria. NCBI lineage: Eukaryota > Metazoa > Mollusca > Gastropoda > Batillariidae > Batillaria > Batillaria attramentaria. The sequence goes on from JACVVK020000064.1 coordinate 2,005,173, forward strand.
TGCTACTAAGTCGATGCACAGGCTGAAACGCAATGTTCATTGCAAGTTACTTCTAAAGGATTTTTATTTTTATTTTTATTAGAATTCAGAGTAGTCATAGTTTGCTTTTCCGAGCATGGGTACTTGTATGCCTCAATATTTTTTATAGTATATCCGTCAGAGTTTGCGATCGTGTCAACTCCAGTGTGACATATCATTGCAGAAATGTGCATGATTTATTCAGGTGGATGAAGCGATTCGAATATAATGCCTAGACTACAATTGATATGAAGTGTTTTTAAAATATTAAACTGGAAAAATAACCTTTCGCCACCAGCAAGGTTCAGTTCAGGCAGTTCGACAGTCCCATGACAGACAAAAGTCGTTCCGTTGTTGATGGGCTTGCGGGGACTAGCGGTCTGTACACAGAAGGGCCAACCGTTCAATGTCTCGTTTTGCACGAGCACCTCATCTCCTGTTACAGAATCACCGAAAATAGAGACAATCAGAAACCCTTAAACAATTCTTCTTTAAAGGACTTATGGCGGTTGACACATTGTCCCAGATCAACTTCATGAAAGGACACGTCGGGTTCCTTCTGGTGTTCCGGCGTGTTCGTCCTCAGTACTCTATTAGTTCATCCCGACTGAGGCCAAATATTTGTGCTGGCCTTTTTTCTAGTTGCCCCGTCTTTGATATCACCATTACGTGGCAGAAACGGTGTTAAAGCTCTGACCCACGCTCTCTGTTAGCAAATACTGAAAATCGACGAACACGTTTACATGAGAGCCCCACACACGCCATCAAATTTCAGCCCCTCTCAGCTCCTCGCCCCATAACAACAAGGACAGAAGCACCAGCAACTATACCAAGAGCACCAGCTGCGGAAGTAACAGCAGCAGCAGCAGCATCAAGAACAACAACAACAACAACAACAACAACAACAACAACAAAACGCACTTCTTTTACTCGCCTGAAATATTGACCCGTATCATGGACACCATCATGCCAACGATTCCAACTTCTGACTGTGACACATAGTCGACAAAGGATCCAACAGTCAAGTTCCAGTCAGCCTGGATCGTGAAGTGAAGTTCCACTGGATCTGCCTGGATCCAAGTCTCTTCCTGAGTTCCACATTCTGTGTCGTTCCCAGGGTAGGAAGCATTGTAGACGTCGCCGTTAGCGTCCGTTACAGACATGTGACAGAGACTCAAGTCTGGTGGTGTATCGGCTGAAATCAGACATGTGCTTACGCCTTATGTGAAAATTCATATAACGTAGTTAATCTCATGCTGCGCGCGCGCGCGCGCACACACACACACACACACACACACACACACACACACACACACACACACACACACACACACACACACTGACACATGAAAAAAGACAGTATCAGCATCTTACAGAGAGGTGTAAATCGTAGAAAGAACATTCCACAACTGTCACTAAAATTATGCATCTGACAATACTCTTGTATAGATCTGTAAAGCCTCTTTCGGCGCGTAAGAACGAAAGACATGAACAGCTAACAGCTGGATACGGTTAATTCACGGTTTCCAGATTTCAAAGTCCCTCGCCATACTACTAGAGGAAGAAAAAGGAGATGCCATTTTATGGGGGACGGAGGGGGGGGGGGAGGGGGGTGTAGAAAGAAAAGGTGTAAACCCAGTGCTGTAACTCTTAGGGTCTTTTTCTAATTGGAGAAAACATACTGCGATAGTGAGAGAGAAAACAAGAAAACGAAAAAAATTAAACTTGAAGAATACAAAACATAATTAACTTACGATCACAAACAGCAGCTGTTGTTCCCCGTCTCCGTGTAAATCCAGGTCGACAGACACAGTTGGAGGCGTAGTTACCGCTACAGTCACCAGGCCAACAGTGATGCTTCACCCATGAACACGCCTCTGTGAGACAAATACGGATAGCAATAACGGAACAATAAAATAAGGTAGTAGTAGTAGTAGTAGTAGTAGTAGTAGTAGTGCCAGTTACTGCTATTTCCCGGAAGGGCAGCATATTCGTAGTCACCGCTTTGTTCACTCGTTCGTTCGTTCGCCTCCCGAGCCGGGGTGGCCGAATGGTAGAGCGTTGGACTTCCAATACTCGGATCGTGAGTTCGAATCCCGGCTCGGGCCAAATAACAAATTTTGTGCTGGCTTTGTAATCGTTACCCCGTCTTTGATATTTCCGTATGAGGTGGAAAAGGACGCTAAACTCCAAAACACCCACCCACCCACCCACCCATCTGTTCGCCTCCCTTTCTGGTTTAAGGGGAGGCAGCCGCTGCTTTGCTTTGAATGTCAACCTAAGGGGCTGAAGAGAGGTTGCGTCTTTTACTTTCCTTCTTAGACTGCAAGTCATGTCGGTGACTGTATACACTACACTTCCTGAAGAGTGTACATGTTTTGCTAAGCCATGGTGCCCCTCTCCTGTAATCGAGGATGTGACTCCCCGATCACCCATGGGATAGCCATAACTAATGTTCTGCCTACTTAATTCCACGGCGAAAACAAGCAACACTAAACATATGCACGCAATAACAAACATATCTACACAAACCCCAACGATCACAGACACATATTCTTGCTTTACCCTCAAACATATGTGACCCGTTCTCGCATAAGGGACCGTAAGTCGCGCTAGGCCAAACCGGCAAATGCCACTACAGGCGAAGAGAGTTCCGGGGATAGTATGGCCGCCTTGTGAATAGCCAACTTCAACTGCTGATATCTCTGTCAATTTTAGAAGTACAGCTTTCATTCTTATATTGAATTAAACTACATAACCAGTAGATTGCAGTGATATACACACATATATCAAAATTGATAATTTTCGACTTATGGTCACTTTTGTGAGAACGGCTCACATATATGTTATATGTTGTACGTCACACGCCGGAACCACTTATGAGCAGGACTATGAACTACGCTCCTTAGAGTAGTCACGTTCATAGTCACGTTCTACATTTGCTCATTGTACCTGGACATGACTGCTGGGTGCTCCACGACTTGACAGCCATGCACTGTGCGTCAGGGCTGCCTCTAAGCTGGTAACCGACATCACACGTGTAAGAACAGTCTGACAGATAGAGGTTGGAATCTGTACAGTTTCTCTGGCTGTGTGGAACAGACGGCCATGGACACTGGATAGCTGAAATTATTTTCTATATTTGTTATAACTATTTTCATAATTTCTACAAACACAGAGTACAAGAGGTACATATTATATATATAGCAAGGTCTCATATCTGTGGAGTCCAAAATGTCCTAGCTGACGTAAAAGTATTGTAGATTTGATCTAAATATTGTCCACTGTGGGATAAAATTGACAGAACTTTATCCCGCCTTTGTAAGAAAGTAATCGGACATTTCAAACATGAAAAGAAAAATGATATAAGAAAATATATACAAAGTGGTCATAGACCGATGTCCGACGTGGATAAGAAGATCTGAAACGGTATTTCACTTAGTTTAATTTCACCTGTACATGTCACATGTGTTCGAGACACTTTTTATCACAAACTTTGATAACCATGCACTCAGGTCAAGTTTATTGAATGGCCAAAGGCCTATATCAAGGGGCTGAGCATAGCCTGCAAAATAAAGTTGAAAACGATCATAACATGACACGGACTCCATCACAAATACAGTGCCACGATTAAACTAACTAAACGGAATTTCCCTCATACGGAGGGCATGGAGTACAAATAGAGCCAGATTTCTCAACGTCGTAGAATTCCTACTAGACATTAATAGCGTTACTTTAAATGCTGTAGGGTTGTTCCAATACTTACTTGGAATGTAACGTGACCGTATTTCCTTATAAAAAGGACAAACCAGTAGAAAGTGTATATCATCTTCAATATAAGCATGACAGAGAGGGCATGATAACCATGCACTCGTACTAAAGTTTAACTTTAAACCAACAGGTAAGGACACACTCCGCTAAGCTTTTATCTGGCCAGTTAACTAACTCTGTACACACCAACCAGTCAGCTCAGTTTTTCAGCTGACTCACTTTGTGTTTAAATTGATAGAACGAAGACTTATGGGCAGCGGTCGTATTCGCACCAAGGACCTCCCCTTTGGAACACTCTTCCAAAAAACATAAGGCATATAGATTCGGTCCCCACCTTTAAAACTGCATTCAAAACTCACTTGTTCTCAGCCCGGCAGCAGTAATGACTGATTCACAGAACGCTGTGTGTGTGTGTGTGTGTGTGTGTGTGTGTGTGTGCGTGCGTGCGTGCGTGCGTGTGTGTGTGTGTCTGTGTGTGTGTGTGTGTGTGTGTGTGTGTGTGTGTGCGTGCGTGCGTGCGTGCGTGTGTGTGTGTGTGTGTGTGTGTGTGTGTGTGTGCGTGCGCGTGCGCGTGCGTGCGTGCGTGCGTGCGTGCGTGCGTGCGTGCGTGCGTGTGTGTGTGTGTGTGTGTGTGTGAGCGCCACAATTGGTATGTTTTGGGTTTTTTTTTCTTTCTTATCTCTTTCATTGTGTCTTTTATCTGGCATTATATTCATGCCATTTTATTTCATTTTATCTTATTTTTCTTAACTTTGTAAGCGCTGAGAAGTCGATGAGTATGAGCGCGATATAAATATCCATTATTATTATTGTTATTAACATCAATATCATTATTTATCCATTAGTTGTCACCAGAACGATGGTATCATCGAAGAAACAATAACAGATATTCACGTGGACAGGAAGGCGCAGCGCTCCAAGTCTTGTTGGCCCTGCAGCTGACTTGACTTTTGCCTTGCAATTCATAACCCGTGTTGCACGTGTATGTGCACACTGATGCATACCGGTTGGAATCAGTACAGCTTGTACGGCTGTAGGG
>JACVVK020000064.1:2015000-2078029 GCA_018292915.2 Batillaria attramentaria
TTGTGGGTTTTGTTACATGAAGTTGAACGTGATCACAAGTTTCTTTTCTTTAGTGATAAACACTGTGCAAAACACTGACAAATCGGTTACTTAAACGATTTTTTTTTCTATGTGGTTTTATTAGGGAGTTCACAGGGAGTATGTTACCTTCAAACCGCCAGCTGCACTGAATATGTCGCACTTGAACAACCACTGCCACCAACAACAGAAAACAATCAAGCAAACAAGCAAGTACGGAATCAAGCAAGCAAGCAAGCAAGTAAGCAAACAAACAGTCATTATGCCTATTCATAACTTCTGAAAAACAAAATTTGTGTTTGGTACATCATCCTATGTGTGAAGAAAAAACAATTCAAACGTAGCTGAACGTGAAACAATTTTAATTGCGGGTTTGATAGACAGGATTTTTGAACAACAACAACAACAATAACAACAACAAACCCGATGTACCACAGCAGTAGTGAGAAAAATGTCCAGAAATACTTTAGTGTCGGAAGTTATGTCTTAATAAGTAGGATCTGAGCAGTCACGTGTGCGACAAGCGCACGTGTGATAAATTATGTTTACACCCATTAGTAGCGACAAGCTTCCTGTCTTGGAGGTTATACATAAAAGAAAAAAAGCTCTCAGAAAACAAGGTAATTCACTTTGATCTCCTTATTGTACCCGAGCGGTCAACTTCTGCTCTGCAAGTTATTGCAGGGTGATAGCTTGGGTATATTTTAAGGTCAAGTGGCATATTTGTCGTTATCTCCACGGATGTGTACATTGTACTAAATAAATGTCATGTAGATTAAGCTTAGTCTTGCCCTACCGCATTCCAGCTGATATGTCCGACGGGTCTATGTTTAGTATACACATCCAGTGTCATTCCCTACCCCTCACCACGCCCCCCCCCCCCCCCCCCCCATCATCGTGCCTTTTTCTCTGCACAGGCTGCTGGTTGGTATGGGCCCAGGTGTAGTCGAGACAGCAACAGTATCGATTTGTACACCACCACCGTTACCACCACCAAAACCCTTACCTCCTCCTCCTCTCCCTCCCCTCAATCCTGAGCATCTGTTCGATTGTCGTTATTAGCGTTACAATCGCCTTTGGTGCGTCCTCCATCAGCAGCACCACAGGTGTGTGTGTGTGTGTGTGTGTGTGTGTGTGTGTGTGTGTGTGTGTGTGTGTGTGTGTGTGTGTGTGTGTGTGTGCGTGCGCGCGCGCGCGCGTGTGTGTGCTGTGTGTGTGTGAGTGTGTGTGTGTGTGCTGTGTGTGTGTGTGAGTGTGTGTGTGTGTGCTGTGTGTGTGTGTGTGTGTGTGTGTGTGTGTGTGTGTATTTTTCTTTCTTCAGTCACGGAAAAAAGCGAAGCCCTAGCCGACCCTCCCCAGAAGACAACGCAAAACAAAACCTTCACCCTCCGCACAGCAACGCAACGTCGACATCTCTCTCATGTGTCATTTCAAGTTCCCTTCATACTTCGTGTAGTCGCCCTTGCTGTGCCAGACCTATCTGTCAAATTGACCACTGTCTGATACACGTCACCCGCTTCCACAGCACTTGTTTTGATGAGTAGTATTGCTACATGAACTTACTTCTTCAACAATGAAATTTAATGACAATGTGACTGTTCACTATTTACCAACATGTTAGCAAAATGCCTATAAAAACATGGGCTGTGCAGGATAAATGATTGCAGTCGTGGTATTTTGCGTATGGGTGCGAGATGCATGACATTACATGATATCGTTGAAACCTTTTGAATACAGAGAATCACCGAGTAAATACAGGTGTTGATTGAGGCCGATGGTAGATCTCTCTCTCTCTCTCTCTCTCTCTCACACACACACACACACACACACACACACACACACACACACACACACACACACACACACACACACAATGCCCCCCTCCGCCTGCCCCACGCCCCCCCCCCCCACACACACACACAACTTGCGATAACCCTTCCTCCCCATAGCCCCCTCCCCCCTCCCCCAGCCCACCCACCCCGCTAAACGATAAGGCCCCTTCGAAAACGACATTTACCGGCTTGAGCCCTTCGAAGCATTTTCCACACCACCCTTCAGTAATGATCCACTCAAAACAAACTTCCTGAATCGTGACAATTACAAATTCATTATTTCATACAACTTCGAACTTGACAGACGTTTGGTACTTAGTAGACACTAAAGAAAGCCGAATCAGGAAGCAAAACACTTGAGAACGATCAGTCCCGTCTTAGGACTGAAACTTTTTCAGAGAGCCGTAAGTTACCTTCTGGGCATCCAAAGTTGTCAGCATAAGAACCAAACTTCGCATCTTCAACTCCAACGTGAAGTCAGTTCTGCTCTACGGATGCGAAACATGGAGGACAACGAAGACGATGCAGCAGAAGATCCAGACATTTCTCAACACCTGTCTGAGGCGCATCTTCAACATCCGATGGCCAGAGAAGATCCGGAATGAAGAGCTGTGGGAGCGAGCGGGGCAGGAACCAGTGGCCAAGCAGATCCTGCGGAGGAAGTGGGGCTGGATTGGACACACCCTCAGGAAGCCAGCATCCAGCACCACACTAGTCATGGTCTCCTCTCTCCTGAAATCGAGAGTCATGGATCCTAGCGTAGAAAAAAATTTAACACATTAATATCTCTGTGGTGGCTGGACCAATATTTAAATAATGATAGGATACAAGTGACGCTGAATAACGCTCCATGAAAATATACACTTTGGCCTTACAAGCTACCGTGTATGATTGTCTGAGTGGAAAATGCCCAACTCTAACACTGCGAGCTGAGGTTCGTCTGCTTGGCAGCCATTTGCAAGGTGTCGGCGCATGCGTGCCTGAATAGAAAACCGCGGGAAAAGTCGGAGATTTCTAAAGGTGGGCAGATCAGACAAAAGCTGACAGAATAACAGGAATTGGTGTAATATATATTTGTCAGTCTCAAAAACAGTTGGCTGAAAAATCTCACAGGTCCTGTACTGCTTTCTACAAGCTTTTCTTAATCAAAAAATTCACTGACTCAGCGAAAAGATCTTTCAACTAAAACGTAAGTCAGTTCAAGATCCCTCGAATCTGACAGGCCGGCATGCTGATTCCTCCCAACCGCATAGCAGAAAGATCTACACAAACACAAGAGATTTTTCTTTGATGACTGAACAAAATTTCTGATTACCACTGATTTGATGTGATCACTGATGTGTGAGTGTCAGTTTATGTCACTTATGTCTCTCTAGATCTAGATTGTGAGCCGACAAGCAAATTCACGTGGAAGGGTAGTGAGGAGAAAGAATAAAAGGAAAAAAAGGGGGCGGAGCGTAAAATACGGCAGGCACTATTACACAGCTGCTGTACTTTTTAAACTTTACAAAATCACCGTCACATAATCCAGTGTGTTAAATTGTACGTGCAGTTTTGCTTTCCAGGGACAAGGTCGGTGTAAACTAGCATGCATAATCCAACGCAAAACAGTAATTAATAATGGAAAACGTTGAATCTGAACAGATGATTTAAGTCCATCCTATACAAATCAAGACTCTCATCTTTTTAAGTTGTTTGTCCCTGTAATGTACCGGGAGCATTACATGTTTGGCAGCGAGCGGGGAAAACAGCAACATGGTTCAAACTGAAAATGTTGCCACTTCGCATTGTCAGACTCTTGACGTCAATGGCACCATGCGCATCACGTTTGTATGTGGGCACTTGTTTTCAAATGTTTTTTCCTTTGGAGCGAAATGATCCAGTTTGCTGAAGATGATCAATAATATTGTATTGATGATCTGTGGTTTTCCCTCTGTTGTTGTATGTTTCTAAAAAGCATTCATGTCTGTGCTTGGGACTGCTGATAAGACAGTCGAAACATGCTTGGTGAGTGGATGAGGATCTTTGTAAATTAGGCTTTTGGTTGTCCTTTGAGTTGGTCAGACCAGACACAGCGAATGGTCAGACATCAGATTCCTGACGGGCGAAGGTTGTCCGATTTCATTTAAGACTTTTTTTGTAATGTTTGGCAGATAGTACACATTGTATATTTTAATTCATATACAACTAGGTCTGTTGTACTGCAAACAAAAATGCATACATGGGCACACCAACCGTATTTATTTATATTTTAGTATTACTTGTACTGTTTAATTTTCACACACACACACACACACACACACACACACACACACACACACACACACACACACTGAATGAGAAACATCGAAAGACATAATGTTCAGGTAGTGTATGTTGAAATTTATCAGCCTTGTGATTAGGACATCACTTGGAAGGTCACACATTATCAAACGTTTCCTTTTGTACATTTATTTCTAGACACATGTTGATCAGTTACAACACAAACATTTTGGCCAGTGGGGACAAAGTCTACCATTCAGGCTGGAAACATGACAGCACATGGAAACTGATCAGATTTAGGACTGACCATACAGTAATGTGTCATGGTAAAAACAAAAACAAAACTAAATACTATTTCTTTCAAATGTAACAACAGTGAAACAAGTGCTTGGACAACTAGCAAACTACAGATAACAGAAAATGTATTCTTTAGATTCTCACTGTTCCTTCAGCCCTAGCCAAGTCAGATTCACAGTATACTGTGTCTACTTTGCTTCAGTGTTATAACCTTCAAAATGAAAATGTAGCAGTACAAACAAACATACAACCAACCAGCACACCTACAAACATTTCAAACAGAGTTTAGTACTAAATTTATTTCAAAAAGGTGGGGGCGGGGGTATGGCAGTTTGAATTTAGCGTCAAGTGTCCGATTAGATGAGGGAATTTTGGGACTGAATTTCACTAGTGTCAATACTGGAAAAGGTCTTGTCCTATTACAACCGGCTTTGACATCACCATTATGGTAATAAAAGATTATTTTAATGAGGGAATTTTAGTGTCCAAGATGCCCGGTCTGTAGATCCTGCAGCAGGTTTAAATCCCATGGTAGGCAGGGATATCACTGGCGATTGCTTTCTGAGGGGATTTCATATCGGTTAAACACAGACTTAGGCCAGTTTAAGAATATGTAATCTTTGCTCTTAGTTTGTAGTACATGTACATGGATTCGACACAATAGAGGTTATCTGGTACGCTTGTTGCTAACTTTAACATTAAAACAAAAAAGCAAAAGTGGACCTAACTAAACTTACCACTTGGTGTTGACTTGAATAATCGCCATGTTGAACATGATATCAGAGGATGACACATTTGTAAACATATTTGCAGGAGCTGGTTGTTTTGAGCAGGAGCTGAGGCTGAAATAAATGCATACATGCAGATCAAAGTGATGTTGTAACACACACACACACACACACACACACACACACACACACACACACACCCCCCACAGATCTGTTAAAAAAAAAAAAAAAAATTGTGATGGTGTGCATGGTTTCTCTTCAGTCCTCATTTGTACTGATCTTGCATGATACATGTACTTCATAGACTGTTCAAACACACACAAAACACTTTGGTATACAGCTGACTTGTACTGCAGGCTTACTGAAATAGCTGCTGGTGAGTCTGACATGAGATCTATCTGGTACACTGCCTGAGATCATACTTGCAATACCTATGTACAGACCAATGCCACAGCAAAATGCACAGTGTGCCCTGCTTTTCAGTCCCCCCCCCCACCCCCCCACACACACACTTCCTGCTGCACCAATGCACACCTATCTGTCTAGCATACTGGTTTGTTCAGTGCTCTGCAATAACATGACAAAGTCCAGGGAAAAGAATATCCCAAGTGTCTATCATGTCACAGTCAGCAGGGGGAAAACACAGTAGGACCATGATGCTCACCTTCGTAGAATGGATACTGTCTGTGTATGTGATTATAAAAAAACTGCTGTGAGAGTCAGAATCTAATGTAGCACTCCCTCCAGTTTTACTCTGTTGCCTCCCAGTACTGCCTCTACTCATCCCTCTCCAACTTTCCTGGACTCCCTTCACAGTACACATCTTCCACACCCACCGGAACTCGACTGATTAGTGTAGATTGATCACCTCCTCCTTCCCATCATCAGAGTCATTTTCTTCCAATTCTTCTACATGCCCAAAGGAATCAGGAAAACCGCCGTCCAAATCTACGAATCTTGCCACACTCTAATCTTCACTTTCTGCACCATTCCCCGGAATATTGAACAAAATTCCACGATTATCCCCATTACGTAATGATCGCGCCGCCATCTTGTTGATACGAAAATCTAAAGTATTTTCACACGAACATTTATAGAAACTTAAAACCACTAGTAGATAAATATTGCTGTTTGATGTGAGGAGCGAGACCGCGTCCTTCGACTTTGCGAAACTATTCAGAATATCCCAGGTCAGTAAACCACTGAATATTTCGCTAACGTCATATTTTGAGAAAATTGAATCTCGCCTGCCAAAGTCGCTGACGTGTTCTACACGGTTGCTGAGGAAGCAATAGACAAGAAATGCAGTAATTCTGAGTTATACAAACGCCACCAGCGACATTGTGAAGTACAATCCGGGAGCAGTATGTTACTGGTATGAGTGATCGAGTGAGTGCGAAATTTCAAGATAATAGATAGATCTGGTTCCTGCCTGGTCTGTACAATTTAGTAACTGCAGACATGCAGTAAAGGCTTTCTTTGAAACTTGAAGCAGGCTTTTCACTGTTTTCAGTTCTAGCATTTAAAGATCTAAAACCACTCTAGTCAATGTCCTAAAATAGTCGGCTGCTAAGACAAAGGTATCAGTGACGCGACGTTACTTTGCTTGTAGGCTCACACGCTTCCTTGTCAGACTCAGACGACAATCTCTGTCTAAACTGACAGAGATCATAATTATTGTTTTGAAATAAAGGGGGAAAATGGACGTACACTCAAACACACTGCTTACCTTCAACCACGACGAAGAAATCACAACGCGGATTGAGACTGATTGAGGAAGTATCCGTGTTAGTATCCTTTCGTGAAAAATGTCGCAGGAAAGTGCGCGCGGGTTGGTGTGAGGGCAAATGGGAGATAACTCTGAAATAACAATGAGTTCATTCCCTTCAGTTTTCGCCGTGCGCCATAAGGGATCCCATTCTAACTTCCGCAGACGGCCGGTTGAAGCCGTGAACATTTCAATCAAGTTCAGCTATAAACATCATCGTACAGCTTAGGTACGCTGTCAGTTTTCTTATATTAGCCTGACGTTTTCCTGTGCCATAGCCACCACGAATAAAATGTAGCCACCAAAAAGTTTCTTCGCTTGGATCCCTGACCCAGGATGTGACTTCCCCGATCACTCATGGGTTACCCGGACTAGCACCACACGCCAAGCCCTGACATGGAACCCGCAGGGGAAAAGGAAGAGAGGCCGGCCTCGCAACAGCTGGAGGCGGGACACTGAGGCAGAGCTATGTAAGCAGGGTACCAACTGGACTGGAGTGGCAAGACTGGCCCAGAACAGAGTGCGATGGCGAAGGGTTGTCGATGGCCTATGCTCCACGTGGAGCCAAGGGCCTAAGTAAGTAAGTAGTAAGTTACCTTCTGTTTTGTCTAAGGTTTGTATGAGTATTAAGGAGCTTTAAGAGGCAAGGTTATGTCAGATAAAAAGGAACTGACGAGGTTTGGTTCTGAGTTATGTTTCACACAATCCCGTTCCAGAAGAAGAATGTACTGAGCGATGTTAGTCATGTGTAGATTTTCGCCGTGCAGAATTGTAATAGGTGACATTGTATGTACACTGAAAATCCATGTATTTAAACCACTCAAGTCAAGTCAAGTCAAAAATACTTTATCTATCCCCGTAGGGCAATTCATGCGGGCGAGCATAAGACATAATAAAGAAGTTAAGATCACTAAATTCATATAATTGTACACTCTCTCTCTCTCTCTCTCTCTCTCTCTCTCTCTCTCTCTCTCTCTCTCACACACACACACACACACACACACACACACACACACACACACACACACACACACACACACACACACATGTCCTGCACTTGGTGACTAACCGGAGAATTATAATTATGAGGCAACTAAAAAAATAAAAAAATAAAAAATTTAAAAAAAACATAAAAATAAAAAAATAATTAAAAAAAAAACACTCGCCAGTGTAAACTTTCAGTGGGTTAACTATGAGTGCTTTACGTCCGAAAATAGTAAGGAAACAGAGAGCGAAAGTGTGAGCTATGACTTTCCATAACCCACTCAGCGGTTAACGAGTTCACAAAAACACACTCCAGTTACGTCATCAATTAGAAAGTGCGTCATTTCAAACATTTGGAACTCATACGTCACGGCCTGCTCACTGTTGGAGGTGAAATTTTATTTTCCTTGGATCACGTAAAAAACTGATCGCACAGAAAATTCTCTGCGAAGTAAGCTTATTTGCGAGTGCAATCTTGAATTTCAGTACATGAGCACATGCTTTAAATGACATTCTTCTTAACATCAGGCAGCTTCAACTGCCCTACGCATCATTTCCTCACAAGTCAGTGCGCATAAATGGGGAGGGGGGGGGGGGTCGGGGGTTGGAACAAAAGTCACTAGTCACCATACCAGAAAAAAGAAAATGAATGCGACTAGAGCAGTAGACGTAAGAGTCTGAATGTTCGTGGTATAAACAGCTTACATGATTAGTTCGAGTGGTCACCGCGAAAGACTAACCCCTCGATGGTTCGATTGCTTGTGTAGCTACCGGAGGCTCGGTAGCTACTCAATCAATCGAACCATCTCGGGGTTAGTCTCTCGCCGTAAACCACGAGAACTAATCATGTAAGCTCTATATAAAACAGTATCGGGGGAAAAAAGGAGGAATGGCCCCATCCCATAAAGTTGTTTCTCCAAATTTGATGCTGTTTTATCTGTTTTGTTGTTTGTTGTTTTTGTTGTCAGTTGTTGTTTTTCTTTCTCTCTTCAAGTGTGCAAGACCTACCAAAGACATTAAACCCGCCACGCTATAGCGGATCTAGATTCTTAGGAGAGAGAGAGAGAGAGAGAGAGAGAGAGTGAGAGAGAGAGAGAGAGAGAGAGAGAGAGAGAGAGAGAGATGACGTCAAATCCGTGAACGAAACATTTGACGTCAGCCTCACTGACGCAGTCTGCTGACACCGTCACAGAGGATGCTTGTTCATGTCTTGTGGTTTTTCTGTTGGTGTTGTGACTTCACCGACTGAATTAATTTTTGCATAAAATCTGGAATAATTATGTAGAGGGCTGGTGAAATGTTGCGTCACTGTGTGCTTGAATGTATGTCTGGAGAAACGTCACAATCTTGTTTTGTATCACTGAAACTTTGCTGCTGCGCGCAGCGAAATCTGCCCCATCCTATAAAGTTGTTTCTAGAGAGAGAGAGAGAGAGAGAGAGAGAGAGTGCGGGTGTGTGTGCGCGCGCCCACAAGGGTGATATCCAAGACGGGGCAACGAGAAAAAGGCCAGCACAAATATAATTTTGGCCATAGCAGGTTGTCTGAAGGCCAGGAACGGAGCTCAACGTGAAGCCTTTTCCAAGAAGCAAGGACACACCTCTGGCCGAATGGAGCAACGCTGACAGAGAAACTCTTGGGCACCAGAACCGAACTCTTAAACACCACCGAATTCATCAGAACCACCAGCTTAATCATATGAGGCAGAGTCCAAGGCCCGTATGTAAAAGGTTAATTCAACACGGCTACGGGCCTAACCCAGACTAGGACAAAAGAAACCCAAAAGCAAAATTAAATAAATAAGAAAGGAAGCGAAGAAAAGTAGAAAAAAATCCTTCTATAACGGCTTAGGCACCTTGCTGGAATGGACCCTCTTCTTGATTTAAAAAAAAGCAGAAAATTTAACCCTAGAGCTAGTTAGTTCGAGGTTAGACTCTAACCCGGGACTAAAAGCCCTAACCTCGACTATTGCATACGAGCCCTGCACAGGGAAGGCAGAAAAAGAAGAAGAAGGGATGTTCAGAAGTGAGACATAATAATAATAATGAGTATTGTATAGGTGCTTTACACAATTTTATGAATCGGCTCAAAACGCCGCGAACTGAACCCCTCCACGCACACTCACGTGATTCACACCCATTCTCTCACACACGGGACATAAACACATTACAGTCACGTGGTGCAAAGGGTCACCTCAGCTATTTAAGTTTCGGAATTTAGAATTGCATTTATTTTTCAAATTTGGTGGGCTGAACATTTCCAAAGCACAAGGGGAGGAAGCCGGAATACCCGGAGAGAACCCCCGACGATCGGCCCGATATAAACTAGAGGAATGGGTATCCCTATTTGAATTATTCATGTACTGGCCAGTTTTCGAAATGTCGTCCGCTGAACGTTTCAACGCAACAGCAGATAAACGACATTTCATTGCGGCCCTCTCCATATGATAACGCAAATGTCGCAAAATATCGAGTAATCCGACGACGATGTTGCCCAGCCCCCCCCCCCCCCCCCCAAGTCATGAGATATCATGTCCCGTGCAGATCGTTTTATTATGTACAGCCATTAAACACACAGGACAAAGCAATGACAATCTGAATGATTATTCAGCAAACGAACAAGGGGGTGACAAATGCGCGAATTTGAAGGTGAGGGTAGTACGAAAGCACGAAAGCGGCAGGGGATGGGAGTGGGTATAGGGAGAGGTGGGAGACGGGGGGTGGGTGGGGGGGGGGAGGGACGATTGGACGAACGGTTATGTAAGCTAAGAACTCAGTGTCTGTATTAATTATGTTTTATTCATGTACGAACCTGGGTAACATGCGGATTTGGAAATATCACCCTGTGAACTTTTCAGTGCAATGCAATAGGATCATGCAAATCATCATGGCGGCCCAGAACCTTTCCACTGCGTGGTTGTATGCCTGACAAACATATTGAGACTGGGGTTTCGCCACTCGCAAGTACAGCGAGTTTTATGCGAGTGCTTTACGTAAAACGACAACAACAACAACAACAACAAGAGCGTATGGAAGTGGGTCGTGAGATGGGAATAGAGGTAGGCAAGGGTTGTGAGTCGAGGCTCATAACTTAGTGTTAAATAGCGATAAATCAGTGTATAGGTTTGTTTTATTAATTCACAGGCCTGGTACGTAACACTCGGTTGTCGATATGTTGTCTTCTGAACTTTTCAACGCAAGAGATAAATGATGCATCGTGGCTTTTCGTTTCGTGCGATAAAACAATGACGAGGAAGGGTGGGTGGGTGTTTGGGGTTTAACGTCCTTTTCCACCACAAAGGGTGATATCGAAGACGGGGCAACGATGAAAAAGCCAGCACAAATATTTTGCCCCAGCCGGGATCGAACTCACGACCCGAGCATTAGAAGTCCAACGCTCTACCACTCGACCACCCCGGCTCCCCTAATGATGAAGAAAAGGTCGGAAATATTATATCACGTTTCAGTAATGTGTTGCCTGACAATGTCGGCAAATAGTCTAGGAAGCGGGTCGCAAACGAGGTGGTGGGGGGGGGGGGGGGGGAGGGGGATGGGAGGGGGATTGTCGGAGGGGGTGGGGAGGGTGTTAGGAGGACGGAATTCAGCGAACACTTATATGAGCTAGGAAAATCAATGTCCATTTGTTTTATTCATGTACAGGCCTGGGTAACATTGATTTCGGTTTCCAGAATGTCATCCTGTGAACTTTTCTATGCAACATGGTATAAATGATATGCCATGGCGGTGTCACTCAAATGTAAAGACACAGTGCAGTGTAGTGGTTAGCACTTCGCACCATGAACCGGGAGACCCGGGTTCGAATCCTAGCCGAGGCAAGCGGGATTTTCCCAACCTAGGTCTGACGCTACCCTGGGCAGATGTGCTATAGGCCCAGTGGGGAGGCTGTTGCCACACAGCCGTGACTTACCCACTTCAAGGGTGCGAGTTTGAGGGTGTTTCCCTTGTTACGACACATCTCAGGATGTGGATGATTACACGGCCGGTACTGCAGGTGGCGTAGATCCCGGGCCTGGTTAACGCCGGGATATTAAAGACAGAAACCGTGGAATTCGGCCCTGTCACGCAGTTTCAAACCACGGTGAACCTCCAAGCATCATCATCATCCTCACCATCATGCATCATTAAAATTTATTTAGCTCCCGAACCCTCCATGTGTTCCATCCCTGACCTAGGAGGAATACCACTGCGTTGGCGAACGTTTCCTCAAACAAACAACAACAACAAAATAACAAAAATTAAAAAACCCACACATACACACAAAACAACCAACCAGCCAAACAACCAACCAACCAACCAACCAAACAAACAAACAAACAAACAAACAAACAAACAAACAAACAAACAAACAAACAAACAATAACAACAACAACAACATTAACAACGAAAAAACAAAACAAAAAAAACCAAACAACAACAACAACAAACAAACAAAGAAAACAGAAAGAAAGAAGGAACGATTCTTTGAGTGCCTGTGACTGACTGACGCTGACGTCATACAAAAAAACTGGGGTCGGGAACCTCAACCGCTGTTGTGTCGGACACGTTATTGATAGGTTGTGCGTTCGAATCCCGACAGAGCAAAATTTCGTACAGGCTCCTTCATGACTGTGTCCACGGTTTTTGACTCTATTTCGGCTTTGGTCCTGAGAAAAAAATCGGCCTGTCTGGAATGAGTTAATCTTGCCTGATTTTCGCATATAGGGCCAAACGGGTAATATCAAAAGCGGGGCAAGGAGAAAAGGGTCAGCACAAATATTTGGCACCGGCCGGGACAGCACACTCTAGAATTTCCTGTAGCTATGAAGAAGGGTGCTACAGTGATTCCGTATCTTGGCCTTCTTAGCCAGAGAGCGTAGAAACACAACTCTCTCTGCGCGTCTTGACTACTAAGGTCAAGGATCGGGCTTTGGCTACAAACTCTATAGACTAGAGTTTGTGGCACTCTACTGGTAAAACATGGTGGAAATTTCTGTCCGTAGCGCATTTAAGTTAGTGCAGCAGGAGCCACTTAGAACTGAAACGCAGAAGAACTTTAAAAGGATTTTGGAAAGTAACTGTGGCGATACAACAGAGAGAGAGAGAGAGAGAGAGAGAGAGAGTTATCTCTCAATCTATTTTTAGTGTCTGCTCCAGCTCTTTATCTTGTCTTTTTGAGGAGATAAGAGGACATACTTTACGTCTGTTCAGTTCTCTGGTCTTGCTGCTACAAATCTGGGGGTTACAGGCAAAGAACAAAACTGCTGTATGCGGACAGGTCGTCATGGATTTGTGGCCAGTATGTTTTGCACTGTCGTTCGTTCTTCCCACTAACGTCTTTCAGGTTTTCGCGTTCACCTCTTTGCTTTTCAACGACAGGAAGGACAGTGCAGGTAAATACAACATGGACTGATGGCCAGAACACATGTGTTTCTGCTCAGTTATTGTGCATAGCAGATTTTCTCGTTATTGTTGTTTTTTCGTGGGCTGATAAGATGTGTGTGTGTGTGTGTGTGTGTGTGTGTGTGTGTGTGTGTGTGTGTGTGTGTGTGTGTGTGTGTGTGTGTGTGTTTTAAATTTTGTATTTATTGGTGTTACTGCATGGAATCTTATTGATATGGATCTTGTAGGTGTGGTGGAGAGGGACGGGGGGGGGGGATAGGGAGGGAGGGAGGAGGGGATGGAGAGGAAGGGAGAGAGCGAGAGAGAGAGAGACTGTGATGTTTTAAGCGGACATTGTAATTTTCATCTCTGGGACTGAAATAAAGTATCTTGTATCATGTGTGTGTGTGTGTGTGTTGGGGGGGGGGGGGGAATTATTTGCCATTATATCGAGCCAGAAAGCCGGCGTTTGTGTTCGGGGATGTATTGTTGTCATTGGTAGTGGTGGTATGTTTGTATTTATTTTTGCTTATCATTTATTTATTCATTTTAAATAGAATTTAATTTAATTTTATTTATTTAAATTGATTAATTTTTTAAAAATTGTTTCCCTTTTTCTTTCATTGGCCTGTTCCTAGTTAGTCCGCAGACATTCATACACTGTGTTACTGACGCTGTTGATTCAGATCATCCAAATGTAGAGCGTCGGGCTACTCAAACAGCCAATATTCACCTCGACCTACAGCATGCCATTGGCCACACGGGCTCCATGTTTGTCGGCGTTACCATGGATACCAGCTTCTTCAAAGGACGGTGGAGCGACGTGAATCTCAAGTAGGGAGAACAGTCTAGGTTCCACGCCCACGAATATTCCTGTGAGGGGAAGTAACTTTAAACTGTTTCCTGAGCGGTAGTATATGCCCCAGTACTGCCCGTAGGGTGTTTTTGTGGGTGTGAGACCTACACTGTCCACAACACCTTATGATTTTATTTTGCGTGGGTGGGTGGGTGTTTGGGGGTTTAACATCCTTTTTCCACCACATAGGGTGATATCAAAGACGGGGCAACGATGAAAAAAAGCCAGCACAAATATTTGGCCCCAGCCGGGATCGAACTCACGACCCGAGCATCAGAAGTCTAACGCTCTACCATTCGACCACCCCGGCTCCCTGGTGATCAAAGGATGGCCGCGCCCTCAAAAGCCACAAAAAACAGCATGCCGTTCACATTCCATGGGGGTGTCTGTGTAATTTCAGTTCAAACGTGTTGCGTACACTAACTTTCACGGTCCTCGTCTCTCTGGATTGACGGAACAGCGTCTGATTTGAATTGAATTGAATTCTATTGAATTGAAATCTATTGCACTGAACTGAATTTGAATTCTATTGAATTAAATTAAATTGTATTGAACTAAATTGATTTCTATTGAATTGATTCGATTTCTATTGTAGTGAATTGAATTGAACTTGAATTCTGTTGAATTGAATTGAACTCTATTGAAACATATTCTGAAACTATTGTTTAGGTTTCTTGTTATGAATAAGTTCAAACGCATTGCATATACATCGGTCAGGCCCTGTCCCCCTGTCACTTGCAAACTGGCGAAATTGAACAGAATTGGACTAAATTGGACTGAAACATACAGTCAAACCACGATCGAGGCTGTTTGTTATAATTTCAGTTCAAACGCATTGCACACACTGGCCAGGGCACTGTCTCCCTGCTACCTGCGGATCGGCGGGACAGCGGCAGATACACTCATTTTTAATGCTCCGGCACAGGGAGACAACTTCACTTTGACTGGTGCGTGCTTGTTGAGGTCATGCACTCACATATTGTGCACTCGCTAACCAGTGATCGAGGTCAAGTTCAAGTAAACCATTATTATCTGCTTAGCAAAATCTTCTTTGTGGCCGTCATGAAAAATAGGGCCGGTACCACTGCTTGGCAACGCGTGAAACAGTACAGGCGAGGTCCACATTCATACACTCACCGGAAAACAAAACCTTTTTTTTCTTCTTCTTCATTATTGTCGCTTCTGGGAAATTTGGGCTGCTTCCCCCACGGGAAGCGCTTTGCTGCGGTGCAGGGCCGCCCAAAACAAAAACAAAACAATACAAAAAACACCACTACCACCAAACAACAACAACAAAACAACAAAACAAAACCTGACCAACAGAAAGGCAATTGTTAGCATACCCTGGCTTTGATTAGATGTCAAAGGAAGTGCAACTTTTTCCCTTTTAGAACTGGATTTTTAAAAAAATGTGCAAAGGCATCTCTGTATGTAGAGATATATACAGTGCTTGTTGCTGCCCTCTTGTAAAACTCATGACGCTGTTGTTCCTCTTGTAAAGCCAACTCATGAAATTCGTCTCGTTTTGTGCAGCGCATGACTGGGACAGAGTGCATCGTCTGACGCAGTTCGGACACTGGGACCTCATTTTCGACCTCAACGTCATGCTACGTCATGATAACGACAAGTGGGACCCCACTAACGCCCGACAACTGCTTCGTTACTCTGATGACCACGGCTACAACATCGCCTGCTTTCAGCTCGGCAACGGTTCGTTCATATCATTTTACATAATAATGAATAGTGCTTGTTTAGCGCTTAATCTCACAGGAAAGCAACTCATAGCGCTACACATACGTACACACACACACACACACACACACACACACACACACACACACACACACACACACACACACACACACACACACACACACAAATAATAATAATAATAATAATAATTATAATAAATTCAGTCCTTTGTCGTTGTTGGGTAAATTCTATCTTCATCGTTGCATATGCCATGATAGCCACTTAAATAAATGTGTACAGTTTCTTAAGAAAGTTCAAGAATCGATACTTTGTCGAAAAATATATTTTCCACTTAAACGGCGATGCAGTATTGTTCTGACAACACTGGCAACTGTATAAATGCTCTTTGTTTTAGATTAGTCAATGTTTGCCACGTCCGCCATGTCCTGCGTACTTAAAAAAAAACTACTGATACTACTTGATACTACTGCTATCTTCAACCTGTCTGCCATACGTTTTATACCATCTGTATGTACCAACTGCGTTCTCATTGTACATCGTCAGCAGTGTCACAGTTTTCGTTGTTGTTTAATTGTCTGTAGTCCTGTGTAAAAAAATGTCAAAAAGAAATAAAGAAATAAAAATAAAAATGGATATTTATATTGCGCTTATACTCAGCGTGTTCTAGGCGCTCACAAAGTTAATAAAAATTAGATGAAATTAAATACTAATTTCGTCCCCTCAACTTTCATTTAGTTTTTTATCTATTGACTCTAATTTATTATTACCAACACCAACTCGTAGTTTTGCAGTATGTATGTATGTATGTATGTATGTATGTATGTATGTATGTATGTATGTATGTATGTATGTATGTGGGTGCATATTGGATGTTGCTATGTATGTAGGTGTCAGTGCTTGTATGTATGTCTGACTGTACGTCTGACTATATGTATGTAATGTATGTGTGCATGTATATACGTACGCTTTTATTCGTATTTATTTAGTTGATTATTTATCTATTATTCATGTGTTTATTTATCACCTTTTGTGTACATTTGTAAAGCGCCTAGAGCCCCGGCTTCGGAGATTAGGCGCTATAAAAATCCTCATTATTATTATTATTATTATCATTATTTTAAAAGTATGCCGACATTACTGTTTGTCATCTTTTCCCCGCAGAGCCGAATTTCATGCAGCATAAGTTTCACCGTTCGCTAAGTGGGTCAAGGTTGGCCCAGGACTATCAGATTCTCAAGAGCGTGCTGCGCGAGTTCCCCCGCTATCAGAACTCGTGTATACTGGGGCCAGAGGTCACCAAACTCACTGTTCCGGCCACGAGACAATATCTTGAAGAGTGAGTTCTTTGGCTTCAAATCCTTAAGTCATTTCTATAGTGCCGATATGTAGGGCAAAACAATAGAGAAGAAATCTTTTAATACCCCAAAACCTAAGGTTATTTCAATCATCTTGCTCAAATTCTACATTAAGAAAAGATAGGAGATGAAGAGAAAAATATATATGACTGAAAGTATTTGCAGTATGGTTAAATGGCCGCAAGGACTTGGGAAAGTCACGCTCTGAATAAGGCAGGAAAAAAATATGGACCCAAAATACGATTGAAATGATACACTAGTACATTGTCCAGTAATGGAATGGTAACGATTAAAGCACACACGCGCGCGCGCGCACGCACACACACACACACACACACACACACACACACACACACACACACACACACACACACACACGCTCTCTCTCTCTGTATTCGATATTCTCTCATGACGATGTGTCCTACATGCATTATATTGGAGAGTGCTTCACCAATACTTATTTATTTATTTTCTTTTTTGTTTGTTTGTTTCAGTTTCCTGGAGTCTGGTGGAAACCACGTGGTATCCGCGGTGTCCTTGCACCAGTAATCTCTCTCTCTCTCTGTCTCTCTCTCTCTCTCTCTCTGTTTTCCAACACCAGCAGACCGTTGGCCCCGAGGTTCATGGTTCGAATCACGTTCACGTTCGGTGCCCCCTGTTCTGAAATAACTCTCTCGCCTTAATTCGTGTTTAAGGGAAATTTCAATCTGCAGAACGTAGTTTCGGTCTCAAAATTTGTCTTCCTGAGACTGCGAGATCTGAGATGTCAGCTGTGTAAATGACCACTCCAGAGCAACTGTAAAATGATGTAGGGTGGGTGGGTGAGTGTCTGGGAGTTTAACGTCCTTTTCCATCACTTAAGGGTGATATCAAAGACGGGGCAGCGAGAAAAAGGCCAGCACAAATATTTGGCCCCAGCCGGGATTCGAACTCACGACCCAAGCATTGAAAGTCCAAAGCTCTACCATTCGGTCACCCCGGCTCCCCCATTAAATGATGTAATCAATAACGAAATTAATCTAGTTTTGCTGCGTTTCAAAGCCCTAAAAGTTCTCAAACTGTACATGCTTGCGCGGCGTTAAGCCCTAAATAACTAACTAACTAACTACTCTCAAACTGTACAACATCCAGTTTTATAAAGACTTCATGTAGCTTTGACATCTTTACACCTTATATAAATTACGCTTTCCAGACGCCAATCCGCTGCCCGTGTGTTTTATATTTGAACGTGTGAAGGCGTTTTTTTTTCACCTGATTAATCTGTTGAAACCAAAAAAGCTTTCACACAAAAACGGAGACACCGGTTGCTCCCGTCGCTTTCATAGAAAGCCAGAAACATGCGATTGTACCGTGTGAATGTTGTTTCCAGCAAGCGTCTGGCGCATCTTGTTTTTTATGGTTTTCGGGAACTTCGGGCTGCTCCCCCCCCCCCCCCGGGGGGAATCGCGTCGCCACCTAATACCTGTATTGTATGTTTTTTCTAGTTTTCGGGGGGCTGGGGGGGGGGGGGGTTAACTCTTTCCGGACGAACGGAGCACATCGGTTTCAGACTTTTTTTTGTTTTGTTTTGGTAC
This sequence comes from Batillaria attramentaria, assembly GCA_018292915.2. Classification (NCBI taxonomy): domain Eukaryota; kingdom Metazoa; phylum Mollusca; class Gastropoda; family Batillariidae; genus Batillaria; species Batillaria attramentaria. Next base: position 2,033,764 of record JACVVK020000064.1, read on the forward strand.
AACATGACTAACAACAAAGATATTTAAGTTTGAAAGTTTGAAATTTCAGCAATACCTGCATAAATATGTTAGTCAACTAGCCTGAAAATTTCTAGTCCGTATCATGTTTTGTTATGTTTTTTTAGGATTTTTTTCTGAACCTTACAAATCGGCCCGTCTACAAGGGGACGGCTGCGGAAAAATCGGTCCGTCTTGAATGAGTTAACCCGCAGAGAAACCCCCGATAAGCAGCCCGGTAGCCAGAAAAAAACGGTATCACATATCACAGCTCGACCTGGGCTCGCATCCACGCTTCGCCGCTACAGCGATGACAGTCGTTCAGGAGCGCTACCTATTAGACCACCGCTCACTCCATCGGCAACAATCTGTTCCTTACAAGCAAAGGAAGCGGCACCTGGCAAAAGGCCCATTTCATATATAACCAAAAAGGAGATGCAGAAGCCATAACATACTCACCAGTTTTCTTTTCATTCTTTTCAGCTATTACTACAGTTTCAACTCCCACGGCGTCCGTATGGAATATCTCACAAACAGCACCGTCCTTGACCTTCTGAAGGACGAGCTGAATATCGCCAATGCGGTTTCCCATCGTCTCGCTCCTGGTGTTCCGATCTGGTTCACCGAGACTAACTCTGCTTCAGGCGCTGATCCCGATTATGCCACTCAGTATGTGGCGGGGTTTATGTAAGTGTTTTACTATGTGGACAGTTGTTGTTGTTGCTGTTGTTTCGTTAGTCAAGAGAATGAGTAAAGAGAAACACCAGCTCCTTCTGTTCTCCATGCATTCTCCATTAATCTTATCCTCCGCCATCCATAATTATTCACCCCTCCACCCCCTCACCCCCCACCCCTGTATCCCTCTACTCCTCTCATCCCCCCCCTCCCCCCCCCCCCCCCAAAAAAAAAATCAAGACAAAAAAAAGAAAAAAGGAAAAAAGCACACACACACACACACACATACACACACACACACACGCGCGCGCGCGCGCGCACACGCACACGCACACGCACACATGCGAGCGCGCGCGCGCGCAAATTAAGACAAAAATCTCACGATTTACCAAACATTTATGTCTAGAAATGTAAAATTTGGTTTGAAACATTGCAACCAAAAAAAAAAAAAAAAAAATGACAGCAACAAGACAAACTTCGTCCGCCAACACCCGTGTATACAACAACAGCAATAGTTACCATAACTTTCTTTATTGGTTTTCTGCCCATACCATGTACCAGCCCCTTGTACCAGCCCATTGTTGTTGTCGCTGTTGCTGTTGCTGTTGTTGTTGTTGGTGGTGGTGGTGATGGTGATTTTGATACTGCTGTTTTTGACGTTGTTGCTGTCGCTCTTGTTGTTGTTGTTGGTGGTGTTTTTTGTGGATTTATGTTGGTGTCTGTGTTTCATATCTCTGGCCAGCTGGATGGACAAGCTGGGACTGAGCGCTCAGCACGGAATCAAACATGTGATCCGCCATTCCTTCTTCTACCGCCTCGTCACTCGAACCCTCAAGCCAAATCCAGTGAGTAAATAGTAACAGGATGAATTCAGACTTTTTTCCAGTATTGTGTTTTGTTTTGTTTTTTCCCCAACCAACTCTTCGCAAGCAAGCTCAATGAACAGGGGGTTGGAAGAGTTTTTTTGTCTTTAATCTCAGAAAAAGCCGTAAATACTGTTGTATTTGTTTCGTTATGTTTTGTTTTGTTTTTTTAACAGCGACTCCTGCGACTGTACATAATGCAGGCAACTCAAGCGTTGAGAGTTCATGATTGTGTTACGCGTACGCACGCTATTTGTTTGGTGTCTACACTAAAAGGTGTCTCACATAATATCTCCTTCTGGGGAGCCGGGCTGGCCGAATGGTAGAGCGTTGGACTTCTAATGCTCGGGTCGTGAGTTCGTATCCCGGTTAGGGCCAAATATTTGTGCCGGCTTTTTCATCGTTGCCCCGTCTTTGATATCACCCGTATGTGGTGGAAAAGGACGTTAAACCCCCCAAACACCCACCCACCCACCCTCCATCTCCTCCTTCTTCTTCTAATGATAGTAATACTAATACTTTGATAACTGTTTCTTGTGTAGGCTCTTCTCCAAGCGCCGCGAGCTGAACCCATCACGCACGCTCACGTGAATCACGCGCTTTCTCTCACGCACTGGATATTACAATCACCTGGCGCGAAGGGTCAGCTCAGGAAATTTAAGTTTCGGAAATTAGATTTTATTTGGCATTCATTTTCAAATTTTGTGGGCTGAACATTTTCAAAGCAGAGGGGAAGAAAGCCGGAGTACCCGGAGAAAACCCCCGAAGGTCTTCTCCTTCTTCTTCTGTTTCTTCTTCTAGGATTATTTCCTGACGCTGCTGCACAAAAAACTGATCCAAGGCCCGGTTCTCAAGGTGCACGGTTCATCTGAAACAGTGAGAGTATACGCCCACTGTTCCCATCCGAGCAGGTGACTGTCATAAGTGTTATTGTTGGTTGTATTTTTATTATTATTATTATTATCAATAATCATCATAATCATTATCATTATTAAAATTATTATTGAGGACCTTATTTTTTAAAATAAACTTAGCGTAAGTAACCCTACTCTTTTCTGTTGGTGTCAGGAGGATGTGTGTAAGTGGGAAAGGTTGTGGGTTGGGGCAGAGGGGTAGGGAAATATATACCACCACCGCCGCCACCAAAAACAACAACAACAAACGATGAAGATCTTCATTCAGTTGTTCTTCACATTTTTCATCCTGTTTGTTTTTCTTTCTTTCGTTCTTACACCCCTCAACTACCCTCCTTTTTTGTTCTTCGTCTATTGGCGATATATTTTGTTAGAGATCAATTTCTAATTCTAAATATCATATAGCTATCCCGCCGGTGCCGTGGCCGTGATGGCGCTAAACATACAAAACCAGGCCGCGACCTTGACCTTGCCTCAGTTCCGTGGTCAACAAATGGATGTGTACCTCCTGACCGCTGGAGACCAGAATGGGTTGACGTCAGAGTGAGTGACCAACGTTGAAAGCTCATCTTTAACACAAAATAGAAACTGACTGTTGTTCAGACGCTTTACCCAATTTTCTTACACTATTTTCGGCAATAACTTGTTATGAAACCACTTTCTTCTTCGTTTCCATCTCCTTCTTCTTCTACTTCTTCTTCATCTTCTCCCTATCGATGAAGAAAAGTTGATCGCGCCCTAGTTACCTAATATATTTCAAGACAGTCGGGGTTCTCTGTTTCTCTTTTTTTTTCTCGGCATGAGTAAAATTTTCAGTGAAAACACGAACTGTAAAAATGTAAACTATCGAAATTAACAAAGAATATACCCTCACAAAGCATCAAGTGACAATGACGTAAAAGATCATTGCACCCAGTACTTGACGTTGACACATAAAACCTTCATGACACAGCAAGAAACCGTTACGTTTCAGTATAAGTTTTGAATTATTACGGCCTTTGAAGAAGAGTTGTAAGGTTATACAAAAAAGCAGTGAAAATGTCTACTTTGGCTTGTTTCAGAAGAAACAGACTGACTGACCGACTGAAACTTTACTTTTCAAGGATGAGATAATAGACGCACAGGTATCTGTCCTTTCTACACTGATAAGTATACAAAATGCATCATCGTCACCATTAACAGCACACACACACACACACACACACACACACACACACACACACACACACACACACACACACACACACACACACACACACGCTCGCTCGTGCGCGCGCGGACTGACCAGCATTTGCACGGTTTACAGCACATTTCACGGACATTACATAAATGGTTATTTAAACAATAAGAAAGTTACCAATTCAAAATACGACAAATACACAGAAAAAAAAACACAGTAAGGGAAAAACTATTTTTCCGATGGTAAACGAGAAAATATTGACGAACTTGAACCATGAACCTTGAGAAATTATTAATTAGTCAGAAAATTCTGACGCACTTGAACCTTAAATCTCGAGACACTGGAAGCACCAACTGTCATGAAATATGTTAGGTCAGTGTGCCAAGATCAGTTATTCCTCTTTGATAGGTATACGGGACTGGCTCCAAAAAACAAAAAAAAATCGCCGAAAATATTGGTGACTAGCCTACCAAACGCACTATACAGTTTTTCAACTGTTAAAATACAGCTCTGCTGTTTGTCGACCTTTTCGACCTCTAGGTTCATTGCCTTGAACGGAGAGAAGCTGGAGATGGTGAACGACCAGCTGCCTCCCCTGGCGCCAAAACGTCAAACTGGAGACGTGCACATGCCTGCTTACTCATTCGCCTTCGTTGTTATTCCCACTGCCAGCGCTCACGTCTGCAAAACATAGATGGCTTTGTGAGATGTTCTTGTTCGAACAGTTAGTTAAGCGTCAAGTGTCTATGGCGCAGATTTCGTTACGTCACTGTGTGCGTGAAAGTATGTATTGTGTGGAGAAGCGTCACAGTCTTGTTTTGTACCACTGAAACTTGCTGCTGCGCGTAGCAAAATCTGCCTCGTCCCATAAAGTTGTTTCTCTATAGAGAAACAACTTAAAAACGACAACAAAACCACATCGAATGACAACAAGAACGAACAGAGAGTGCACCGAATACTGTCAGTCCGCAGTTCAAATGTTGGAAAAAAATGTTTCGCCAATTTAGGCCCAAATGCTGGCATGGATAAACCATTCATGAATAAAACATGTGGAAGGAAATGGATATCTGTTGATGATGAAAGCGAGTTTCCAATTCTATACCGCCACTCCCCGTCATGTTGACCCGTCTAATATGACACGACGCGTTAAGCTTTAATTCCCCTGTCTGAACGCTTAATGTGAGTTATTGCCCTTTCCCTGTTCGCGTTCCACTGAAAAATATGGCCTACACTACTGGTTGGCAGCTCGTAAAACTACACAGGCGAGATTTACACCAATACACCCATCGGAAGACCAAACTTTCTACTTTATTGTTCCCTTCGGGAAATTCGGGCTGCTATCACTGGGCGAAGCGCGTCGCCAAGGTGCTGCGCCATCAAATACCTATCCTATTTTACAATTTTGCTGGGGGAGGAAAGCCGGATGACCCGGAGAGAAACACTCGATAAGGAGCCCGTTAGCCAGGAAAAGCAGGTATCACATATCACAAGCTCGACCTAGGCTCGAACCCACGCTTCATCTCCGTGACAGAGGTGACGGCCGTTCAGAAGCGCAGGAGCTAAGTCCGAAGTGCTACACATTACACCATCGCTCACCCCCTTGCAAATAGGTATGATGGCGAGCCTGTGATCTCTTTTGTTTTGTTGTTGTTGTTGGTTTGTTGTTGTTGTTATGGTTGTGGTGGTTAGCATAGTGATTATATTATTAGCATAGCTATTATCGGTCTTACCTACTTCGAATTAATTTTGGTAACTCAAAAAGGTGCAATGTAATAATAATAATAATAATGAGGACTTTTATGACGCCTAATCTCCGAAGCCGGGGCTCTGGGCGCTTTACAAATGTATGCGGGTGGGTGGGAGGGTGGGTGTTTAGGGGTTTAACGTCCTTTTCCACCACATAGGGTGATATCAAAGACTGGGCAACGACGAAAAAGCCAGCACAAATATTTGGCCCCAGCCGGGATCGAACTCACGACCCGAGCATTAGAAGTCCAACGCTCTACCATTCGACCACCACGGCTCCCCTTACAAATGTATGCAAAAGGTGATAAATAAATACATGATTGATAGACAAATAATCAACTAAATGAAATATTTATACGAAGAAAAGCGTACATACATACGTACATATAGTCATTCAGTCAGTCAGACATACATAAAAAGCACTGGCATCTACATTCATGCCAACATCCAAAACACACCTACATACATACACACTGCAAAAACAACGGGTTGGTGTTGGTAACGGGATGAAAGATTTATCTGAAGGCTGATATGAATAGATACGTTTCAAGGGCGTGTTTGAATGACTGGGCAGATTGATTGTTGTTTTTGTAAACCCACATTTCCCGTGTGTGGGACAATAAAGCGTTAGTGTGTTTTCTATAAAGAAGAGCTTGGTTTGGAGCTGTTTGTATGACAGATACCGGACAACTGCTTGGGGCCAGGTGGGGCAGCTGATAGTTATGAAACTCTACGTCTACAATAGTTCTACTGTAGCCATGCATGCAATGTGCAGACAACGAAGACAACAGAGATCCCGTCTATCCATTTAACACGAATACACACCCGGACACAGCTAGACACAGACAGACAGACAGACAGACAGACACACACACACACACACACACACACACACACACACACACACACACACACACACACACACACACACTATTTATATTGGTCTTAACTATGTGATTAGCGGTAATTCTTACTAAAGTATTTTAAACCACAAAATACTAACTTCACGTGATTTGGATTTATACATTCTTATACGGTGATTATGATTGTATTATTTGCACGGTTTTTACGTTTTATGTATATGTTCTACGCGTGTTGCAAAGCGATTTTCTCAATTCTGGGACAAATAAAACTGACTTGACTTCACACACACACACACACACACACACACACACACACACACACACACACACACACACACACACACACACACACACACACACCGAGAAAGTAAAAGGATTCAGACGGACGTACACAAATACCTCTGGATGTGGGTGGTGCACTGAGGTCTTTATCGGAATACACGAATTGTACATGTTACGCGTAATTTCTGAAACTGCCCATTTCATGAAATACGCACAATTTTGCTCATTTCGTGAAATACGTAGCAAAATTGCGCATCTTATGAAACGGCCAAATTTACTGCCCATTTCATGAAAAGAGCAAAACTTTGTTGCGCATTTCACGAAATACGCATTGGTGAATTTGAGAGTCAACCAATGCAATTTGCGTATTTCATGAAATGGACACTTTAAGTGACAGTGATACACATCCTCAACTTTTAACCAAAGTTTCTTTGCATATTCCACTGCGGCTGTTCGTCTGGCTGTGGCTGCGGCTGTCTTGATGAGTGCTCACTCATGTGTTGCAAACATTTGAATGCAAGTTTGCTCATTTCATAGAATACGCATGACTGTGTTGTTTTGTACTGCTTCCGCGAAATTATCTGTCATTCATTTCTTTCTGCGTCGAGCAGTAGTAGCAATATGTCCATCCGAGAGTGGAACATAGAATATAACCGAAAGGCCAAAGAAGTTCTTCGAATGCGCCTAACTGGAAAGAGGCAAGCAAGAGATAACTATCACATTATAAAGACCTTTGGCATCTCAGAGTTTGGTGGACTGCAACAAGCCATTCGACTGAAGTCCGGCAAGGTTATGGACGTGGGTGGGTCAAAGAGTGGGTTGGTTGGTTAGTCGGTAGGTTGAATAATTGATGAGGACACACTCTCTAATCACTCAATTAAACGGACAGGGCTACCAGAGGTGACAATTCACAGACTCTTGCCTTTCTCAGAGATGTTCGTGTTTCAAAGAGGGTGATCTTTGCATAAGTGCTTGTCATCCGTAAAGTAACTACAAAAACAAACAAAACTGAGTACAATCTGCATATGGACTCCATATACTGAATTAGTGCCTGCCATCCATCAAGTTTTTCATGTCATTGATAGTTTATTGATATTGAGGATAATGAAAAATTAAACTCTCAGACTGCAGCTATTTGTTTTCCGCGTCCACGATGATGATGTTGTCTACGTTGGACGCTCAAATTCTCCAATGCGCATTTCGTGAAATACGCAACAAAACATTTTACATGAATTTTGCGCTTCTTATTGTAATAGAAGAAAATGTACAAGAAGAAATATAATTACTGCTTTGGGAAAAGGAAAGAAAAAAAAAGAGCCAATGAAGAAAAAAAAAAAAAAAAAAATGTAAAAGGAGAGAAAAAAATCAAACTCGAGTCTGATGCATCCATGCATGCAACTGAGGCTAAAAAAAAAACACACACACACACACACACACACACACAAAAAAAAAAAACCAACCCCCCCCCCCCCCAAAAAAAAAAAAAAACAAAAAAAAAAACGCAACAAAATTTTTCTCATTTCATGAAATGGCCAATAAATTTGGACGTTTTGTGAAATGCGCAATTTTGCTGCGCATTTCATGAGCAAAATCGTGCGTATTTCATGAAATGGGCAGTTCCAGAAATTACGCGTATCATATACACTGTGTGCAACACAGCAGCCGAACGCAGGCGATAAGTCCTGGTGTGACATTATCATGTTAACATGACTAATTAGTCTGGCGCTGGCCAATCCGCAACCTTATCATGTTTGTTATAAGTTCTCCCTCTCCCCAAGCGCAAGCGTCCATTTCGATGAGACCACGTCTGCAGAAACACCTGCAAACACTTGGTTACTTGTATTGTTGACTTTGTAGACTTCAAACACAACAGAAAATGGACGTCAAACTGGCGAGAAACACAGCGAGAGCGAGAGAGAGGAGAGCGACAAGAAGGAAACGCGTGAGACTGACAGTGGTCATGCTGTTACTGTGGGCAGTCTTTCATAACGTGCAGATGGTGACGTCGGCTGATGGAGGTAAGTTTCCAATATAAATTGTAATCGGCTCCCACAAATGGTGGACAAAGAGCAATTTTGTGACCCGTTCGAAAATTATCCATTTTGAGATATGTATATCACTGCAATTTACTGGTTATGCAGTTTAATTCAATATAAGAATGAAAGCTGTACTACTAAAATTGACAGAGATATCAGCAGTTGAAATTGGCTACTCACAAGGCGGCCATACTGACCCCCGGCACTCTTTTCGCCTGTAGCGGCGTTCGGCCTAGCGCGACTTACGGTCTCTTCCACGAGAATGGGTCACATCTGGGGCATTTGAGTGATTAGTATCACTGAAAAGTGTAGGGAAAAACCTTTCTTTTGGTATAAGAACAGGGGCGCCAGAAGATTGGGGGGGAGGGGACAGGGGGGGGGGGGGGGGCAGAATCTCAGAGGGGGGAGGGGGCATCGGATTTCCGCAGCGGTATTTTTCTCGGCATCGTTAAATCATATGCGCGAGGAACTCAACTCTTTAATGAAATGGGGTGACAGCCCCTGGAAGGTGAGCAAGGGCAGTTGTTTCCCTTGCACCGTATGTATCACGTCGGTATCAGACGACTTTCTGCCAAGTCGTTTTGATAATATTTCATGAAACGGCTAAACTGAGTTGTCTGTTGGGTGGGATGAGGGAGAGAGCAGGAAGAGGGGTGGGGGGGGGGGGCAGACCATGGCTTTGCCCCCCCCCCCTTGCCATAGTCACCTGATTTTCTAGGGGGGGGGGGGGCTAAAAAGATACTCTTGCCCCCCCCCCACTCCCTGCTCGGGTACCGGGGGGGGGGGGGGCAGCCCGGCGCCCCTGTAAGAATTATTTCTGTAGTATGGTGTAGCCCTGAAATATGTTTGTTGAAAACTTTCTCTGGAAAAGCGGCCATTTTGAAAAAAAAGGTTAATAAAGTGTGACGTGGGGTTGGCGTGGTGGTGGACGTTTTGTAGTTGAACTCTTTGAAAGCTAAGCTAATTAAGGTACCTTCAGCCTTGAAACTTTCACAGACGTTGTTTACATGTTTAAGGGTCCTAAAATGAAAAAAAATCTCAATATTGCTAAATCTGACCTACCACCACAGTTTTTTTTTTTTCAAAGTTCTCAAAAGTGGCTGGGAGACTTTGTCTCTTTGTTGTTTGAGCCAATCACGATTATAATGTATTTCTACAAAGGATTTCATGAGAGTGTTCCAAAAGTCGAAAAGTATTTCAAAGAAAAAATAAGAAGTCTGAGTTCCCACGAAAGTAGACGATCTGAAATGTGTGAATAAAACATGAATGTTGCATTCACTGTTGTGTCAGAAATCAGTGTGTGTGTGTGTGTGTGTGTGTGTGTGTGTGTGTGTGTGTGCCCGGTGTGTGTGTGTGTGTGTGTGTGTGTGTGTGTGTGTGTGTGTGCCCGGTGTGTGTGTGTGTGTGTGTGTGTGTGTGTGTGTGTGTGTGTGTGTGTGTGTGTGTGAAAGTCTCTCAATCGCTTTTGATTTTTCATTTCAAATGTAGGCGTACCACATCCAGCGGAACATCCTGAATACCGGGCATCGAAGGAAGAAACCGAACAACGCGATGACGTAGATATGACAATTGCGACCGAGACGTCTGCGCCATCAATCAAGATGGCTTCAAATCAAACAGAAACTTCTCGAAGATTCCCGAAGAAATCGTCCGCTTACAATTCATTATCACCTGCATCTGCTCGTTCAAAGTCTACATTGATGTGTGAGCCTGCAAGTTCAACCTGCACCCAACCTGGACAAACGATAGAGCAGCACTGTCGGATGGTGGGGATGGCTGGACAGGTCGAGTGGAGGGACCCGGATGATGGATGTAGCAGGTTGATGTTCTGGCGGATTTCAACGGATGAGACATACGGTATCATCTTGGAGGTCGACTTCTTAAACAAGCAGAAAGAAGATGACGTGAAAATTTGGGACAAAGTAACTTCTTCGTGGACTGACCTGCGTTTGTACGGCGCGCCCGATCCCTACTATTCTAATGATAACACGCTGATAATACGTGTCACATATGACGACAGACGACAGAACGTGGCCAGAATCAATCTACGGTATACTTCCCATCCGGCTGCTCAAATACCTATGCTATACCACACTATGATCTACTTGTCCGATTTCTTTTTTTACACATGCAGCTCACCGTACACAGTCCCCGAGGCATGGCGATGCGACATGGTGGTTCAATGCCAACGTAACCAAGACGAACCCCCGGAGTGTGAGTACTGTTCCCGAGGTTGTGACTGTTCGTACGTATCTTCAATTCATTATGAGAATCACTGTCTGTATTCCCCCTTTCCCTTGTGGGAAGAAGATAACCCGTACGTCGCGTGCAAAGAATCAGGAGGAAAACTGGCCACCCTCATTAGTCAGGACGAAAGAACTTTTGTTGCTCGTTTGTTTCGCCGCCAGGCGCACAAGTCCTACAGTACCGAAATTCCCATCGCTTTAGAGAAAGTAAAACCAGTGTCAGCCAGACTGGCACATCTCTATCGGTTTCTATGGCAATGGGGAGAACAGGGCAGTCCCATCGCATACCAAGAACTCAGGTTCGCATCGAGACACCCTTACCATGATTGTGCTGTTTTGTTCGTGTCTGGCGAACAACCTGTAATTCACCCCGATACTTGCAGACAGGACAGTTCAGGAGAGAGACTCGTCTTCTGCATGAAACCGAACGAGCTGTACAAAATTCAGCCAGGAACGGTGGGTGTCAACCTACCACCAGCAACATCAACACCATCCGGCATCACGACCAAAGTCTGTTCGGACGGTTCTCTCGTGCAGAAATTCCACCCGTGCCCAGAGGACAGTCTGTATAACATGAATGCGTGGTCGGAGAAGAACTTACCGTTATTTTCCTGCACGTTCGGCCCGCCCATCCACTACACACTGGTGTGTGACGGAAATCCAGACTGTGTTGACGGCAGTGATGAGGAAAAGTGCAGCGACGCGAACGTGTTGGACTTTCATCGTGTGTTTGTCTGCGACAGTTTTCAGCTTATTTCTCTGTTGTCAAAGTGCGATGGCGTAGTCAACTGTTTCGACGACAGTGACGAACAGCAGTGTCTAAAAGACTTGTCAATAAATGCTCTTCGGGAATGGCAAAAGGAAATGGAGGACGTTTCAGCGCCACCAGCTGTTGTGGAGCTAAGCGGTAATGGGACAGCTACCATCTCTAAACTCTCGCCCGATGACGCAGGATGCAGCGAGACTCACTTTCAGTGTCCAGGCGGATACTGTATCCCTACTTACTTGCTGAACAATGGCGAGCAGGACTGTATGGGTGGTGAAGATGAGAACATCCCTAGAGACAACTTCACGTGTCCAGGGTTTTACCGCTGTTTGGGGTCCTGGAACTGTGTGCACCGTAAGTATGTTTGTGACGGTATTCCTCACTGCCCAAATCACGACGACGAACGGTACTGTGACCTGGACTGTCCTGACAACTGTACCTGCGAGGGTTACACTTTTACCTGCCAGCAATCGTTTAATTTCAGAAAAACGCGTGAACATGGAACTCTCCATCCTTCTGGGTTCACAATGATCTTATTGAAGCCGATATATACTGATGTGCGCTACATAGACTTCAGTGGAACTTGGCAGCCATCATTGAAAGACATCCATTTCTTGCCGTTACTTCGTTTCCTGAACTTGTCCCGGTGTGCCTTGACCAACGTCTCTCTGGAAGACATGCCGCTGTTGAACGTTCTCGATCTAAGCTTTAACGAGATACACGATCTCAACGCGATGCAACTGAGAAATCTTGTTGGCCTGACGCATTTAAACCTGTCTGGGAACCACATGACGACGCATCTCGACACACGCTTCCTGCTGTTTACTAAGCAAGTCGGTCTGGCCAACCTCAAAACTCTGACAATGGTTGACACAGGTATAGAGGTTCTTGCTTCCAGCGTCTTTCAGTTTATGACGGAACTGACGTCTTTGGACCTCCGAGAAAACCTTTTGCGGTATTTGTCTAAAGATGTGTTTGAAGGATTGGGGAAACTAAGAATCCTACAAGGTGACAACGCTCGAGTTTGCTGTGAGTTTTTCCACTACAACACTGAGATACAAGAATGTGATGCTCCGAGCGACGAACTGTCCTCCTGTGACGACCTGCTCAAGTCTGACTTCTTCAGGGTGTTACTGTGGATCTTCTCTGTGCTGACCATCACTGGTAACGCCGGGGTGCTGATCTTCAGGCTTTGTCTAGAGAAAGAGGGCACGTCTCTCGCCTATCGCGTGCTGGTCGTCAACTTGAGTATGTCCGATTTCCTCATGGGCGTGTATTTAGCGATCATCGGCTCGGCTGACGCACAGTTCCAAGGTGTGTACATTTCCAGAGAAACCGAATGGAGAGAGAGCAACACCTGTAAAGCGGCGGGCTTCCTTGCCTTAGTATCCAGTGAAGTGTCGGCCTTCGCTATCTGTCTGATCACCCTGGATCGCTTCTTGGTCATTAAGTTCCCTTTCAGCTCCAGCCTCCGCCTGACCAAGCTTTCTGTTATTGTAGCTTGTGGCGCCACCTGGGCTGTTGGTGTGACCTTGGCAGCGTTTCCCTTGTTCCAGAAGGACTGGGAGTTTTACGGACAGAACGGAATTTGTCTGCCCTTGCCCATCACACAGCGGTCGTTCAAGGGACAAGACTACGCCTTCGGAGTATTCATCGTCCTTAACTTTGTCCTCTTCCTCGTTATCGGCGCTGGTCAGGCCCTCATCTTCTACAATATTCACAGCTCGGCGATGGCTACAATGAAAGGTCACCGCAAGCAAGACACGGTTATCGCTCGGCGTCTATTGCTCATCGTCTGTACGGACTTCTGCTGCTGGTTCCCTATCGGCCTGATGGGACTGCTGGCCTCCAGTGGGATTCCCATCCCTGGCGTGGTCAACGTGTTGGCCGCAGTGTTCGTGTTGCCCATCAACTCGGCCATCAACCCATTTCTGTACACCATCAACGCCTTGCTTGAACGACGAGCTGAGAAGATGGAGCAGAAGCGGATGGAGAAGATGATGAGCAGGCTTCACGTAGAGCTACAATCCTGGCCTTCTGACAAAGTGGAGGAGCTGGTTAAGTTCTGTCTGAGCTCAAATCTGGTACACAAGAAGCGTGTGTTACAGGAGTTCGGAAAAGAATATTCACCGAGACCCCAGGCGACTCCAACCGGCGAGGATCTGCGTCGTCAGACTGAAGATGTGATTCGCGCTTACAAACTGATCATGGAGGGAGATGAAGGGATGACAGAGACGGAGATGAAGGCACTGGAAAAGCTGGTTCAGTTTTGTCTCAGCGCGAATCCGGTGCAGACGCGAGAGTTCGGGCCCAGTACAAGTGTTGGAGAGAATTCTTTTGGGCAACAGACAGTCTCCGTCAGCGAGGGTCTGCCAACATTGCCACAAAGTCAGACTGAGGCGCAGATCCACGTTAGTCAAGTGATCCTGCTGGAACGAGACGAAGAAGTGAAGGTTACGTCGCTCGATGGGGAAGGTCCCAGTGAGGAGTCGCAGTGTTAATGTGACGTGCACACAGTGACACAATCATAGGCCAAAGCCCCGCCCCTTTACTGTGCCGTGTATTGTATGGAAAAAAAAGAGTCATTTCAAGATGAAGTAGATTGACATAATGGTCTTTTTCCTCAAATGTCGTCAATGGAATTACTGCTTTCAGTTATGTCGAGTTGCACGTGCTTCCCTCGTTTTAGTGTTCGGCAAGAAATTTTGCCAGACCATATAATGTGCTGTGTTCATTATGCCGCGGGACGCGATTTGCTGATTGAATTCTGGTGGCTCGACCCTTTGGATTGACAGCAGTGGGGTCGTCTATTGCCAGTCCACCCACACCGGCACTAGGGTTCCGTGGGTTAACTTGAATACTGACAAGATTTGTTAGCATTTCGGCAGCAAAAGGTTAGCATATGCTGAGAATTTTATTTAACTAACGGTTAATTTGCATACTGATAGCAGTTAAATAGCAGACATTTCCTCATTTGGAAAGTTGTTAGCACAGGTGTAACTTATACAGTTTTACCGCTAATTTTTTTTTAATTTTTTTTTCAAGTCTTGTGTGATGTTTGTTATGATGTAAACACATCCACGTATCTACAGATGTATGTACTGATATAACTGTGTATGTTTACGAGTCCCAGAGTATAAATGTTTGTTCTTTACATGTCAGATGTGGAAATAAAACCCGACGAAAAAAAATCTGATAGCATGTTTTCAGCGGAACTTTAGCTCAAATCCAGTAATGCTAACACTGTTAGCAGATGCTAACATTTGGCCTGGGATCGCTCTAGAGGTGACGTAGCACTGCTATTATGATATTAATAATAATAAATGGCATTTGTAGGGCGCACTCCTTTGGAATAAACTCAATGCGCCAATCACTCACCGACACTCAAGCACATTTTACAAACAGTGGACAGACATACACAGGTGAAACTGACTAGCTGCTGACACGGGAAATTACCGGAAAGCTTTACAAAAGAGGGAGATTTTAAGATTGCTCTTAAAAACAGGCAGTGTAGGAGCATTTCTCAAATGTGCTGGCAGGGAATTCCAAAAGGTTGGTGCAACAAAACTGAAAGAGCGCTCGCCATATTACTGTTGAGAGATCATGTAGAGACCGTGCGTCATGTCAGTGACATCATTCTACTTCTAGGCAGTGATGACGCACTTCCTGACAAATGCTCTGTGTGTTTTGCTCTGACCAAGCTTCATCGCTTCGAACTTGATCGTCATTGTGAGGCTTTTGTGAGGCTGAAGAAAAGTGGAAGACTGTTTATTGCTGATGTTCTGCATTCCACGCCAGACATTTAGAGAATATCTCAGGCGTCCTTGTTGTTTTTTGTGTGTGTCCTTCATGAAAAGATTACAATTATGTTGTTTGCGCAATTGCAATTTCGTGTGTGTGTGTGTGTGTGTGTGTGTGTGCGCGCGCATGCGTGTATGTGTGTGTGTGTGCGTGCGCGTGCGCGCATGCGTGTATGTGTGTGTGTGTGTGTGTGTGTGTGTGTGTGTGTGTGTGTGTGTGTGTGTGTGTGTGTGTGTTTGCTTGCCTGTGTGTGTGTTTGCTTGCCTGTGTGTGTGTTTGCTTGCCTGTGTGTGTGTTTCGATGTAACATTATCGTGCTTATAGTCTCCCAATGATTGAATGGTGGCATTACATTACGATTACACAATACATGCAGAGCTAAAAGGAGGGGGGGGGGGATAATAATGAGTATTGTATAGGCGCTTTACCCAATTTCATGGATCGGCTCAAAGCGCCGCGAACTGAACCCAACACGCACGCGAATCACACGCATTCTCTCACACACTGGACATAAACACATTACAATCACGTGGTGCGAAGGGTCAGCTCAGCTATTTAAATTTCGGAATTCAGAATTGCACTTATTTTTCAAATTTGGTGGGCTGAGCATTTCCAAAGCAGAGGGGGGGGGGGAAGCCGGAGTACCCGGAGAGAACCCCCCGACGATCGGCCCGAATAAACGGTGCCACATACGAGAAGGAAACATTCTTTGCACCGAGTGGGACTCGAACCCCTGACCTCTCGCATTGGTGACAAGTCTCTTAACCACTAGAGCACCGACCGCCCCAGAAGGAAGGAACAACTAAAAAGAACACACACACACACACACACACACACACACACACACACACACACACACACACACACACACACACACACACTAAAAGGAAAAACAAAGACAAATATGACCCCCGGTTGGTTCTCAAGGAACCCTCTGTCTGATTCCCGTAATAAAAAGAAAAGAGAAAAAGGTGTAAAATCCCACCAAACAGACAATGGGTTCCAGACGCAAGACATGTTGACAAGCTGAATTCCAAAATAGAAGCCTCGAAGGCGTAATTTTGATAGTCTGCTGATGCGGCGCCCGTGCCAACCAAAGGTAATAAAACAACCAACGTGCACTCTGTTATTCATGTCCCGCACATGCCCTTCTCGATCTTGGTAGTTACGAATAATTACGTCTTGTAACAAGAAAGCAATGAGACCCCTTTTCCACAAAAATAAACGTTTGATTATCCCACGCACGCACAAATGATACAATCAATTCAGATTCGTATGTTGTTTGTGACAAACTTGAAGACAGACGAAATGTACGCGGCATGGCAAACATAGCGTCATCCTGCAGAAGAATGCTGCAGCGAAAATATGTACTGTATAAGTTCATATGCAGACAAACACGCTCTCTCTCTCTCTCTCTCTCTCTCTCTCTCTCTCTCTCTCTCTCTCTCTCTCTCTCTCTCTACTCATGACTTTTAGATGTATGGGCCTCTATTACGTCATTTTATACCCGCTAGAAAGGGTATGCAGAAATTTATGCTATATATGGTGTGTGTGTGTGTGTGTGTGTGTGTGTGTGTGTGTGTGTGTGTGTGTGTGTGTGTGTGTGTGTGTGTGTGTGTGTGTGTTCGTGTTCTTATATTGCCTATTTTACTCGTGTATGTTTTCTACCTTTTATACTCTTTCCTCTAGTCTTTTTGTAGTGCCTTTTTGTGTTGCAACGGCTGATTGAAAACTGACCAATGCATGGCCAAATCTTTTCCGTTGTAAAATAAAGTTCTCTCTCTCTCTCTCTCTCTCTCTCTCTCTCTCTGTTTCTATCAACAACCAGTGGATCGCTGTCTTCGTTTAAAATAGGGTCTCTTTAATTCAGTTTATTGTCCTAGATCATAAGCCGCTGATTGTCACTGCTACGGCTCTCTCATTGTTTTTCACCTACACACGCATCTCTAAATTCTACTTAGTGCTAAGTACCAAAGTTTACCTGTACTCTGTAATTATGAATAACGTTCTCTGTATTGAGCATAATAAAATTTGTGCAAAAATACCAACTTTCATTTTCACCAACATTATTTCTGTTTGCATGATTAATGTTCTGTATAGATTCGTGTGAAGAATACGTGTGTGTGTGTGTGTGTGTGTGTGTGTGTGTGTGTGTGTGTGTGTGTGTGTGTGTGTGTGTGTGTGTGTCTTATGTGTTGTATGTGTTTGTTCTACTTGATATTCTTTAGAGTAATATGATATCTATGTAGGTCTGGTGTCCATAAATGTTAGTGGCATGTATATGTAAAAACAGAAGGAAAAAAAATACAGAGGTTGGATGGGTTAAGTCTGTATGGGAACTAGTACCAAGACGGCTGAGAAGTCCGATTCTAGCATGGACAGCATTACGACGGGATGACGGGGGCATAATCTGCGGGTTAGTGGATCGAGCTTTGACCAACTCGGAGAGGTGGAAAAGCGAAGCAGTCGGCATGACACGTCATCCAGTATTCCATTCGCTTGCACCCCCCCCCCACCCCCACCAGTCCCCCATCAAAGGAAACACAAAGTTTTATTTTTGAGAACACAGATTTTTCTTTTGAATCCGGATTGTGTTTTTGGTATCCGTTCCTTATCCGGGAAAAAGGAAACTCGGCCTTCCCTTCTTTATTCTTCTCCTGCTGTATGCATTTTACTATATGCAGTGCGCACATTGGTTTTGTCGTTAATATTAGTCATAATATTGATTTCTATATTAGAGTGTCTTGGCTAGGACAGGAATTCTCTTTCGTCCCACTACCGTAGTAGGGGAAATGCGGGCTGCTTCCGCCGGGGGGAAGCGAGTCGCCATGAACCGGTGCCACCCATTATTTTTTTTCCCTGCATGTGTGTTTGTGTTTCCAACCCACTGGCCATTTCGGCCTACTCTTTTTCGAATGATGGAACTGGAATCTTGATCGTGCGCACTTGATGGTACGTGCATGCGTGTGTACACGGGCAGAAACAGGCACCGATAGCGAGTCTGCACATGACTTTGACTCGATTTAGTGAGGAGAAATCTCACACAAAATTCCTGCCCCGAACAGGCCGGAGTATACCCCTGGCTACTTTATACCCTCGGGTATAAAGTAGCCTAGGCCGGTTCAACCCCCTGGGTATAGGTCAGCCCAGGCCGGATTCACCCCCTCCTGCCCGGAATATACCCACCTGTGAACAGAGTTCACTCAAGTGTTTGTACACGGCCGTTTGCGTGTACAAACACTTGAGTGAACTCTGCCATTGTTCACGGCCGTTTGCCTGTCAAGTACGGTTTTTGTGTCATTTGTTCTCAACCTGTCAAGCCGAGATGGATGATTGCCTATACGAGCAGATTTTGACATTTTTATTCAACAGAAAAGAACGAAGACAAAAAGAATCCCGACTACATCTACAACATCAAAAATGTTGCAAACCAAAGAGAAACGCTAAACAACGTTTTCAACAAATGGCGAAAACATACTCCTTAAACCACGGAATCTCTCTCTCTCTCTCTCTCTCTCTCTCTCTCTCTCTTTACAACACAGATTTAAGAAAACAAAGTAACAGGAAGGAAAAAAGAAAACTATAGAACAGTTCACGTGTGCCACACGCCGTCATTGAACATCGAGTGGCAAAACGCGTGCAACATTCAAGCGAAGACTCTCTGGTCGTACGTGGTAGGTGGGTTAAAGCGGGCAGGAAAGGGTTAAACGGGCCTAGGCCAGAGTACACCCCGGGGTATAGTCTGGGCTAGGCCAGTTTATACGGGGGGATAGTCTGGGCTAGGCCAGTTTATACGGGGGGATAGTCTGGGCTAGGCCTGTTTATACGGGGGTATAGTCTGGGCTAGGCCAGTTTATACGGGGGTATACTCCAGGCGGGGTATAATCTGGACTGATACACCGGGGCCAGCAGCACCCGGCCTATTCCCAGACGGTCACCCATCCAAGTACTAACCAGCCTGCTTAGAGCCCTCTTAAAGATGTTCTCAATGAATGTTCGCCTGGTATCACTAAGCGTATCGAGTTATTTGTACAGAACAGTATTTTGGACAATCTGACCGTCAGTCCTTAGTGGCTGACAGGCAGACTGCCGATCACACCGACCTGCACCTGTCCTTCCTCAACAGACAAACGGCCAACACCATTTCTCTATTATTATTATTGTAGGCATTCTGAGGCCGCCTGTTTTTTTTTTGTTTTTTTTTTACCTGCATCAACAGACAAACGGCCAACACCATTTCTATATTATTATGATTGTAGGCATTCTGAGGCCGCGTGGGTTTTTTTTTTTTGTTTTTTGTTTTACCTGCATCAACAGTAAGGTCTTCTCGGACCAGGCGCTTACTTTCTGCCAGCTGTCCTTTGAACACGGGTGGAACTCCGGCACGAGAGACCCGTCCGAACAGACTGGAAGTGATGCTAGTTGGTGCCATTGCGGACGCTTGGGCGTCAGATGGTATCGTATCGTGATCGTGTGATCTTACGTCACCGCGCACCGCTGTCTTTGTTCAGTTCTGTAGTTAGTAGACAAACCGAGCGCAACGACTGTGATGTTGCGCGTGTGTGTTTCGCGCGCTCTGCCCAGCTAAAAGGAGGCTTTCGCATTTTTATCGATCAGCTTTCCGGAGACGGAGACACACAAACGGGCCACAAAACCTCTTCCGTTCTCAGTGAATCATTCGAGTTGCCAGTTACGTTCGACTTTGTTTCTCGCAGCCAGCATCGGAGCTAGCCCAAAGCCGCGGGTCTGTTACGGGTAGATTATACAGACAATGGTCGTCGTAAGGAATCCAGAGTTGATAGCCATCCCAACCAAAAGAACTGGTCGGGTGGCTCTGGTCACCAGGTGACAAACGTTGACACATCAGGCTTGTTTGTCGCGTAAGTTACACTCCTTCACAACTCGGCTAATATTCATTGTGACACCTCAAATTACTCATTGGTATCGGCATAACTAGTGACGTTTTCAAAACGATCCACGAGACTTTATGTACATGTACTATAAAAAAAATCCACCACCACCATTTTCAAGAAGTAGGCCAAGCCACGATACAGGTAGATGGATACTTCCAACCAACGTCTATGTATCTACGAACGCCAGTCAACAAACGGTTCTCGCATATATGACCACCACCTTTAACGCGAAGAAAAGGTTTCTTACAGTTTTTTTTTTTTTTTTTTTTTTTTACAACAGATGCACCTTTTCTGCACTTGGGTGGGTAGGTTTAGTTTCTCGTAATACGACATTGCCGCTCCCAAGGTGTCAGATCTCCTTTAAGTTTCACAGATGTTTGATATTTATATTTACATCGTGTCTTAAGCTGAGAATATTTTATGTTTTAAAAGACTTGCCAAGAAGGGGCTCGGTTTAGTCGCGAAATAGTCTTTGTTGCTTGCGCGGCGTTAAGCTGTAACTAACTAACTAGCATGTCACGAATGCGCACTAAAACGAACGTGCATGGTGCTGTTATGTAAAGCTTGACATACATTACAGTCGTCAAAAAAAATCTTAAAAAAACAACAAACAACAACAACAAAAAAAACAAACAAACAAAGAACAACAACAACAACAACAAAAACGCACCAGTAATTCCTGCACTTCATGTGATCTTTTGAACATGTCTTCATTTTCCACATTGGTTTTCCATTCTGACTGACTATTCTCAGTTGCGGTTTTGCTTGAAATCCTGTTTTCATGTGTCGACATCATCATGGATAACTTGGTGTCATAAAATAGTGTATGTTTTTGCCTTACATGGCCTTTATTCTTTATGTCCATTTGTTTACCTTACGCCATTTCTCTCCCAGGTTAGTCGCGCCTAGTTGGGAAGACGATATTGGCCATGTTTGACCCCCGCCTTAATTCTTCGAAAATTTCTTTACTTCACGTTCCTGGTTTTATCTAGTATTAGCCAGGATATATACTACGAAGAACAACCGTCATTGAAATAAATGACATTTGCGCATCAGCCACTTGTCTCTTCACTGTTTGAACGGCTCTGTCCCTCAGTCGGGGAGCCGGGATAGCCGAATGGTAGAGCGTTGTACTCTCAATGCTCGGGTCGCGAGTTGGAATTCCGGCTGGGGCCAAATTTTTGTGCAGGCCTTTTTCTCGTTGCCCCGTCTTTGACATCACCCACACGTGGTGGAAAAGGGCGTTAAACTCCCAAACACCCACTCCACCCCACCCCACCCCACCCTGTCCCACAATCAATGAACTTCAGCCTTAGTCGTAGAGAGCTGTAACGTAAAACCGGTGTATTGGAGGCTGGGAACATCTTAATCCTTTCTTTGTCATGAAAAAAATACACATCTATCAAATTACTTCGCCTTGTCCCTTTTTATTTTGGTCGATGCGTATTCCGCTTTGGTGACTCTCATGCGCCAATATCAAATTACAACAGACACTAATGCAGTCACTCGTAACCCTTACACAGAAAACCGGTATCATGTGTTTTAGCCAGGACATTTTTTGTCCAACTCAACAGGCTAGAATTTTATGGGAATAGTTAATCCCTACTTTCCATCCCAGGGGACCAGATAAAGAACAAAACAAAACAAATTATTCACGTGATTCTTTTTTTTTTTTTCTTGTATTTAATGTCAGTTTCATGTGTCTATATCAAACTATAACAGACACTAAACCTAATTTGTTGTAATAGTTTCAAGTTACAAGAGATACAAAAACATTTTCTTGTAATCCTTCTACATGAAAACAGCGAGTATGTATCAAATTATTTTGAACCACGACCTTTCGAGTCAGGCGTAGTCCCACATGAATCGAGGGAAAAAAATAACTAACTGCTATCTGGTAAAGAAAAATAAAAACGAAAAGTGTGAAGTATTTTGATACGCAGTGTGTGTGTGTGTGTGTGTGTGTGTGTGTGTGTGTGTGTGTGTGTGTGTGTGTGTGTGTGAGAGAGATATTAAAATCTCGTGCTGAACTGGAGCCTACAGCAGTGTAGTAGGCAATCTTGTTTTCAAACACACAGGTAACTTTTCTTCTGAAGTAGATCGTCTGTTTGTCTTTGTGAAGTGCGAAGACGATATCCGATTGACGGATTTGCTCAGACTCTGTTTACGGGTATTGTTACGCACAGGACAACGGTCAACATCTGGCCAGCCGCGATCGAAGAAAGACATGCTACAACTTCAATAACTAGGCCTTTATAATATCGCCGTTCGTGTTCAGACCAACAGCAAAGTCTACGTACGAAACGCTCTCAGTAACAGTCTTCATGCAAAATTATCTGTCAAACCGGTGAGGAACAGTGGAAATGTAGGAAATATTAGGAGAGTGGCACCTGCTTGTTGATCACAAACGCGGCACGAACGGCAAAGCCAGTCTGAACCACGGAAAACAACATCAACATCAACAACAACAACGCACTCACTACAACCAACCAAATATTGATCCTGTCGTTGAACTCACACTGTTTGCAGGTTGACATTTTCAGTAGCGGAGGCTAAGCCCGACCACTCATTGCCCACTCAGTATATGAGACTGGTGAGATAAAAATCAGCCACTGCACACCAGTACGAGCCACTTCAAGCCACTATTACATACGGCACGGGCCTTCCCGCTAGGCATGAGACCAGGTGCAGATTGCAGAATTTAGTGGCTCCTATTGATATGAGGATTTCAAGTATAGACGCGATTTTTTTCCATGGGCTTTTAACAGTTAAAGGCCCTAATTTAAAGATTTTTAGGCTAACAGATTGTTCTGGGTTGATTATGATTGTGTCTATCAACATGCCACTGAGGCGCACGCACAAATACCTTCACAGACAGGTTTGCGTTCAGGTGACTGAAGCCAACAGGGTGAACAGGCAGTAGCCGGTGAAAGTGTTGTGCACGCCGACACTCGATCTTGTGGCTTCGGGAGGCAGGCTTTTCTTCGTTGGCACCGCAATCAAACGTCGGAGCTCTGCTAATCTTTGAGATAGGTCTTTTCTAGTCACGACGTCCCTCTCCTGTAATCGAGGGTCATGGATCCAACCACTGAAAAAAAAATCATTAATATCTCTGTGGTGGCTGGACTAATATTTATATAATGATAGGACACAGTTGACGCTGAATAACGCTCCATGAAAATATACACTACAAGCTACAGTGCGTGCGTGTCTCAGTGGAAAATGTCCGACGCCAACGCTGCGAGGTAAGGTTCGCCGTGTGCCATAGGGGATCCCAATCTAACTTCAATCAAGCTCAACTAGTAAACATCATCGTACATCTTAGGTACGCTGCCATTTTTCGTACATTAGCCTGACGTTTTCCTATACTTAGTCACCACGTAAAAGATGTAGCCACCAAAAGGTTTGTTCGCTTGGATCGATAACCCAGGATGTGACTTCCCCGGACTAGATCTTTTCGAGCGCACTGGCACTGTCACAATCCAGTGAGCAGTCAGGCAGCGGCCCGCAGGCGGCAACTCAGTATCCCCTCAGCCAAACTGTCTTGGCAGATGCTACAGATAGGGAAGCACGAGGCTGTCCCTGGCCTAAATCATTTCATAGCAGTCGGACTTCACACTTTCTCCGTGTCTTCTCGGATGAGCGGTGGTCTAATAGGTAGCGCGTCAGATTTAGCCGCTGCGCTACTGAACGGCGGTCACCAATGTCATGGCGAGGAAGAGTGGGTTCGAGCCCAGGTCGAGCTTGTGATATGTGATACCGGTTTTTCCTGGCTTCCGGGCTGCTCATCGGAGGTTTCTTTTCGGGTTATCCGGCTTTCCTCCCCTAGCAAAATTGTAAAATATATAGGATAGGTATAGGGTGGCGCTGCAACGTGGCGACGCGCTTCCCCCGGGGGAGGCAGCCCGAATTTCCCGAAAGGGATAATAAAGTGGTAAAAAAAAAGAGAGAGACTTTCAGTGACAAAGCAAGCTGAAAAGATTTCATGTATACATATCAGCACAAAAACTCAGTTAGTTAGTTAGTTAGTTAGTTAGGGCCTAACGAAAAGAAAAAAAAAACTCACGTAAACATCAAGTAACTTTCACGTCAAAGGTAGTAACGCTCAGCAATTGAAGTGCACTCTTAAAACCTTCATGAGAAAGCAAGAAACATTGACGTCGGTGGAATGACGTCAGAGTCTTATCAAAGACTACGGTGCTACTAGTACCATACCCTTTAGTATCAGTTATCGTAAAGAAAGTATCAAGATTTATGGAAGAAAACTGTTATTTGAACGAGACGCAAGAGATCTTTTTCGGCAGCCATGATTCTAGTTATGGCTAGCCCATGAGTGATCGGGGAAGTCACATCCTGGGTTAGAGTTCCAACCGAACTTTTTTTTGTGGCTACATCTTTTGAGTGGTGGCTATAAGCATAGGAAAACGTCAGGCTAATGTAAGAAAAATGACAGTGTACCAAAGCTGTACGATGATGTTTACTCGCTGAACTTGATTGAAATGTTCACGGTTTCAACGGGCCGTCTGCAGGAGTTAGAATGGGATCCCCTATGGCGCACGGCAAAGGGAAAGAACTCAATGCTATTTCAGAGTTATCTTGTGGTCACCATTCTATCGACTGCCCGCAGTACAGAGGGGCATAGGCCGACGGTCGAACCTAAACGGACAGCACAGAGCCCGAAACAAACCAACATTGGAACAGTTTCAAAGACGTCGCCACGTGGAGCACGTATGGGCTTTTCCTGGGGCAGATATACCACTTTTAGCTGAACTAAAACTGAACTTTGATAGCATGAAAACCTACAAGATGACGCCAAAATCGTAACCATTTCCTCGGATATTTGTTGCTTGGTGAACCTAAGAATTTCGACCACCTGGTTTTGAAATCCTGACCTGTGCGTGCCCCGTTTCTTTTTCTTCTTTCATTGGTCATCCGCCTTCAGCATTGTGAAGATCCTGCTGATAATGTTGGGGTTCTGCGGTTGTAATGCCGACGATATAACTATGTGAAGGAGAGGGGGGGGGGGGCGGAGGATAGGTGATGTAGAGGAGGTGTAATGAAACAGCTGTGGAGTAGGGTGGGGAAGGGAGGGGAGTGGGGGTGGGGGTGAGGGGTTGAAGAGGTTAGATCAGTGATTTGAAGTACGTGGGACAGCTTGTCAGCAAGGTCATGCAGGATTCTGGGGCTAATGCCATCCGGTCTTAGGTCCAGCTTCTTCAGCAGTTTCTCGTAATTCTCGCTGATCGTGATGGAGTCGTACTTGGGGCTCTCTCTGTCTGTGATGAGGCTGGTTCTCGCTGTGAAGGCTTCTGTAGAGCATGGTGTTCTCTCGCTGAAAGCAGACTGGAGATGCTTGTGCTGGGCTTCAGCACGACCGTTGGCGTCAATGAAGAGCTTCTCGTCTACTTTCAGAGGGGCAACTCCTGCAGCTTCAGTCCTCTTTGCCTTGATGTAGGCCCGGAATTCTTTTTCTGAGACTGCGTCGCCCTCCTCCTCTATAAGCTTCTCTATCAGTATGTTCTTCGAGTCGACGCTGAACTTAGTGCTTGAGGTCTTTCGGCTTCTTGCGCAAGTCGTAACGGCAACTCTTTTTTCACCGCTTGTACTGCCTGTCCCTCCTCCTGATGAGCTTCAGGGTAGTGTGGTCCAGTTGTCACGACCCTGTCTTGCGTTCCATGTACTCACACATTCACTCTCACAATCACATTCACGCACATACCACACGCAATCGTGTACAGTTACACAGGGGCATACTGGGGTACAATCACACAAACATTTTATTTCCCTATACAAGTACAATCACACAAACATGTATTTCCCCACACAAAAACAAAGAGAGTAAGGTGCGCGGTTTCTAACCGACTATCACGGCTATTGAAACCCGACTAATGGAAACACCCTGTCAGTGCTCTCAAGAAAACATACAAAGTATTTCTCTATTTTAGTCCCTGATTGTTTACGAATGTGGCTCTAACGAGAGTTAGAGTATACTTATGAGTTTATTACAAAAAAAGCGATCACTCCCACGAAGACAGAGTTTACGTAGTCCCTTCTTCGTGGCTGTCGGCGACACTTTTCCTGATGTAGAGACTGTCGTAGCTAATATGAGATTCCGAAGGCAATTCTTTTCTAGCAACGGCACAAAGCCGAGTAAAATTGCAAGAAGCAATGTAACTTCCACGTTATAAACAGTAAAATAACAGCCGCAAAACAGAACATCATTTCATATATAACAGTCAAAGCTTACCCCTACAAAAGGGCAAATACATCGGCAATAGTGACAACCCGCGTCAGAAGGGTTATTCAATCTCACTGTTCTTGACGGTTTTCCGCTCATAGGCTACATCTCTCCGAACAGACGTCGATTTTCTTTTACGTCACAGTTTGTTTCTGACGGAAGCAACATACGAAATTTCAGTGATACCAACCGGTTGACGTCATCATCTACGTTCCCAGAATTCTATCATTCCAAGTAAGAACACAAAGTTCTCACTATTATGGCAGGAACCAAGGAACCTGTCTATATGACGGACAGTAGTAGTACTTGTTATGATTTAAATTACAATGAATATTTAAAATACAACAATCTGGTTCCTGGCACCACCCACGGCTTATTGTTTTCAGGACGTGGGTTGGTGTGGTGAACATGCTGCTGGATGATGGAGGTCACGGGTCTTTCAGGGCCATCCAGAGGGCTTCAGTATCCCCGGTTTCTGAGAATGTCTTGAGCACGGAGTCAGACAGTTGCTGTGCAGTGCAGTGCAGTGCAGGCCATCCTGTTTTGCTGTGCTGCGGTACAGGTCTTGTCTCAATTGGGTGAGGCTGAGCTGAAACTCCATGTAAACAATGTCATGTCCAGGTAAGATGTAGGTATCTACTGTGACGGTGACAAAAAACCTAGAGAATGACCACGTTCGACATTTTAAAGAGCCTTTTTTGTGTATAGTCTCGCACTGTGTTGTGTACTTAAGCTATGTTCATGCACCAACATGGATAGTTCTTAGCAGTAGGTAGTAATTAAATTCACACATGCACATTTGTGTGAGACATGTTCCTTTCTGCTGTTAGTGACGGGAGGAGAAGTACTTGCACGTCCCAAAAGACGCGAGAACTGTGTCCAAAATATTTTTGTTTAATAATTACATTACATTTTCCAAAAAATTAATGAAATTATTAATTTAAAAGGGATTGTTTTGTACAATCATTAAGATATTGGAGAAAGACTTGTACAAACATTAAGATATTGAAGAAAGACTGTTGGTCGGCTGGTCGGTCTCTTCAGCTTCTCTCCCTGGAATGAAGCTTTGTGTTCAAGTCCAGGGCTCCAGTGGTGCGAGGTCCTTTTTTTTTCATTTCACTGATTCGTGCTCTTCGTGGCTCCCAAGATGATTCTGAGACCCATGTTCTGCACACCGCCTATGCTGATCTTGATGTTTTGCTGCAGTGGTCCATGTGGTGGAGGCGTACTCATTGACAGGTCTAACAGTGTAGACCTGCTTTTGAGTTGGCATCCCATTTGGTTCCTGGCAATTTCTTCATCAGCGACATCTTCCCGATTGCTGTGGCTTGTGTGTCTTCGATGTGTGGTTTCCACGTCAGACTTCTGTCAAGGATTACTCCGAGGAACGCTGATGTGTCGACCTGGGGGACTGGTAGATCTCTCAGTTTCAGCAGAACCTATTCCTTGGATGTGGACAGTGAGGGTGCCAATTGTCTTGGTCTTGTTAAGCCGGAGCGCGCAATGCTCTGTCCATCTGCATACCTCCTTGAGGGTGTTCTGGATGCAGTATGCGGCGGTTGTAGTCAGTTCCTCAACACACCATACTGAAAAGTATGCAGTGTGTTTGACACGATTCTCTTCCCCGGTGCATTCTTGAATGCATCTCACTTGCTTGATTTTAAAGCCAACCTGAAAACCTTCTTCAGATCGACTGTCGTATGTCTAGTTTCCATAGATGTTCCGCCGTTATGAGCCCTCCTGCTGGTGGAGTGGCAGGTTTGTATGTGTTTGCGTGCGCAGCAGCAAGTTTTCGTGATACAAAAGAAGACTGACAATTCTTCAGACAATACATTCTTTTGCGCACACAGTGACGTAACGTAATCTGCGTCATAGACACCTAAAGTGCACACTATGCTGCTACGTTTTTTTTTGTTTTTTTTTTTTTGGTTGGTTGGTTGGGTTTTTTTTTTTTTTTTTTTGCGGGAGTTGTGAGACGTGTGTGTGTGTGTGTGTGTGTGTGTGTGTGTGTGTGTAGGAGTACGCGTTGTGTGCTTTTGATTTATTGTGAAGCGCAATGGGGACACTGCGTTATACAAGAAGGTTATATTATTATTATTATCATTATTATTATTGTCATTATTATTATATCCTGGCACAGAAGTTGTGATGTCATTTATGTAGACCAGGAACTGGATCGGGGAGATAACCCTTTAATTCATTTACTCATGCCCCTGGTCAAAAATCAAATTTGTTCTTGATGGACCCAATAAAGTCGTTTGAATCTTTGAATCTTGAATCTAACAGAGTCTTTAGTCTAGTAGTTAGGGCGTCGGACTGCGGCTCCTGAGCTTCCAGATTTGCATCTCAGGTGGACAAGAACATTGGCGGGTGTTTTCCCAGTCGAGTCCAATTCATGTGCAGACTCGATTACGGTGTCTCACCTTCCTGAACACACGCACGCACCATGAGTGTGAAAGTTAAACATCTTATTCCGACCACGAAAGGCCGCGGAATGGGAGGCAATCACACACCATGTATGAGTGGCGGGGTGAGAGAGAGGGTGATGGGGAGGGGGGGGGGGGATACCGATTTTTCCACAATAAGAATTTATTGAATGACGGACTATTCTGTACTAATCTGGTGCTGTTAATTTTGTCAAATGAAGAGGATCGTCTCAGTTTACCGGATCCACAGAGGAGAATAAAATGAAACAGAGAAATGGTACGTGCGTTGTCAGTTTTCAGCAGTATATGTCGTGATTAAGAGGTTTACGTCATGGTTTGACGCAAAATGTACCGAATGACGCGGTTATGGGAATAAGGAAGAGGTGGATCACAGAGCCTGTTCCCTGAATGCGAACGTGTTGACATGTTTTGTTGTACATGTATTAACGATCACTCCTGACAATTTACCTGAGCGTTAGTCATTCCAGTTCTCTGCTCAAACGGAGTGCCCCCCCCCCCCCCCCCCCCCCCCCCCCCCCGCGATCCCCCTCCCCCCGCCTCTCTCTGTCTTTCTGATTGCTTTTAGCTTTGCGGCGATGATGTAGAGGATGAAGTACATTTTGTTCTATGTTACCCTTTCTTCAATGGCTTAAGGGAACGCTTTATTGCAAAGAAATTTTACGCAAACCCAAATGCATTCAGACTGGCGATGCTAGTCGCTTCTAGAAATACGGACACTATCAAGAATATGTGCCTATTTTTGTATTATGCCTTTAAATCGCGTGAAACAGCTCTATCCTGAGATAAAATGACAACTAGTCTGCAGATATAATCTTCATCTTGATGTAATGGGTTCAGTCATGTAGACATGTTTTGGAGCAACGGCTGAGTCTTGGAGCTTTAGAGCTGTAAGAGTCTCATCTGCTGCACCATGAAATCAACCTAAAGATAAAGTCTGAGTACGCTTTGATAGATTATGCCGTTCTACAAACGTCCTTTAACGTTCTTATTCAAATACTTCGTGAGTTTGTATGGAAACTATTGTTGTATGTGCATTTCCCCCTTCCAAAAGGGGCATGGCCCTCTGGAATAAATTTCATTTCATTTCATTTCTGATTGCTTTTAGATTTCCTCTTCAACCGTAACCGTGGCTAAAGCAGCGACAGCGAGAGCAAGAGAGAACACAGGGATAAGTATGGAACGGCTCAGACGGACAGTGACCATGCTATTACTGTGGGCAGTCTTTCAAAACGTGCAGATGGTGAATTCTCCAAAACGGTAATGTTTTTCCAAAAAAAAAACAAAAAAAAACGTGCAGATGGTGGATTCTCCAAAACGGTAATGTCTTTTCTCGTCGCTTGCATGTCTGCATACTATACTACTCAACACTCCGCTTCTTTAAATGCTGTGTTTTTTTTCTCAGAAATAATTTTCTAACGTCACTGAGGTGTTCAACCAGATTTTGTTTGGTAATCAGCCAGGAAAAACTCTTCTGTTTTGCATTAATTTAGCACCCCCCAAAAAAAAAAAAAAAAAAAAAATGTGACTATTACAATGGCAGTTATGGTGAATTAAAAAAATAATGTCCACCAAAATGCTCTTAAATTTTGTTTCTTTCCTGGGTGGTGGTTCTGGTTCATCTTTTTATTATCAAACAACAAACAACACACACACACACACACACACACACACACACACACACACACACACACACACACACACACAAACAACAACAACAACAAAAACACCGGAACAAGAAAGTCGGAAGAGAAGGGGGGGGGGGGGGTGGGGGGGCCCAGCAAACAACAGTAGGCCTGGGAGAGTTACCTTTTTTTACGGCTGTATGACATGGACTGTGGCTGGCTAGACAGGCACAGGATTGTGAAAATTTGCAAACCTAAGAAAAATAATAATGATAATAAAAAATCCGCTGTAAGGACCCTACGGAAAATTTCATACGTTTCAGTAATTTCAATGCTTCACGTGTTTCCAAAGAGTTGGTATGTGTTAACTTTTAGCGATAGTGAAAACGATTTCTTGACGCAGGAAATTCACTGATGACGTAAGTGTGGGTTCCCAGGCTAGAACGACCTCACATTGAATACGAGGGGTGTACCAAAACTCATGACACAAGTGCTTTCAGCAGCTTTAAACAAACACGACATAATGGCCAGACTGTTAAACTTTATCGAAGCCGAGTGGTTTCTAGTTTTTCTCTCCCCGGCTAGTCGCGGACGGGTCCATTAGTAGCAACTGTGATTACTCTCCCTTTCCAAAGAGGGCGCTGCGACCCATGGTACTTAACCCATTTAATGCCTAGCGTCCCTTCTTTTGGGACGCTTACAATTCGGAATCACTGCTCAAACCCGAATGCATTTCTACATCAAACATTGTTTACTAGTCAAGAGAAGTGTATCTTACGCACAATAGATACTGGTTTCAAGTCATTTCTTTAGGAATAATTTTTTGTCGACCATTTGCAGACCATTTTTCATTGAAAAAAATCGTCAGCCTGGCAAACTATAAAAAAGAAGGCCCATACCTTTTACATTTTGCTACCTTTTAATGGTGTCAAAGAAGAGAAAATGTTAATTGATATCTAATCTAAAATTGTGTTCTCTCAGTTTTTGCTTAAAATGCATAGTATGCGTATGGCATGTTCAGAAAGAAGCGTCCCAACAAAGCGACGCTAGGCACGAGAGGGTAGGGGTTTTTGTAACATGTAAGTTATGATGGTGCGATGTTATTTTATCATGTCTGTGACCGTGAATGATGTCATCTCTGTAAAGAGGCCTTTGGGACTGCTACAATTTATTCGAAGCCACCACCTAATGACGTCATGTGATAACGTCACTGATGAAGATCGTGCCGATGATTAGGATGGAGGGGCTGAATACTGACAATAATCAGCTCATGACTAAGACAGAAGCTGTTGCCACAAGGAATGGCATCCGCACTGCGTATGGTGCCGATTCAGAGCAATACCAGTCAGCAAGGGGGAATTCCTGAACCTGGCTGCTGTTTTGTTTTGTTTGTTGTTTGTTTGTTTGGGTTTTTTTTTTTTTTTTTTTTGTTTTTTGGGGGGGGGGGTGGTTGTTCGCGCAGGCCTACCTGGCTGATGGGCCCATACAAGAGGAGCTGGACGCCCGAGCGCAAGAGGCAGATGTCTGACGCCCTGAGCACAAGAGGCAGATGACTTGCCCTCGACTAAAAAGTGCCACCTACCATCCGCTTTGATAGGAGAGAGATCGTGAGCCATAGTCACCGCAACATTACTGCGGGTTGTTTGAGGATTTAACGCCATAATCCATCACATATTGCTGATATCAAGACGGGGCAACCAAGTAGAAGACAAATATTTGGCTTTCAGTCGGGATTTGAACTCACGGCCCTGGGCAGTCAATAGCGCAGCGCTCTGTCATTCTGCTTTTATGGCAACGACACAGCTACCCGGCGCAGCATGTTGTCATGAAGCGTCAAGCTGGACCATATGACAAATACACGTACTTTGCCGAGGTGCACGTAACTTTCTCCATGCTAGAGTTTTTTTTTGTTTTTTTTACATATGACTGCTTCCCTTTGGCCGATAGAAACACGCTTTGCTAGGCAGTATTCAGTTCCCAGTTTATGATTTTATGATGACAGAATAAAATAGAAAAGCGATCCATAAATAGGACCTCTGCAGCCAAACGTTGTGAACATGAGTCACCAAACGGGATGGGCGGGGAGGTGTGTGTGTGGGGGGGGGGGGGGGGTGTATGGGGTGTTGAGGTTATGGGTGGTATCAAAGACGGGGCAACGAGAAAAAGGCCAGCACAAACATTCGGCCCCAGCCGGAACTCGAATTCACGACCCTAGCATTGAAAGTCCATCGCTCTACCATTCGGCTATCCCTGTCTCACCCGCCCCCAAACCCCCCCCCCCCCCCCCCCCCCCCGCCTCCCCTGGGGACATTACCATGGAGAGAGTTAAATGACTGGTGTATTGCCGATTGAAAGTCTGCAAATAATTTGATGCACATGTTGCCATAACATGATCTAATCCGTCTAGTTAGTAGATTTTGAGGTAAACCTGTTACTTAGGTTTAACTTTATTAATTTCATCGTCAAAATCTCCACCTATACGTCCATTTTCGATCCCATGCACTATTTTTGCATTGTATATGGATATTTGTTCGAGATTAATTCATATGACATCAAAAAAGAATAAGTAAAGGCTCCCTGTTTCATCTTGGAGTCTTCATGTAATGTGTGAAAAAAACCCTACCCTCTCGTGCCTAGCGTCCCATTTTTGGGACGCACCTTATAGCCATGCTAACTTCAAGAAATCAAGAAATTTTTCACAATTACTGTTCGATATGTTCATTTTGCATTAAATGCAATATGTTTTAACCTCTTAAAAGAATAAAAATTCAGGCATTAACGGGTTAATTAGCCGTGACGCGTGTGACGCGCACAGGGGGAGTCGGTGGCCCAACGGTTTGAGCGTTGGACTCGAGATCAAAAGGTCCCGGGTTGGAATCCCGACAGGGCCAAAATTTGTGCAGGCCTTTTTCACGTTGCCCCGCTTCCACTGACTGTGAACCGGATCTGTTTGTGTATTTTGTCCCTTACAGTCAAGGAACGTAAAATGTGGCCGACCTGGCAGTCTGACTGGATTGAATGTGTTCAGCTGGACTGTACAGTTAGGGTAGCTATCCCCATCCCCCATAACCTGCCCCCTGGGACCGTCTGCAACACCTCGTTGTGGCGTGGACGATAACCCTAGCTAACCAGCCAACCATGTCACGCGCACCACTTGCCTATTGTAACTTATGAGCTCTAGTTAGTCAGTGTGTTTATCTTGATCATGTTACGTGTTCGTGCGGTGTTCGTCTTTCGGAGGGGAGCCGGGATAGCCGAATGGTAGAGCGTTAGACTCTCAATGCTCGGGTCGTGAGTTTAAATCCCGGCTAGGGCCAAATATTTATGCAGGCCTTTTTTCGCTTTGCCCCGTCTTTGATATCACCCACACGTGGTGGAAAAGGACGTTAAACACCTTGTATTTCCGGTGTTAACCACGCTATGTGACTTCAGCTGAGTGAACACGGCTAGTTGCAGAAACATAGTACACTGCTTCGCTTGATGGCAATAAAACACCATTGACTCCTCCAGCTACCACATTGGTGCACCTGCGGCATCCACCGGAACCACTACCACATTCGTCAGGCTGCAACATCCACTAACATCACCACACCAAAATAAACACTACCTTCGCCCCTTTTTATTGCATAATTATTATCAACTTTTCACGTCAGTCTAACGTTATGACGTCAGTCGAATCTGTGTGTGTTATCCTCATCTTTAAAACCATTTCTCAGTAACAATCAT
Source organism: Batillaria attramentaria (assembly GCA_018292915.2). NCBI lineage: Eukaryota > Metazoa > Mollusca > Gastropoda > Batillariidae > Batillaria > Batillaria attramentaria. The sequence goes on from JACVVK020000064.1 coordinate 2,068,078, forward strand.
CTATCAGTCTCATTTCAGAAAGACGTTTACCACATACAACAGAACATCGTGGATACCGCGCATCAGAGATAGAAATCGGACAAGCAATGATGCAGACCTGATGAATGCGACCGAGGTGTATGCGATGGTTTCCCAGTACCAAGCGGGAACTTCTCGAACAACTGATTTCTTCTCAATACGTTCTCAACAGTCATCAAGATCATACGGGGCCAGTCACTCTGCTGCTGAGGAAGCTAACGTGTCAACATATAAACCCCTTATTCCAGAAACGTCTACATTGATTTGTGAAGCCGAGGATTCGACGTGCACCCAACCTGGACAAACGATAAGGCAGCACTGCGAGATGGTGGGGATGGTTGGACAGGCCGAGTGGAAAGACCCGGATGATGGATGTAGCAGGTTGATGCTATGAAACATCTCAACGGCTGAAACACACGGGATCATCTTGGAAGTTGATTTCCTAAACAAGCAGCATGGAGACAACATCACAATTTTCCAGCATGACACTTTGTCATGGACTAACTTGCATTTGCACGGTGCGCCCGATCCCTACAGGTTAACGTCAACACACTGAGGATACGCGTCACGCATAACGACAGTCGACAGAACGTGGCCAGAATCAATCTACGGTATACTTCCCATCCGGCTGCTGAGTTACCTAGGATACATTTTACAAACTCTTACAACTTTTACGATTGCAGCTACCCGTTCACAGTCCCCGAGACATGGCGATGTGACATGGTGCGTCAGTGTTTATATAGGGAGGACGAAACCTCTGACTGCCAATACTGCTCTCCAGGGTGTGATTGCAAAGACTTATATATTCCTTACGAGGATCACTGTCTGTTCCTAACAACTTCTTTCCCGTGGAAAAGTGATAACCTGGTCGTCATGTGCCAATACCAGAAAGGAAAACTGGCCACCTTCGTAAGTCAGCATGAGAGAAATTTTGTGGTCCGTTTGCTTCGTCGGCAGGGAATGCTCAACTCCATCAATAGATACAGTCCCAAAATTCCCATCGCTTTGAAGAAAGTTAAACCAATGTCGGCCAGACTGGCACATCTCTATCGGTTTCTATGGCAATGGGGAGAACAGGGCAGTCCCATCGCATACCAAGAACTCAGGTTCGCATCGAGACACCCGCGCCATGATTGTGCTGTTTTGTTCGTGTCTGGCGAACAACCTGTAATTCACCCCGATACTTGCAGGAAAGAGGACAGATTAGAAGAGGAAGTTGCCGTCTGCATGAAACCGAACGAACTGTACAACAAAACCCAACCAGCAGCAGTGGGTGTCAACCTACCATCAGCAACATCAACACCATCCGGCATCACGACCAAAGTCTGTTCGGACGGTTCTCTGGTGCAGAAAATCCACCCGTGCCCAGAAGACAGTCTGCATGACGTGAATGCGTGGTCGGAGAAGAACTTACCTTATTTTCCTGTATATACGGCCCGCCCGTCCACTACACACTGGTGTGTGACGGAAATCCAGACTGTGTTCGCGGCAGTGATGAGGAAAAGTGTAGCGACGCGAACGTGCAGGAAAATCATTATGTGTTTGTCTGCGACAGTTTTCAGCTTATTTCTCTGTTGTCAAAGTGCGATGGCGTAGTCAACTGTTTCGACGAGAGTGACGAACAGCAGTGTCTAAAAGACTTCTCAATAATTGCTCTTCAGGAATGGCAAAAGGAAGTAGAGGACGTTCCAGCGCCACCAGCTGTTGTGGAGCTAAGCGGTAATGGGACAGCTACCATCTCTAAACTCTCGCCCGATGACGTAGGATGCAGCGAGACTCACTTTCAGTGTCCAGGCGGATACTGTATCCCTACTTACTTGCTGAACAATGGCGAGCAGGACTGTATGGGTGGTGAAGATGAGAACATCCCTAGAGACAACTTCACGTGTCCAGGGTTTTACCGCTGTTTGGAGTCCGGGAACTGTGTGCACCGTAAGTATGTTTGTGACGGTATTCCTCACTGCCCAAATCACGACGACGAACGGTACTGTGACCTGGACTGTCCTGACAACTGTACCTGCGAGGGTTACACTTTTACCTGCCAGCAATCGTTTAATTTCAGAAAAACGCGTGAACATGAACTTTCCATCCTTCTGGGTCACAATGATGTTATTGAAGCCGATATATGTTGATGTGCGCTACATAGACTTCAGTGGAACTTGACAGCCATCATTGAAAGACATCCAATTCTTGGCGTTACTTCGCTTCCTGAACTTGTCCCGGTGTGCCTTGACCAACGTCTCTCTGGAAGACATGCCGCTGTTGAACGTTCTCGATCTTAGCTTTAACGAGATATACGATCTCAACGCGATGCAACTGAGAAATCTTGTTGGCCTGACGCATTTAAACCTGTCTGGGAACCACATGACGACGCATCTCGACACTGGCTTTCTGCTCTTTACCAAGCAAGCCGGCCTGGCAACCTCAAAACTCTGACAATGGTTGACACAGGTATAGAGCTTCTTGGTTCCGGCGTCTTTCAGCTCATGATAAAACTAACGTCACTGGACCTCCGAGGAAACCTTTTGCGGTATTTGTCCGAAGATGTATTTAAAAGATTGGGGGAACTGACAGTCTTACGAGCTGACAACTCTCGTGTTTGCTGCGAGTTATTCCACCACAACACTGAGATACAAGAATGTGATGCCCCGAGCGACGAACTGTCCTCCTGTGACGACCTGCTGAAGTCTAACTTCTTCAGGGTGTTCCTGTGGGTCTTCTCTGTGCTGACCATCACTGGTAACGCCGGGGTGCTGATCTTCAGGCTGTGTCTAGAGAAAGAGGGCACGTCTCTCGCCTATAGCGCGCTGGTCGTCAAATTGAGCATGTCCGATTTCCTCATGGGCGTGTATTTAGCGATCATCGGCTCGGCTGACGCACTGTTTCAAGGTGTGTACATTTCCAGAGAACTTGAATGGAGAGAGAGCAACACTTGCAAAGCGGCAGGTTTTTTGGCCCTAGTATCGAGTGAAGTGTCGTCCTTCGCTCTCTGTCTGATCACCATGGATCGGTTCTTGGTCATCAAGTTCCCTTTCAGCTCCAGTCTCCGCCTGACTAAGCTGTCTGCTACTGTTGCCTGTGGCGCCACCTGGGCTGTTGGTGTGACCTTGGCAGCGTTCCCCTTGTTCCAGAAGGACTGGGAGTTTTACGGACAGAACGGGATTTGTCTGCCCTTACCCATCACGCAGCAGCCGTTCAAGGGAAAAAGCTACGCCTTTGGAGTGTTCATCGTCCTCAACTTTGTCCAGTTCCTTGTTATCGGCGCTGGTCAGGCCCTCATCTTCTACAATATTCAAACCTCGGCGATGGCGACGATGAAAGGTCACCGCAAGCAGGACACGGTTATCGCTCGGCGTCTGTTTCTCATCATCTGCACGGACTTCTGCTGCTGGTTCCCTGTCGGGCTGATGGGACTGCTGGCCGCCCGTGGATTTGCCATCCCTGGCGTGGTCAACGTGTTGGCCGCAGTGTTCGTGTTGCCCATCAACTCTGCACTCAACCCGTACCTGTACACAATCAACGCTTTGCTTGAACGACGAGCTAAGATGATGGAGCAGAAGCGGATGGAGAAGATGATGAGCAGGCTTCGCGTAGAGCTACGTTCCTGGCCTTCTGACAAAGTGGAGGAGCTGGTTCAGTTTTGTCTTAACACAAAGCTGGTGCACAAGAAGCGTGCGTTACAGGAGCTTGGGGCCAGCACATCTGGAAGAGAGCATTCACCGAGACACCGGGCGGCTCCCAACATCGAGGATAAAATTCAGTTTGAAAACTGACGATCTGATCCACACATACAAACTGGTCTGTTGGAGACAGATGGCAGGATGACGGAATAGTGTTGGTGCATTTGCATGTACTGAATATATGCAATACCTTGAATGACTGCTTTTCCACATAATAGTGTGATTATGAAATAGCTCACTTGTGTTTCGCTGAAATAGCTAGCAGTATGACTGCCCAAGGTTTATTTTTCTTGTCCCACAGAATCATGTAGAACATGTAAAACGCCATCATCTCTCAATGCCAGCCCATATCAGCGCTGTAGTCAAAGCCTGCTTACACACTTGCCAGTGTAAACTTTCAGTGAGTTAACTATGAGTGCTTCAAGTCAGAAAATAGTAAGGAAACAGAGAGCGAAAGTGTGAGTTATGACTTTCCATAACCCACTCAGTGGTTTACGAGTTCACTAAAACACACTCCAGTTACGTCATCAGTCAAAGACGCGCAGAGTGCGCAGTGTACCGAAGCCTTGAGTATAATTATGAGTACCGGGAAGGTCGGTCGAGCGCTTCCACGGGGACGCGCGGCGATGCAGGCAGCGAAGTTGTCACGGGTGGGTGTTGAAAGTTAGTGGTACTGTCGCGCACTGTTCTATCTACTGAACATTTGCGGCCCAGGGGTCGACCCACTGAACCTGTGTGACAATGTACATACACGGTTTGATTTCTGTCGGCCAGATTATGAAAACCAATCTAATCGGATTTCCCGTTCTTCTGATGAAAATCGAACCTACGGTACAGTGCGCATAATGCCCCCCCCCCCCCCCAAAAAAAAAAAAATAAAAATAAATAAAATAAATAAAATAAAATAAACAAATAAATAAATAAATAAATAAATAAATAAATAATAAAAATAAACACCACACACACACAAAAAGAAAATAAAAAATAAATAAAATAAAATAAAATAAAAATAAGAATAAATAAGAATAAAAACAGCAACAACAAAACAAAAAACAAAACAAACAACAAAAAAGAAACAAACAACAACAACCAAAACAATAAAACAAAAAACAAACAACAAGAAACACAAGCAAACAAACAAAAACAAACAAACACACAACACAAATAAACAAGGACCCCGCCGACATGAACTGGGCTCGCCATATGGACCCCACGTGGTGTAAACTGGAAGGCGCCCACTGTATTTAATAATAATAAATAATAGTGAGGATTTGTCTGGCGCCCAACCTCCTGCTGGAGTTCTGGGCGCCTCACAATAGTAGGGTGGCAATACATATACATGAAATACGCGTCACATACACGTTACGTACACACAGCTATGATACATCCTAACACGACATCCCCAAAAGACAATGATGGTAACAGTGGTGATAGAGAAGTTAGTCTGTATAATACTGCTGGAAGAAATGAGACTTTAAAGCGACTTTAAAAGAGTCCGTTGACTCTCATGGCGAACATGGGCAGGCAGGTTGTTTCAAATGACTGGACCGTGGTAGAGCAATGCTCAATGACCTAGTGTTTTCGATTTAACCTGTGGAATGCGTAGGATGCGGGTGTCAGCGGAGGATCTGAGTTGTCTGGAGGGTGTGTACAGCTGCAGCAGAGAGGAAAGGTATGAAGGACAGGAGGCAGTGATGCAGTTATAACATATACATGTAGTGGCCATTTTATACTGAATTCTTGCTCTGACAGGAAACCAGTTCTCTGAGGAGGGATGAAACATGCTCAGATCTCCTCACTCTAAACACGAGCCTTGCTGCAGAGTTTTGGACTTTTTGTAGCTTGTCTAGCAGATATTTCGGACACCCAGCATACAAAGAGTTGCAGTAGTCTAATCTTGACAAAACGAAAGCACAGACAAGAGTGACAGTTGCATCGGTGGTAATGGCGAACTGAGGCAATGCGCCGCAGTTCTAGTTAGGCAACACGACAAGAGTTTACAACCTGCTGGTTCATGGACAAAGTGTCGTCAAAAATCACTCCAAGATTTTTTAGATTTTTTAGCAGAGTATGAAAAATCAACATTAGTGTTGTCTATGGTAAGTATTTGGGGGACTGGCCCATGACTGGACGTACGAGCAGACTTAATGATCAAAGCTTCCGTCTTGTCATCGTTTAGCTGCAACTTGTTGGCAGACATCCAACTCTTGACATCTTAAATGCACCTCTGATTTGGACCCGGTCCCCTCATGGGGCCATCATGGTATCCCACTTGGCTACTGGCGGTAAACACATGGGTACCTGCTGGGCTAACCCATGTGTGATGGTACAATTCGTGGTATGCAGGTGGTATACAGCTGGGCAGCCCATGATATCGAGGGCAACTGGCGGTGCACTGCTGGGAATTAGGCGGTGAACTCCCAGGCAAACCAGGATCGAGCCCATATGAGTGCGTGTGTACTGGTGGTAAGCTGCTGGTCTACACGCGGTACACTGCCCACCATGCAGGACTCCAAAATATATACGTTCAAACTGTACTAGTCAAGTTTTCAATGGGAATTCTGCACATTCCCATTAAAATCTTGACTCCAGTTTGAAATTATAGTTCGGAGTCCTACATGGTCGGCAAGGTGGCCTGCAGTGTACCACCACAGTGTTTGGAGTCCTACGTAGGATTCCTTCACAACATCCGAACACAATGTACACAATCATTTACAACACATGTCATAAAATTCAACACTTCATTTATTATCTAACAAGAAGCAAGAAAAAAATAACCCCCTCAGATACAATGACATCACTGGAACGACATGGAGGAATCTCCAGAAATTTGTTTTCGTTGGGATCTGCAGTGACCACGAGAGACTCCTGGCGCAGGTCGTTTCACTTACACTTTCTTGCGGCTGCCATCCCTGTGCGTAGCAGAGCACCGTCAATTAATCAGCGAGTATCCTGCCCAAATCGCTTTCGGTGATATCTTAAAGAGAATCCCAAATATTAGAAATAAGATCGCCACTTAAACGTCATCAGGTGGTTGTTGTTGTTGTTTGCGTAGTGGACTAATTAGATTTATGTATATGTCAAACATATTTTCATGATAAAATGAAAAGCACGACTGGTCAGTCCCCACCAACAATAACAAAGACAACAGCCGTTTTCGGCTACTCTCCGTGCAATTTTGCACACCATGTTCTGTCAGTTTTAATTCCGCTTGTAAGAGCATCGGCTTACCGAATATTTAGCTTCGGAGATCTAAATCATTGTTTTCCACGCTGCCCGGGATTGTTGTACAACTTTAGTAGACACTTCCTTTGATGTCTTCAACCGATTGCACGAGAAATCTCCTTCCGGCATTGTTGGCTGGACGCTGGTGGTGGCAGCTTGACGTTGACGACGTCGCGCAATGCTGGCCACATCTCTTGATCCCATGTCCTCTCTCTCTCTGACGTCTTCTACGGAGATGAGTGAAACCTGAAATAGCTAGGTCAAAGATGAATCAACCTAATCATTTAGAAGACTGGAAATCGCTACAATAAAATGAAAAAAACTCATACTGACTTTGATCGTAGGTAGTCACAGTACAGCGTTACTGGTTTGATTGTGATGTGCCAGAAAAATGGAAAGTATGTATAGATCTGTCACGTATCCAGTCCTAAACATAAACTTGCTTGAGCTGTAGTGGATTTAAGCTGTCTGGAGGGCGCTATTAGGGCGCCTGGCGGTGAGCCCAGAAGTGGAGAAAGTCTATCATGGTTGTACATGAGGGCAACTGGAGGGTAACCCATGGTCAGTACTGGGAACCCAGAATATCATGGTCAGCCCAGGTGGGGCCAAGGCTGGTACCATATGGTTTATCGTATTGATGTCTGCAGGGGAGGAATGGCCCCTCTCGCACGTCGCCTCACAGAGAATGTTTGTTCAAGTCTTGTGATTTCCCTGTTGGTGTTGTGACTTACCCATCTGAATTAATTTTTACATAACATTTGCAAGATCTAGAGGGCTGGTAAAATGTCGAAGGCAGTGACGATATATACAGATTTTGCCTGTGAACTAAACACTTGACGTCAGCCTCACGCAGTTCATCTGACAAAGGATGCTTGTGCATGTTTTGTGCTTTCTCGGTTGCTGTTATGCCTTCGCTTTTTTTTTTTTTTACATAAAATCTGGAAGATCTAGAGGGCTGGTGAAACGTGGACTTAAATACCTTGGACTGTGTTTACGAAATTGCAAGACTGGAATTCTTTGCACCGGCGTTTTTCGTAGAAACCTGAAAAGAAAATATGTGAAGCTATAAAATCTCTGTTATTCTTAATATTCAAGATATTACAAAGCAGTAGTTCCTGTCGTGTGTGTCGTTGTCACACATTGCAAAAACATCGGGTGATGAGTAATTTGAAGGAGTTATGTCAAAGATAGTCGGCTTTACATGCAAACCATCCCTACTTCAAACATCTTTTTACACAAAACCTGTCGAAGCTAGAGAGCTGTACTACGAAGACAGTCACTACAACTGGATGAATTTACAAATTCTACAAAAATGAAGGCATTTGAACAACTGCTTCTTCCGAAAACTTGACATGACTGATTTCTTTAAATGGGCGATAACTCTTCTAAAAATTCGGCAGAAGAAAAATCGTGGAACTTACCTGTGGAGAATGTCACTGCCCATTTAATCTCCAAGTAAGAAGCCCTCCAAAGAGGTGGCCATGATTACATCCGCGCGCGGCTCTGTCCCACAGTCGGGGAGCCGGTGTAGCATCCGGTCCGGTCCCCCCTCTGAAGTAGTCCCCCGGGGGACCAATTCGTGGCAAAAACTGCTCTATAATGGTCCCCCCCTTAGACATCCAGCCTCGTTTTCGACTGGTCCCCCTGGGCGATTTTGGTCCCCCCTCGCATCCAAAATAGGCCCCCTCTCGAACTGGTCCCCCTCTTTTCTAACCAATGTAGAGCTATGTCAGTATTTATTTTTAACTTTATTGTTACAAAACTTTATTGTCCCCAAAAGCACAGGGCCATAGGAACATTTTTTTTTTTTTTTTTTCCCGATTTATGTGCTTGTTGTTATTTTTGTGTGTGTGAGATATATTTGTTTGGTTGTTGGTTCTTGTTTCTTTCAGTTGTTTTTTTGCATTGGTTCTTTTTTTTTTTTGTTTTTGTTTATGAGATGGTTGTACCGAATACTAAACATTATTACTAGAATTTCAAACAATAAATAAATAAGTCAATCAATATTCTCTCTCTCTCTCTCTCTCTCTCTCCCCCCCCCCCACTCTCTATCTCTCTCTCTCTAGCAAAACCTGAAATAGACATTTACGTTCTTTGACAAGAAAAACTTTATTTCAAAAGGTATGTCCAGTCAAACTGTGTCAAAGAAACAAGAAATGAAACAAGAAACAGTTAATGAATAGCAAAGAGTTGCAACAGAAATTGTTAACCAGAGCGCTGTGCACTTTATAACGCAACATAAATGTAAATTAATAAATTGTTAATCGCACATCTTGTCCTGAAATGAGCAAAATAATAACAATAGCAAAGTACAAAACAAACTTCTACCGTACTGTCTTTGCATGAAACGTCATCGAATGCATGAAAGTCCACATTTCCTGTCAATTTTTTTAAACTGGAAATAGCATTTAGAGAATAACATCAAAGACCAAGTATCTAATATTTTCTATACAACGCCATAGAAAAATATTTCTTCAAAATTAAGTAAGTGTCCATGACATGAAAACTAGTTGCCACCTTTGGCTTTCAGCGTACTTCAAGTAGACAGTCAAGACTGAGTACCAGTGTCTCAAATCATGACGCTTGAAACAACAAAAACAGCAGAAGACTAACAGTTCTGGTCTAAGGAGTGACACAAAAAACAGGAGCAAAGTGATGTCCAAGATTCATTATATAAATTGCTCTGTCTGTTTTCAATGGGGCCGATTGCCAAACTGGCCCGTATTTCAGCCACCTAGGTTGTCGGCCTGGAGCCTCTCTTGTGAACACATACACGGGCGTGTCCAAGAGGGTGGCTGCAGCAAATATCTCAACCTCGGTGGCCCAAGTACGGTCGTTTCTCATGTTTGATGTCGCGACGTAATTTTCACGTGCGCTCGTTCCGTAGAAGCGTTTGTCATTCTTTTCAATCCAATCGCAAATGATATTTCGGAATTCCTTATATTTCGACTCAGTCCCCAAAACAACAAAGCTCACAGACCGGAAAAAAACAATTCCCATCTCCTTTTACGCTAACGCTATCGAGAGGT
>JACVVK020000065.1:0-10000 GCA_018292915.2 Batillaria attramentaria
CGGGTCGTGAGTTCGTATCCCAGGTTGGGGCCAAATATTTGTGCTGGCTTTTTCACCGTCGCCCCGTCTTTGATATCACCCGAATGTGGTGGAAAAAGACGTTACACCCCCCCCCCCCTGTCTCTCTCTCGCCCACACAATACACAATTATTATTATTATTATTATCACCGGCACTTATATCACAGAGCATGTACACTACCGTAACATGCATGCTCTCTGCTGAAAAAGGACGTTAAACCCCCAAACACCCCCTCTTCTCTCTCTCGCCCACACAATACCCAGTTATTATTTTTATTAATTATTATTTAAATATTTTTTATTATCACCGGCGAATCTACCAGACAGCTTGCATACCACCGTAGTATGGATGCTCTCTCTGCTTATACTATGGTGGTCAAAACTGAATACATGTCGGTCTTACCTTGTGCGGACTGCAGCAGAGTTAGCAGGAGCCAGGAGAGGCAGCCGTAGCAGCAGGTAAAGTCCAGTAGACGCCACATGTTTAGACGGCGATCCAGGTACCACGACACGGCAGCCGCGGGGCTCCAACGGAATATCCACTAGTGAATTGACTGGTCACAGTACAGGTAAATCCACCACAACACGCATGAAGACATGAAGCACTGAGTTTGGTCACTTTTCCTCCCGCCATGGGGTAACGTCAGTTCTGGAGAGACACAAGGAAAACAAAATCGTCATTTTTTATCACGTTACGCAACGTTATGGTATGTTACGTTGCGTTCCGTTACGTTATGTTACAATACGTTATATCTGACAATACGTTATGTTTGTTACAGTACGTTATGTTTCAATACGTTGTGGTGTTACAATACGTTATGTTACGATACGTTGCGAGACGTTACGTTACAAGATGTTAAGCTGCGTTTCGTTGCGTCCAGTCCAATTTCTAATTCTTGACAATGAACATCACAATCACGTGGTGCGAAGGGGTCAGCTCTCCTATTTAAGTTTTGAAATTCAGAATTGCATTTATTTTCAAAGCAGGAAAAGGGGGGGGGGGGGGGGGGGGGGGGGGGGGGGGGGGGGGGGGAGGAGCCGGAAGTACTCGTAGAGAACCCCCGACGATCGGCCCGAATGAACGGTGCCACGTGCGAGAAGGAAACATTCCGGGCTTCACCACGAGTGGGACTCAAACCTGACCCTTCGCACTGGTGACAAGGTCTCTTAACCACTAGACCACCGACCGCCCCATGTACTGTATATCAGTAGAGAAATATTGAGTAAAAGCTATTTTCAGCGTCTTTTCTTGTCGCTGCGTAACTGCTATGGAGTAGTAGTGGCAAGTGAATGATATTATATTTGTTGGTGCATATCTGTTTGGAGAAATCGATCGAAAAACTGGAACAATCATATCACACGCACCCATAAAAGGCAGCGGCCGGTACGGTCAGCGGACAGCGTAACACAGATGTTGTGCATATCAAACTTGTGCAACAGTCGTCCACGCTGGAGGAATTTCTCTTGCGCTAAGACGGTAATCTACGGGGTTTAACGGAGACAATATCATGAAAATGAGAGAGAGAGAGAGAGAGAGAGAGAGAGAGAGAGAGAGAGAGAGAGAGGGTCAGTCGAGAAACAAAATCTAACTTACGAACAAAATTGACTTAGTGTGCAGTTTAGTCTGTGCTTACCTCTCAGCCCTATTCATCAACTGCTTGCTCATCGACAGGCCGAGTTGATTCTGATTATAGCGCAAAACCAGCTGGCCAATCAAGTAAATCAAAAGAAAATGGTCGCAGCCAATCCCGTCCTACGAAACAACTCCCCAATCATGACCAAGGCTGCGAATTTTCCTGAATGGGCGCTTACAGTTCATTCAGAGCCTCCCCTCCGATTTAAGCACATATCCTACATACCGCAAGACTCAAAAGTCGTTCAAACATCAATTCAAAGTTCAAACAAAACGCGTATTAATGAGACGCAATCAGCAAACCTAACTGCAATTTTCTCGTTTGGCACAGGTCGAGCCAAGATAACGTCAAACTGAAAATGTTCGCACGTGATCCGCAAAACAACAGCAAGTTCAGGACCGAGACGACTAAAAACCACCCCCGATACCCTACCGATAAGTCACCGAGGTCCCCAACAACGGCTCCCCCCTGGAATACCCTGAACACCCTTTGACAATCACTCCTATACGGCACGACATCCTTACAGACCTTTTATAAACTTGCCCCTGAGCTATACCGTAATCTTATTGGGTCCCGCGGCCTCTCCAGCCTGCCAGGCCGGTCAATGTTATCACCAGTGTTCTTTAATAATTAATACCAAGCACTGGAGATGCGAGAGTGAGGACTGAGAGCGGAGCCACTGTACGCCGGGGGCGATCAGAAAGTACTTAGAGAGCCGCTGCGACTAGGTCGCTGTGAGATGCGTAGCACCCACAGATTGCAGAGAGGATCAATGTCGTTAAAATATCTGTATAATACATTCTTTCTACCTTCGGGAGGGTGGGGTGGGTGGGTGTTTGGGAGTTTAATGTCCTTTTCCACCACATGCGGGTGATATGAAAGACGGGGCAACGATGAAAAAACACGCACACATATTTGGCCCCAGCCGGGATTCGAACTCACGACCCGAGCATTAGAAGTCCAACGCTCTACCATTCGGCCACCCCGGCTCCCCTCCGTCCGCCTTCGGGAGAGAATGCATCAGACGCACGGGTCGAGCTAGATCATCCGCAGCTTAGAAGATCTGCTACTGTTTAGTTGTGGACGCCAACGACGACAACAACAGCAACAACAGCAACGACCGAAGAAAACTGAAACCACTATTTGTACAGAATTGGTGACACTTTCATACATCAGCCCATACATTAAGCGAGCAGTGACACACATCCGCACGAAGAAAACTGAAACCACTATTTGTACAGAATTGGTGACACTTTCATACATCAGCCCATACATTAAGCGAGCAGTGACACACATCCGCACGAAGAAAACTGAAACCACTATTTGTACAGAATTGGTGACACTTTCATACATCAGCCCATACATTAAGCGAGCAGTGACACACATCCGCACGAAGAAAACTGAAACCACTATTTGTACAGAATTGGTGACACTTTCATACATCAGCCCATACATTAAGCGAGCAGTGACACACATCCGCACATGTATCCGTGAGTCCCCTATAGTTTGTACTAACTCTCTCACGGACCAAGGAGATAATGTTTCTGAAATCAGTTTCCTGCTTCGATTGACGATGAATACACAACCCTCGAGAAAATCCGGTTGGCCTATGTACAGTTGAATGGTGGGGAGACTTAACTGGCATTATGTGGGAATATATAATGAAGAACTAATGGCAGTCTTGACCCTCTCAGCCCCACAGTGTGTACTGAAAGGATAACGGACAAAGACTAGCCTGCGACGCGGTCTCCGGTTAGAAACGACAGATGCAAAGCGGCTTCTGATCCCGTGTGTTATGACAGTATACAGCACGGCCGACCAGCCACTCACGATCGTTCATGTCGCATTATACCACGGCAAACCGTGGGTCATCAGCTGTTCGCGTACAATAACCTTCGCGCTTGGGTTCTCAATCGTGAAGTTTTGTCCGGTCCGGTTTCAATGAAAGCGGCATAAATTTTCGTCAGTTAGGCTGTTGAATATTGAAACTAAGCTTCAAACTGTCAATCAATACATTGTTCCTGGCCCAGTGCCCTAGCGAATTAAAAAGAAATCAGCAGCTAAAGTCTACGCTATTTTTTTTTTTTAAGTCAGTCACACAGTCAGTTACAGAGTAGTTATGCAGTGTTTTAACAGTTCTGAACGAATATTATTTCCGCTAGCCCAATAGACCGGCATCTTCTGTTTTAATGACCTTACTGTGCACAAAACAAAACCGTCAAAGCGAAGCCCTTAACAACAAGAAAAACAAACGAGAAAACCTACACCCCTGACTGAATACCCACACACATAGTTCCTCAACCCCCACACTCACTGATTGAGAGAGAGAGAGAGAGAGAGGAGAGAGAGAGACACACACACACACACACACACACACACACACACACACACACACAGAGAGAGAGAGAGAGAGAGAGAGAGAGAGAGAGAGAGAGAGAGATCGGAGTTGGGGGGGGGGGAGGAAGGTGGGCGCTTGACTGAGGGTTTAACGTCCTTTACAATCACATACGGCTGATCAGTATCACTGAACGGGACAACTAGAAAAAGGTCAGCATAAACCTTTGGGCCAAGCCGGGAATCGAACTCACGGCCCGAGCATTCTGTGAGAGTTCAGTCAATGCTCAACCGCTCGACTCAGAGAGAGAGAGAGAGAGAGAGAGAGAGAGCACATCCATCCATCCACCAGCCGCCTCCACCGACAGATCCCTTTTTACCTGTTGTCGAGCATACAGCCTTCATTTAGCCCGCGCACGGCGGTTACACTCAATAAAATCTTTTGAAGCATCAGCAGCGCATTCATATCAGCTTTTAATGTGCTGGGCGCATGAATACAACCACCTTAGCGTTCCTCAGTGCCCCGGCCCACGGTGCGCGTGTATGCACGTGCCTCTCTCTTTGTAGGGCAAAACATCCCCCGCCGAGGCTAAACACTGTCACCACACAAGGAGTCAAATGGTGAAAACAAACACGAAAGTAGGAGTTTCTACGAGTAGGGGACACCACCGTCACACACAACACAAACACACACACACACACACACACACACACCACACACACAACAAGGGGGGAAAAGAAAGAGGGGAAAAGCCGAGAAAGACAGACAAGAAAGCTTGAATGCAAGATAGAAAGCCGGAATAATATAAAAAGACCCCCCCCACAAAAAAAAAAATAAATAAATAATAATAATAATAAAAATTCGTACCTGTTGGACATGGTTATTTCAGTCTCATATTCTCATATTCTACTGAGCACTTCACTACTGACAAAACTGAAAACAACAACAACAACAACAAACCTCCCCAAAACTGTGTACCACTGTGACAAGTCCTCATGCGTGCATGAGTGTTCAAAGCTCAGTTCAGTGGGTCAGTGAATCCGCGGTAATAACGCTGGATTATCGCTACAGCTATTTCTCATCGCAGGCTGATGACTCAATGATACGTTACACGGTGCTAAACAAAAGCAGCGAACTTTTGCGCTGCGCCAGGCTCCTGTACTGAACACCAAACGACACCGCATCTCACCCAGGACAGTTGTTGACATGACAACGAAACGAACACTCGACACGCCCCCCCTTTAACACCCATCACACAAAGGCTTAGCGCGAGGCAGCCGAAAAACACAACACAAGCTACCCCAGTTTCGCTAGGCTGTGTAGTTATCAAATTACAAACAGCAGCATCTTACCTTGTCTTTTTCTTTTTATCCAGTTTCGGAACAGCAGCAATCGTAAGCAGCTGCTACCATCACTAAAAGAGAAACACCACACCACAAGAACAGCAGAGAACCGTCACACACAACTACTGTCTCCAAACCATTGTGTGTCCTTTGAACTGCAAGACTAGAGCACCAGAGCCTCCCCGCCAAACGAAACTATCGTCTGCTACGGTTAGCGCACACGCACACACACAGACACAGTGTGACTGAGCCAGTGGCTGGGAGGAAAGTCCCAGCAGCGAAAGCAGCGGTAGGCCAGGCCAGCAGCAGTACTGAACCCCCCAACAGCGACACTGAGCAACAGAGACGGAGCCACTGACCGACCAAGCAGAATCGTCCTCAAGCCGAATCGCCGGCCACCACCACTACCACACGCAAGGCATGCACTAAGCCTGTTGTCTGTGAGTCTGTGGAGGCCACCTTCAAACGCCTCTGTCTCTCGTGAGAGAAGTACCACCACAGGCAGTAAGAGTGAGAGAGAGTGAGGCCCGAAAGAAGAATCGGTCCTGTCACTTGCTACACCTTGCAGTCTCACTCACACGGCTCGCACGAGAGCTCAAGTCGATCAGTGAGCGGCAAGACTGGTGATGAGAAACTGATTAGTTTAGTTTCTAACGGAGCTCGAACGGTTTCTCAGCTGCCCGTTTAAATAGAGGTTCCTACACCCACATTCATTTTGTCAGTCGGGGACTGTCAGTCTTTGGCGTTTTTTCAACCTTTACCAGTAGGACGCTAGCAGAAATTCCCACGGCCGGAAAATTCCGCCTTTCCATCGTGGAGTATAATTTGTTTTCCTCTGTCGGTTGTGGATGTAAGGTAATCAATATTAAAGAAACATTATACTCTGGGACAAAAAAGTTGTGTCTGCGACTTATCTGAAGTATCGACACTTCTGCCTAACGCCTACTGAAAATCAAATCCGGTCTATGGAGTATCGCGGTAGTTGTGAACTGATCGGTGGAATGTATGACGGGATCTGTGAAACCTGGGCCATAGACTGATAGAGTCAGCACAGTGGCCGCGACATCCAACTCGAGTCATACTATCATTTACAATTCGTCTCCAAAACGGTTCTCAGCTAATACGTGTTCTCGTACAAATAGATTATGGACCATCCCGCAACAGACAAACAAACAAACAAACGAACAAACGAACGAACAAACAAGCAAGATGTGGGTGGAAAGGGGCTGCAGGTATTTCTGTTCTTAAATCCTTGGCGTTTAGACCCTTTAAACCTCTCGACGGCAGGAAGTACACGATCGACACGCGTCGACAATGTTCTACCATATGAGATCAGTCATGCGCAAAACCCGGTGCACGCGGTACTTCAAAGGCCGCGGGTTCGATCCTCGTCCGTACTGTGTCAGTTTCGTCAAGTGCTCTGCATGACCTGATGCACGTGCGGGCTCTCAGTGTCTCTCCCACTGTTTAAAATCGACCCACTCTCTCAGTCAGTGCTGCTGGCTGCCGGTACTGACCGAACACCGTATACTGCACGGCGCCACAATCAAATGAATCACCCAATTCGATCTCTTTCTCACTGTACACTGACTATAGCCTACACGCCCGCTAATGGTCGTGTTTCCCTTTTTTTCTCTCTCTCTCTCTCTCTCTCTCTCTCTCTCCGCGAATTAGTCTTTTGTTGCTTGAGCGGCGTTACTGAAGCCCTAAAAACGCTCTCTCTCTCTATCTCTCTCTAGCAAATCTTTCCCAGGTACGAATGTTGTATGCACGGCACCTAATGAATTACCCAATTCGCTCTCTTTCTAACTGTACTGTGACACTGACTGTAGCCAACACCCCCTTACGCTATTGCTTCCTTTCTTTTTTTGCATCCCTCCCGCCCCCCCCCCCCCCCCCCCCCCCCCCCCCCCTTCTCTCTCTCTCTCCCTCTAGCAAAATCACCTCACCCAGTTTTCCGCTGTGTGAATCGAATGTGCATGTGGTTGTCCCTTGGGTGGGGGGTTGTGTCAAGCGTGGAAGAAAGACGAGAAGGATGGGAAGGCCCCGGGGACGGGGGTGATGGGTGGGGCTGGGGTGGAGTAGGGTGACAGGAGACGCGTCCCTTGTCCCCGGCGACTGAGGAGACGCAGGGTCGGGCTGCCTGTGAACGGAGGGTGGGGGATATCAAGACAGAAGGCGGCTGAGACTTTGGGATGAAGGAAGGGAGGGGCAGAGAGGGAGAGGGGGCCTCCCAATTGATATGTTAATGCTGGAAGAGTGAGGGGGTGACTCACACAGAGCGGGACAGGACAGTCACTAAGTGCTTTTAGTTCTCACTCTCAGTCAACCATCCCGGACGGCTGTGGGGCAGACACGATGGCACACAAGACTCACACACGCATACACACACACACACACACACACACACACACACTCTCTCTCTCTCTCTCTCTCTCTCTGAATCAAACAAAATTTTTCATGTAGGGGTCGGCCCCGCGCGCGCACACACACACACACTCTCTCTCTCTCTCTCTGTGATTCAAACAGAATTTATCATGTAGTGGTCGGCCGTGCATGTCAAGATAATTATGTCTTCTTGGATGAGAAACACACACACACACACACACACACACACACACACACACACACACACACAGAGTTAGGGCTTTTCACCACGCAAGCTACAAAGACTATTTCGCGGCGTAGCTAAGTCATTTTCTGCCAGGTCATTAAAAATAAAAGGGCATACAATAAAAGATATATTAAAAAAATCTACTGGTTTAAATGAGAAGTTTCTTACAAGACTTAAAAATCGAACGGACGGAGGTCAACGAAAGACTATGAATTTGAATTAAATTTAATAAAAACAGGTTTGCCTCCTTAAAGAAATGGAAGATGTTGTCAGGGGGGACATCCCTGAGCAACACCTTCAATCAATCCACTGAGAAGTACTTGTCGCGGACAGACAGACAGACAGACAGACAGACAGTGAGCCGCTGACTGAGTGACTGACAACAGTTTACCTCAGAATAAGCTGCCAGCTTTACAAGCTGTTCTTCTAATCTAAATAATAGCTAAACAAAGAAGAAAAGTTTCAAGAAATGAAGAAAAAGGGGGAAATAAAGGCATGAAATAATAAGCAAAAGAAAAAATGTGCAGGGCATCGGGCAAGGCATGCAGAGAGAGAAAGAGGAGAGAGAGAGAGAGAGAGAGAGAGAGAGACATACAGACAGACAGACAGAATAGGGGACACAGACAGACAGAGACAAACAGAGAAAAAAAAATCGTACACAAAACTCAAAACAAACAGACGAAAAAACAGAAACAACAACAGGAACAAAGACAACTACCACAACAAACCCAAGCAGACAGAAAAACCTGCAGAGATATTGTTGAAAAGGGGGGGGGGGGATGGGGGGATTTTTCCTCATCCCCTGCCCTCCAAAATTACGCAAATTACGACAGGCATCTCTTTGCGCCCCCCCCCCCCCCCTTTTTTTTTTCTTTTTTTCTTTTTTTTAAAACTTTCCCCCTGTCTGATTCCAGCGCACAAAAAAGACTGACGAACTTCGTGGCCAGACAAATGGTGCTAATTACAAGGGGATCCCATGTAATCCGGCGTAACACGTGGCTCTCTCTCTCTCTCTCTCTCTCTCTCTCTCTCTCTCTCCTTTCACCAGAAAAAAGTCCTGATTATTACGCAAACCGTGCAGGCACTTCTGAATTTGATGCCAACTCCCCACCCCAACCTGGTGTGTGTGTGTGTGTGTGTGTGTGTGTGTGTGTGTGTGTGTGTGTGTGTGTGTGTGTGTGTGTGTGTGTGTGAGCTTGGGGGGGGGGTCTTTTTTTTTCTTTTTTTTTCCCTGTCAGAGAGAGAGAGAGAGAGAGAGAGAGAGAGAGAGAGAGAGAGAATGTACCCCATCCCCTACCTGCTAATAGATAAATGATAAGACACCGAATCTTAACTGGAACGCTGAAGCCTCATCTCCATAAATCGATGCACGGGAGATGCTGATTATGCACGTGATTGATTTTAATGTGCACAAAATATTGCGCGATTTATACTGACATGCACTGACATCACACACGACAAGAGAGAGAAGGGCGGAGGAGGGGGGGGGGAGGGCGGCTCAGAGAGAGAGAGAGAGAGAGATGAGAGAGAGAGAGAGAGAGAGAGAGCATTCTCTCATTCAGATTGGACCCACGGACAAAAGCCTGCCAGATCATGCAATTAACGGGAAATTTCCATTTGTGTTTTTGTTGCTGGAAACCCTCCTCTGCATGTCCGATCAAAAGTATCCTTAACAGATCTCGGAGCGTCTCATGGAAATGCACTGGCCTTTTTTGCTTTTCCAGTCATTGTTACCCGCCTGCGATAGACAGAATTTTTGGCAGTACCAAATTGGATGAGGGTGCATGGGCCTCATGAAAATTCTATAGGATTTTCCCTGAGAGAACCCACGCTCAATAAAACACTAGCTCTTTGCGTTGCTCGTCGTATAATTGTGGTTAGTTGTCCATTAGAAACTGGAGACCGCTTGGAAGAAGAAATTGGAAGGAAGGGCAGAAGAAAAAAGAAAGAAAGGAAGAGCTGAAAAAGAAAGAAAGAATGAAACAATAGTAAGAGAGAGAGAGAGAGAGAGAGAGAGAGAGAGAGAGAGAGATTTTATTAACGTCTCACTCCACC
>JACVVK020000065.1:12500-80000 GCA_018292915.2 Batillaria attramentaria
GGAAGCCTCCTCCGTCTTGTGAACTGAGCCTAAGTGATGTGGGAGTGTTCATTGCTTTCCTGACATGGGTTGGTCTAATTCTGGTCTTTGTACATGTATACGCATCAGAGACAAGTGTAGGCAGTGCGTAAAGTACTTAACCCTTTCAGCCCTGAATGAATCTCAATAGCGATAACGCTCTCTGCCTGGGAGTTTTTCCAAGTGTGCTAGATCTAAAGCTGGGCTCTTGCATACAAAACCCTATTTCTCATGAAGTATTGGATCCATCCTATAGGGGAATCTTCCACTGTGCAGAGCGTATGAGAGTCGGTCACATACACGCATATTATTGTTAGGGTCTACGAGACCGTAGGTGATACGGTGGCAGGTCTGAAAGTGTTAACGGTTTTTTTTCCCCTGTTTCAGATACCCACACCTGCACGCCGATCGTTAGGAAACAGTTTGTTACTTCTTGTGTTCTTCTTCTCCTTTTCATTTTTTTTTTTTTTAATCTTAATACGTTTGTCAGCCATAGGAACACGCCGTGGAAAACTTTTCCTGGGATGCGCGCAGTCTGTGCATCAGAATCAGTCACTTGGGGCACAATTCGTATAACATTTGAAACCATTGTAGTGACTCGGGTTACATTTTTTTTTCGGCGTTCGTAGAAGCGTAGGGGAGCCGGGGTGGCCGAATGGTAGAGCGTTGGACTTCTGATGCTCGGGTCGTGAGTTCGTATCCCGGCTGGGGCCAAATATTTGTGCTGACCTTTTTATCGTTGCCCCGTCTTTGATGTCACCCGTGTGCGGGGGAAAAGGACGTTAAACCCCCAAACACCCACCCACCCTCGTAGAAGCGTACAACGTGCTAAGCAGACGACATTTGGTTGCGGACTGAAGACCAACCATAGACAGCGCTGAATGGTGGTTATTTTTAGCGACTGAGCGCATCGATGAAAAGTTTCCCACAGCGCTGTGACAAACGTATTGAGATTTTAACAGAGATCTGTACTGGTTATATATATTGTACTTGTCCAATGGCATACAAAGCACACCTTCAAGATCTTGGTGGCGCCGAAGGCCTTGGGCTACAACTTTCATCACTGTCACCTCCCTCAAACTACACCTACGTCCCTACCCCCGAAACCCAGCCTATAATAGTTTTGTTTTCTAAAAACTGAAGTCTAAAACCAATATTTCGGACAAGTTAATAGCTTCTCCCTGCAAGCTTTATTTACAGAAGTAAATCTATGAGGCGCCATTTGCACGAAGAAGACTTCAGGCCGAAGCTCGTTGTTGAACAGTACATGTATAGTCGCATTATTTGTGCGTTTGGCACGTACGAAATTGCTCTAAAGGTATCATCTCAGTTTATTAAACCTACCTTAATGATTAACCTTAGTTTTTAAAGCCGAGTTTTTGTGTAAAGCTAAGTTGTAAAACCAAGCTTCAGCTTTGATGCACACCTACAAAACGGTTTGGTGCAAACGTCGCTCCATGTGAAATCGGGGAATGGCCGCTTCCCGCTTGAAATTTTCCCTTGGCTTCTTTAGTATAGATATGTACGTGAAATGTTTGTTTCGTTGTCTGGGCAGCTTGTCGCGTTCATCTGCGAAACGTTTGCGCCATTTCTATGCGTTCTCTTATCATTTGCTTGCTCCAGAGTTCTAACCAGTATCGCAATGCTGACACAGCTAGGCTTACCTGCCGCTGCAGAAATGGTCACAGTAGCAGACGACTTCCGTTTGGCGAATCTTTTGTTGGATTTGCGAGATCTGTGTCCACAAATCGGCAAAAAAAAAATCGGTCTGCGTAGGCGCATGCTGATATTTAGTGATAGTCATAAAATTATTTCAAATCAGTTACGTACCGTTCGCACGTAATCTTTGGCTGAGCCATATCCGAAACGATTTCATGGCTTCGCAGCAAGGAAACAGTAGACGAAAATCAAGCGCTCATCGGACCGCACCTGACTGGCTGGTTTACCGTAATGTCAAGGGCAGTGGAATATTTTAAGCCTGGTAGGCTTTTGATAGGGACTCGGGCATTGTTTACGGGGGTATCACCTTTTGTTTACCAAAATATCAACGACCTTTCCCTTGGAGGTACATCAGGGACTACCCCACGGCTATCCGCCAATTGCTGTAGGAGAACGAAAATGAAATGAACACACACACACACACACACACACACACACACACACACACACACACACACACACACACACACACACGTATTACACTGCCATTGACATTGCGGTAAACCAGCCAATCAGGCGCGGTCCGATGAGCGCTTGATTTTCGTCTACTGTGTGTGTGTGTGTGTGTGTGTGTGTGTGTGTGTGTGTGTGTAACTGGACTGTAAGAGATTCTGAATGCTGGGAAAAGATTCCTTGTTCCTGAATGTTATTGTGAGGAACACCAAAGGGACAGAACTGTTACCATTCCATTCGCCCATTATCTCCGATCTGCCTTTGCTGTCAAAACGTAAGTTTATCTCTCATTTCAGGGGAATAAACGACTTCACTCGCCTAACCACGAGACCAAAGCCCCACCCCTTCACTCTGCCGTGTAATGGTAAAACACAGTAAACTCTATGACGTCATTTTAGGGGGGGAAGGGGCGATTTCAAAATGAAAAAAGAGGTAATGGTCTTTCTTTCTCAAACGACGTCAATGGACTTTCTGCTTTCTTCCCATGTTCTCAGCACGTGTTTTCAGTTCAATGGTTTCAGCCGTATCGAACTACACCTGCTTCCCTCTTTGTCGTGTCTGGCAAGAAAGTTTGCCAGACCATGTCACGTGTTGTGCTCATTATGCGGAATTCTGGGGCCTCGCCCCATTTGACTGACAAGAATGTAGAGTGGTCTGTTGCAAGGCTGCACGACTGTGCATAGGTATAATTATGATGCGTTGTAAATCTTAACCGATTTTTCTTAAATCAGTGCAGGCAGAAACAGTCATACATCCCGACAAACATGTCTGTAAATACAGACTTCAATATAAGTCAAGGACCACCTTGACAGACAGGTCTAATTCTTAAGAATTCACAAAAAAAATAGAGATCAAGGAATCTTTCAAACTTTTTTGCTGTGAAAGTGTTAAAGGGTTAACAATGCACCCCGCAAAGCTTGCTGAAGCTGAAAAACCACCATGTGCTGAACGGACATCTTCCAGGAATTTTAGCCAAATTTGCAAGTGGTCCTTGACTTATGTTGAAGTCTGTATTACAAAGGCAGATGGTGGCAGACAAGTACTAAACGCGCTATTTCCATAGTTACCAAGTCAACTATTGTTTTGGAAAAGTTTCCCTCGCGAGTGCACATATACGCGTGTTAATACACTATCTTGATGATCAGTACGCCTCTTAATGCAATACCATGTTGTATACCATGTTGTATACACTTTGCACGAGCGGTCGAACATGCCGAATCTACGGTTTAGTGGTTGGTGTTCTTTAACACTCTCGCTTAGTGTCTTAGCCGCGTCATTGAGTATGCTTCTGGGGGCTTGGTGGTGCCAGCATTGGAGATACTGTCATTGTGCAGGTGCCTAAGATGGTGTAGTGTTAGACACCACAAAAAGAACGATCTGTGAGCATAAGAGTTATGAAGACAGGGCATTTGTTCATGACCAGACCACAATAGATGAAAGTTTCTCACGGCACAGATGTACAGCGCAAAATAATGTCCCTGTGTAGAACAAGAAATATAAGGAGAACGAAGAAAACTGATCATTGACATTTTAACCAAATGACTCGAAATCCGACACAAACATTTGCGTCAGGAAAACTTCAGCTGTTTCGTGTTTCTTCATCTGTGGGCATTTTGAGGACAGACAGTGACAAATTGAAACTTGCGTCCACGTTTGACCTTTATGTTTTAAGCAGTTTGTCGCTTTTTAAGTGGATTTGCCTGTCCCCTGAATATCTCTTTGTAGCGACAGGACTTGAGTAACGACGTTTGGTGTTTGTTTCAACCTTTTGAATTGTTTTCACACTTTCTGGCTTTTCTTTACATCACAAAAATAGACGTTGTTTCGTATAAGTGCAAACAGAAATGTAGACGATTGTTTTCTTCGTTTATTCTCAGTCGCTGTGAACTTTAGTGGCTCTAATTTTAAGATTTATTGGATCACGAACCGTTCTGAGCTACTTTTGGGGGTGTCTAGCATTACACTACTCACGCACATGCACAAATGTGACCCTCCACCACGTGCTATTTGTTCATGTTACAAGACGACTCATTTCGTGGTGGAGGGTCACAAATTATACATGCACAGACAGACTTGCGTTCAGCTCACTGACGTCACGTCCCAGCAGCTGGTCACAGTGTCGTATACGACTTGCAGGTGAAATTAATGCTTTAGACTTGCAGGTGGTGAAATGTAAATGATGTTGTTGTTTTTTGTTTTGTTTTTAGCATTCGGTATTTCGAATTTGGCTGTGGTGGAGGTTCTGTTGATAGCTTGATTCAGTTCAAATTCATCGACTTTATCAACCCTTTTTTATCCTGTACTTTGGGCCTGTTAATCAGACTGGATGGCAGAATTCATTCCTCAGCACAAAGGTTGAGCAGTGTGTATGTAATGCACATTTCATAGACCCGCTTCACAGTCTTGTAGTTGCACTGATGCCCACACATCCATCGACCAAAACACCTGAGTTTAATTATTCATAACTGTGGCGTGCCTGATCTCTCGATTGTATTGATCGGGCTTTCCTGCGCGCTCTCTCTCTCTCTCTGTCTCTCTCTCTCTCTGAGAAACGGTGTGCTTTGCCCTTACCTATTGTCTTTTTATGTTGTTGTTGACAGTAGATTTAGTCCATGTAGTGTAGCAACGGCAAGTTTGAAAACTGGTATGGACATAATTATGTGCCTGTAAAAAAAATAAAGGTTCTTGTTCTTGTTCTTGTTCTTGTTCTCTCTCTCTCTCTCTCTCTCTCTCTCTCTACTTTGTTGCTGACGCGTGTGTGTGCGTGCGTGCGTGCGAGCGTACGTGCGTGCGTGCGTGCGTGCGTGTGTGTGTGTGTGTGTGTGTGTGTGTGTGTGTGTGTGTGTGTGTGTGTGTGTGTAAAGTAGTTTAGCAAGCACAAACTTAGACGCTGACGCCACAATTGACTGACACGTGGCCAGTTCCTGATGGACACGTCATGCTATCATGGATTTCATGTTAATTTCAGCAGTGGCAGTGACAGTGATGATTTAGCGTTCTAACTGTCGTCTCCACAACACAGAAAATGTTTGATAAACTCAATTTTTTGCATTTTTGTCCCTTTTTTTTTGGGGGGGGGGGGGCAGTAACCTATCTGCGCTGCCTTTACACTGTGTTATCATGACCTCACTAATTAACCGTTGATGTTTAAGTCC
Organism: Batillaria attramentaria; assembly: GCA_018292915.2. Taxonomy (NCBI): domain Eukaryota; kingdom Metazoa; phylum Mollusca; class Gastropoda; family Batillariidae; genus Batillaria; species Batillaria attramentaria. Next base: position 17,846 of record JACVVK020000065.1, read on the forward strand.
TGAAGCTTCACAAGTGAAAATAGCCCCCAGCACTTGAAAGTCGAAAAATATATGACAAAGATCCATCGATTTTAATGATGTTTCTAGCAACGGAAAGTTCATAGGACCCGGCCACAGCCTGGTAAATTCGCTTGCCTCCAGGGGACGGGGCAGAGGGTGCAGAGAGGGGAAGGGGGGGAGGGGTAGCGGTGGTGAACTAGGAGATGGGGAAATACTTCATACTGTGACGAAATCCTGAGTAGAATTTGGGGTGAACTTTGATGAAATACGCACGGGAAAAACAAAAGAAGAAAACAAACAAAACAAACACACAAACAAAAACACGGAGACCGGAATAATTATGCGCTGATTCTGTATTTTGAGAAGGCATCTTTTGATCGACACCCCTCATTTGCGATAAAAATACCGTTGTCGTTGTCGTTGTCAGCATATCATCATCATCATCATCGTCGTCGTCGTCGTCGTCTGTTTTGTGTCTCCCTGTTTCTCTGTCTCTCATATTATCATCAACATTATCATCAACATCATCATCGGAATTTGCTTTCAGTTTTTTTTTTTTTTTTGTATTCAAATACATAATTCTACAGGAAAACCCATAAACTTTGGTATGTAATGATTTACAGTAAAAAAAAAAAAAAAAATGTCAAATTTGTAACGAGCAAAGCCGGGGTTGGGGATAGTGGAGGGCGGTATGTGTGTGTGTGTGTGTGGGCGTGCAAGGAGGGCGGCTTACGTGAACGTCATTGCAACCATCTACCACCGTGAAAACTTTATGAAGAACCGAATGTGAGTATTGCAACAGAGCTTAGGGGCTTCAGAGAGAGAGAGAGAGAGAGAGAGAGAGAGAGAGAGAGAGTATTAACTGCCACTGACGTCACTGGCACCCGAACCTGAGACAAACCTTTGAGCATTCTCATCGTCTCCGGACATTTTGTGAGTCCAATATAACACCCGCTTCCTATCCGCACATATATCGCAGATTCTTTCACAGCCTTGCCTAGAGCAGAGGCAATGACGCCAGCACGACCAACATTCAAGTAACTTGATGCCGGCTGACAGTGGAGGAGGATCGGGGAGGGTGGGGGGGGGGGTAACATTCACATTCACACTCCATCTCTGTATGGAAATGATGCTCTATTAAATTTTAATCTTTGCAAACGTTTTATTCCCCAACTTTGTGAGACAGTGTATTGAAGAAATTATTATCAAGCATTACACTACACGGGGATAAACGACGTGACGTGACGATGTAGAAAGAGCGCGGAATATACGAGGAAAAGGCATCGATCAATTGGCGAGAGAAGACAAAACAGCAGTTTTTCTGCAGAAAAACAACAACAGAAGAACGGTACTTTTTCCTGCAGACAAACTCACAATCCTGTTTTGTTTTTTTTTCTGCGGAAAAGGTTATTCTGCAACAAAATGGCACTTTTCTACAGAAAAACTGGTTTTCTGCAAATCTGTATTTGTGTTGAAAAATAGATGCCCCTGCAGAAAAAAGGAAATGACAAAATAGCTGTTTTTCTTCAGAAAATTGACTTTCCTACGGAAAACCCGAGTTTTCTGTAGAAAATGGATCGTTTTTCCTGTTGGAAATCGTTTGTCTGCAAAATACAACAACAGCAACAACTATAATCGAGTCTGCACGTAAATTTGACTCGATTTCGCAAGGAGAAATCCGCCAAATTCCTGCCAAGCAGCGATTCGACCCTGCGCCTCAGATTCCGCAGCGGAAGCCTTAACCCCTAGGTCAAATCCACTGGGGCAGAAACGATGACAAACTCTGACCACGTCAGATTAACTGTGTCGACCGTGTCTTTAAATGAAAAACAAACCAGTGCTCACTGTAATGAAAATTTGTCAGTGAGGACGATAACACGGCCGTATTAAAGCTTGGTAAGCTACAACTTTCAGTTTGATACGCGTCCCAGTTCGTGACTTGGTCGATATGTTGTAACAGCTGTCTAAAAGCGGATATATACCAAGGTGGGTGGGTCGGCATCCGTTCCATGTCTGGCCCGAATAAGGTTCTTTTATCGACGGACACTTTTACAAGTTGCGCAATCACACTGGAGGTTTCAAGCCAGTCGATCAGTCTTGACAAACGGAATCGCCGAGGTTAAAGATTGATCGATATTAAGTGTGTGCCTTGTGAGTATTTGTTTTTGTTCAACGCTGAGCAGAAACAAGCGTATCAGACATATAGGACGAATGGTGTTTTCTTGTAAGTGTTTTTATTTTGAACCCAGACTCTATAGGAGCCCACAAGTCAGGTTATACTTCCAGTCAATGATCATTTACACTCACAGCCGATATGACTTTGTCAACCTGTCTATGTAAAAGGTTAGCCACTTAATTTGAAGGAATTTTAGGAATAATGAAAGCTCAGGTGACTTCTACCCAAGAAACTCTCTCTCTCTCTCTCTGTGCTGGGGCTACATAGTTGTGTTCGCCTTTTTTTCTCGTAGCCCCGACTTTGATATTACCCATACGTGGTGGAAAATGACGTTAAACTTCTAAACACCCCCACGCACCGACCCTCTCTCTCTCTCTCTCTCTCTCTCTCTTCCGTAGTATGCATGCTGTTTAATGATTTGGCAGCAGCAAGAGTGATTTCGGGGGCACTGGAAAAAGTCTGTGCAAATTTTGACTCAGTCGGGGTTCGGGGTGGCCTCGACCTTCTGCTTTCCAATCCGACCTTCACCGGTTGAGTCCCGCGGCTCTCCTTGTCCAGACGTAGGGTTTGTTCTCCAGAAAACAAACACACAAACAAAGAACTCACGACCCGAGCATTGGAAGTCCAACGCTCTACCATTCGACCACCCCGGCTCCCCGAGAGAGAGAGAGAGAGAGAGAGAGAGAGAGAGAGAGAGAGAGAGAGAGAGAGAGAGAAAGAGAGAGACAGAGAGAGAGAGAGAGGGTGTGTGTGGAGGGGGGGGGGGGGTCTCGGGTGGGGGAAGAATGGTGGTGGATGCTGTTTTTAACCCAGACACCCAGACCTCACAGAAGAGTCCAATGTCATGAAGCAGAAGGCCAATTGCTCCCAAGAAAGGAATCGGAGGAGCTTTGACGGCTGGCATGCGCAACAGTATCGCTAAAGGCAGCTTCTGCCTAGAGTCCCAGGAGACACCACCAGACTCGTTCGAAACTGGAAACGATCTTGGAAACAGCTTGGTAACCATGGCATTGACCGTTACAGTTTCACAACACCGTCAGTGGCACAGTCAATGACGCAAGGACGTCAGACGAACATTAGGTCCTCTACTCCTCCCAAAGGCCCCTGCCCCCGCCCCCCCCCCCCCCCCCCTTCTCCCTGCCATCGCTTTCATCCGCCCCCTTCCCTTGTCTTGTCTCCTTCCTCCTGCATTAATACACCAGCCTCTTGCCGATGCTACAAGCTGGACATCGCGATTTTTTCAGTGGGCGTGTCAAACTCGAGCTTGTAAAATACGAAAGACGGTGTGAAATGAATTTCGGCACGTTTTTCTTAGCCACATTAATAAATACATTAATACATACTATGATCGACTGTAGCAGCTGACCGCCGTTGATATGAAAATGCTCACCGGTGACAAACTGAGACCTACCCCCCCCCCCTCCTCTCTCTCTCTCTAATAATTCGTGAACCACCGTTGCAAATGTTGCTTTAATTGAATTTTTATTGAGCATGTCATAGGTACGTCTTGTTTATGCTCAAACTGTTTTATCTGTACTCTCTCCAGTGCAACAAAATAAATCTGTTTAAACCAAATGAATGAGTTTCGTTTTGTTCGAGTCCCCACTCGGGGGCGAAGAATATTTTTCTTCTCGTATATGTCACCGTTCGTTCTGGCCGATCGTCAGGGGTACTCTCCGGGTACTTCAGCTTCCTCTCCCTCTACTTTGGAAATGTTCAGCCAACAAAATTTGAAAATAAACGCAAGTCTAAATTCCGACACTTAAATTTGCTGAGCTGACCCTTCGCTCCACGTGATTCTAGTGTGCTCATGTCCAATGTGTGAGAGATTGCGTGTGATTCACATGAGCGTGCGTGTTGGGTTCGGTTTGCGGCGCTTTGATCCAGTTCAAGAAACTGGGTAAAGCGCCTACACAATACAACATTATTATTATTATTATTATTGTAACCACCTCCTACACAACAAAAACAATAATAATAATAACAATGATATATTCCACTTGTAGAGCGCGGAGTTCTGCTTAGAAAAGCACTCAATGCGCTTTTTGCTGACGCATACACACAACATTCACATGCACACATTTATACACATCAATACAGGCGGTGGAGTTTCAACTTAAAGATTGAAAGCTAGTTTGAAAAGATGTGTTTTGAGTTGAGCTTTAAACTGTAGGAGGGAAGGGATGTTTCTCAGAGAACATGGCAAGGAGTTCCAAACGCGGGGGAGGGGGGGGGGGGGGGGCACTATAATTGAAAGAACAACCGGACAGAATTATGTACGTGTCTGTAATATGTGACCCGTTCTTGCAAAAGGGACCGTAAGTCGCGCTAGGCCGGACGCCGCTACAGGGGAAAAGAGTGCTGGGGGTCAGTATGGCCGCCTTGTGAGTAGCCAACTTTAACTGCTGATATCTCTGTCAATATTAGTAGTACAGCTTTCATTCTTATATTGCATTAAACTGCATAACCAGTAGATTGCAGGGATATATACATCTCAAAATTGACATTTTCGACTTATGGTCCCTTTTGTGAGAACGGGTCACATATCAGACCCAGACAGTAATGTCGAGCCTAAAACTTGAAATTAACTCTTAAGAGCTCGAGCCCCCCCCCCCCCCCCCTAACCACAATATGATAAGACTAGTTAAAAGGAACAAGCCACTGCACACCAGTAGGAACCACTTCAAGCCACTATTACGCAAGGCCCGAGACCATTGCAGATTGCGTAACGCTTAAGCGCCAATGCCCGACAACCCCCTTGCCCACTATATGATGACTTGTTAAAAAGAACAAGCCACTGCACACCAGTAGGAGCCACTGCAAGTCACTATTACGCAAGGCTTGGGCCTTGCCCGCTGGGCCTGAAACCGCTGCAGATTGCATAATAGTGGCTTGAAGTGACTTATACTGGTCAGAAGATTTCAAGTAAAGATGCGATTTTTTCGTAGGGTTTTAAGTGATAATAGTAATAACAACAATAATAATGAGCATTGTATAGGCGCTTTACCCAATTTCATGAATCGGCTCAAAGCGCCGGGAACTTAACCCAAACGCACGCTCACGTGAATCACACGCATTCTCTCACACACTGGACACAAACACATTACAATCACGTGGCGCGAAGGGTCAGCTCAGCTATTTAAGTTTCGGAATTTAGAATTGCATTTAGATGTATTTTCAAATTTGCTGGGCTGAACATTTCCAAAGCAAAGGGGGAGGAAGCCGGAGTACCCGGGGAGAACCCCCGACGATCAACCCGAATGAACGGTAGTGGCTTGAATTAGCTTCTAGCGATCTAAAATATTTCAAGAAACACTGGGATTTTTGCATAGGCGTTGTAGAGATAAACTGCTTCTTTTTCCGACCACACCAGTTCTTTTTTTCAAGAAAGTTATAAGTTATGTTCACAATAGGTGAGTCGTGACGAAAATACCTACTACACCAGTTCTTTTTTTCAAGAAAGTTATAAGTTATGTTCACAATAGGTGAGTCGTGACGAAAATACCTACTACACCAGTTCTTTTTTTCAAGAAAGTTATAAGTTATGTTCACAATAGGTGAGTCGTGACGAAAATACCTACTACACCAGTTCTTTTTTTCAAGAAAGTTATAAGTTATGTTCACATAACATATCACAGATAGGTGAGTCGTGACGAAAATACCTACTACACCAGTTCTTTTTTTCAAGAAAGTTATAAGTTATGTTCACATAACATATCACTGATAGGTGAGTCGTGACGAAAATACCTACTACACCAGTTCTTTTTTTCAAGAAAGTTATAAGTTATGTTCACATAACATATCACAGATAGGTGAGTCGTGACGAAAATACCTACTATTCACTTGCAGAACGCTGAATGCAATAACACAAAAAGAACAAAACACCCCTGCAAAATCCCTTCAGACGACTTCCCTTTCGCACCGAAAGCTCACATTTCCTTGACATTTTGCAATACAGGAAAAAGACGAGACTCAAATATAGACTGGCACGCCAAAGCATTTGTTTTTTCTCAGTACGTGCTTCATGCCACCCACGAGCTGAAAATACGCTAACACAATATGAGTGGAGAGAAAAGGTTCATTGTTGTGAATTTCTTTTTTTTAAACGTGTGTACTTTGAGAGGGAGCCGTTTGAGATTTTGTGATCGGATCCACGCTTTTATTATTATCGTAGGATTCCCTATGCTTCATTTTATATCGACGCATGCCTCCGAAGTTGCATTGTTTTGCGCAGTGGTGTAAATTTGAATCGGGAAAGCTTGCGGTGATATTCACAAACGCTGAGCGGCAGGAAATTTTCTGTGGTGTGGTCAGCGAGGCTGAAGATGTTGTCCAAAGATATTGTTAACGACGCACCTGCCGAGATTGCTAATTTTCGACTTGATGTTACTCAGCTAACACACAGACACACAGACACAGACACAAACACACACACAGACACAGACAGAGAGAGAGAGAGAGAGAGAGAGAGAGAGAGAGAGAGAGAGAGAGAATCACATTAGTTTTACAAGGATGAAAAGACTAGACATAGGTACAAAGACCTGTCTGTCTTCAATCTGTCACACACACACACACACACACACACACACACACACACACACACACACACACACACACACACACACACAGGCAGGCACGGACGCACGCACGCACGCACGCACACACACACACACACACACACACACACACACACACAGAGGCACGCACACACACACACACACACACACACACACACACACACACACACAGGCACGCACGCACACACACGTCATTGATAGACACTGACTACAACACTACAAAGAGACAGACCGACAGACAGAGACCGACAGATAGAGACCGACAGAGACATCAGACACAGAGACCGACAGACAAACAAAACTCCACGACAGTGATCATTTCGGCCATAGTTAAAATACGCACTCACATGCCAAAGTCCAGACAACTTTCCAAAGCAATGGACCAGTCATGATCAGTCGAGACAAGAGTTCGATATTCTACAGTGGTCAAACTTCGCACACGTTCGGAGACGCTCATCAAGATGCTCTCGAGACCAGACAACCCCCACCCCCACCCCCCACCCCCATCATCCCCCTTAGTTTTTGTTTCCAGCCAACAAGAGTCTGTAGTGCCCCAATCTGGCCACTCGAGCCCCGCCTGGCTGGCACCGTCTTGTCCTGGCACCAAGCCCACATCAAAGGGATCCCCTCTTAGCACCCTCCTCCCCCCATCCTCCCCCTCCCCCAACTCCAACGTTGCTCCTTCTTCTCCCCCATCCCCAAAACTCTCGTCCTACTGCCACAGAGAAGCTTCGAGAATGTCACGCATAAGACACCCTTTCTGCAAGGACGTCAACAGTCACCTAGAAAAAAATGGGTCAAATCGTCTATCAAATGCATGGCGCTTATGCCCTTGTTGCATATGACGCTTAAGTCGGATCAAAAGAATTGGTGTTGACCAACAAACTATAGCGCGGTTTTCCTACGACGCAAAGACATCACTGAGAATGTTACATCCGAAACATCGTTCGCTCGAAAAATAAGGGCGTAAGCGTATATCGCTGAAATGCATAGCACTTAGACCCTTTTTGCAAATAACGACGTATACCGGATCGAAGCAATTTTTGTTGACCATCAATAGCGGGGTTCCCCAACACCCTCCCCTCCTCCCCTCCCCTTCCACCCGCAACAAGCCCCCGCCACCAACCACCCCATGTCCTCATGCCTGTCCCCGAAGACATGCCGGACGCAAAGACATCCCTGATGCAAACTTGACACATCCCTGACGCAAACTTGACACACCCCAGACGCAGACATCTTTGACGCAAACTTGACACACCCCTGACGCAAAGACATCCCTTACGCAAACTGGACACACCCTTAAGGCAAAGACATTCCCGACGCAAACTGGACACACCCCTGACGCAAAGACATCTCTGGCGCAAACTGGACACACCCGTAAGGCAAAGACATTCCCGACGCAAACTGGACACACCCCTGACGCAAAGACTTCCCTGACGCAAACTGCACACACCCCTGACGCAAACACGAGACATCCCTGACGCAAAGACGTCCCTGGGCAATGTCACGTGCAAGACATCGTTTCCTCCAGGAACCCGCCATTTTCGCTGACTGCGACACTATAGACACTAGCGATTAGCCCCCTTCCTTTCGCTCAGGGACAGGCAATATTTTCGCAGGCAAAACAATCAACAGATGACAAGCAATAAGTTCCGTAAAAACAACTGCGTCTACGGAGGAGCTTCTCCTCCGATCGCTGGCTGCTAGAGGGGAAGAAAAGTAATCAGATGTCAATCACACGGGGCCACCGTTCTAACAGGGTAAAACACCGTCCCGCTTGTATACCGACCTACTTTCTACCTGCCCCAGATGCAAGTGTATGCATACATCTTTCTTAAGCGGCAGCAGGCAAGAGTTGAAAAAAAAGCTGAAAATTTATTATTAATAATTTTTTGGAATATGTTTTTATCTGTATTCGCGAGATCCATGAAGTGTTTCACCTCTTTACCCTTAAAGAAATAAACAATAAAAAGTACCTTACATTTTACCCTTCCACCATACCTTTCGAATTCACTCATCGCAAACCCTCCGCTCTCAAAATTCCCAAGTGCAGCTTCAAATCTCCATGAAATGGATAATAAAGGTATTGTATTGTATTGTATTGTATTGTATTGTATTGTATTGTATTGTATAGAAAACAACAACAACAACAACAACAACAACAAAGAAACCATAGTTTTCCAGATGTTTGTATTTGTGAGGAAAGGTGCAGAGGCAACCTTGACGTGGCGGTTTTAACCTCCTTGCTGTAGGATCAGACCAGGGTTTCAATTCATTAAGAAACCTAACGCCCGCTAGCTGGGGCCCGGGTGATCACGGAGACCTGGACATCCGTCAGTGTTGCTGATCTAACACCATCTTCCAGTTGTTACGAAACTATCGACTGCTTTTCGCAGCATGGTCATCTCGGAACTGTCAAGTAAACATACACGTGTGCGTGCTGATGAAGAAGTTTTCGGAGAGCGGCGACGGACTTTGATTTCTTTGGTGTTCTTTTAGTACGACGTCATATACAGCATCTTACGTGTGATGAGGTTAAGCTGTAGAAATTTCAGGGAGCCGGGTTGGCCGTATGGTAGAGCGTTGGACTTCTAATGCTCTGGACGTGAGTTCGCATCCCGGCTGGGGCCAAATATTTGTGCTGGCTTTTTTCATCGTTGCCCCGTTTGTGGTGGAAAAAGATGTTAAACCCTAAAACACCCACCCACCCTGTAGAAATTTGTTTAACGTTACTTATTGATGGCAAGGGATACTTCACACTTAAAGTGTGTGTGTGTGTGTGTGTGTGTGTGTGTGTGTGTGTGTGTGTGTGTGTGTGTGTGTGTGTGTGTGTGTGTGTGTGTGAGATGATGATGATGATGATGAAACTTTATTTATCAACGGTAAAAGTTTTGACAGAAATTCGCCAGTTTGCAAACTTGCCGTTGCTAATACTACAGAGACTATCTACTAAGGAAAAAAAAGGGAGCAAGATATAAAAGGTATTATGCACTAAACTACAAGAAACAAAAACCATCGAGAAAAGATATCGCCTACGGCACCCGGTGTTCCCAGGCGGTCACCCATCCAAGTACTGACCGGGCCCGACGTTATTTAACTTCGGTGATCGAACGAGAACCGGTGTTCTCAACGTGGTATGGCCGTAGAGAGAGAGAGAGAGAGAGAGAGAGAGAGAGAGAGAGAGTCTTCTTAAGCAGATTCTGTGGTATGGTGGTGACTGAGTAACTTCAACCTGGAGCAAACTAAGTAGTTTTGCACAAATACTTAACAACACGCCATAACTATCATTCGTCAAATGTGTCTTAGAGTTTCACCGTCTGAGGATTCTCGTACTTCTTCTTAGTTCAAGACAATGATATCATAATATCTGTATAATGACACTGAGGTTTTTCCCCCCCGCAAGATCCATATATATCCTCCTCGCTACACAGGCCGTGATTTACTCTCCTATGACATCCAATCACGGCCGGAAAGTCCTGGTCATGACATATCTGTCTGGAGAGAGGCTTCATCTCGCGACCGATCATGAATATTCATACCCTCGCCACTAGACGTAGTATTTTCGGTTGATGGTTTACCCCGCCTAGGTCACCAACGAGTGGTCAGGGAGCAGACAGAGAGAGGACGTCAGGGCGCCACCTTGGTTTAGGGGAATCCGTCCGGACGTCACTCACAACTCTAGCAATCCCCCCCACTGCAGGAAAAGACCGCTTTAATGACGTACTCCAGGCAAACACAACCGTTTGCTGTACCGGCGCAACAGCAGCAGATAATCACGCCGAGCCGTGATTAAAGGTTCAAAGAGTTGTCGTTCTTTTCCGGGGCCAGGCTTGGTTTTTTTTTTGTTTTTTTTTTTTTGGGGGGGGGGGGATCCTTCCTGCAGGCAACTCTAAGGTTTTGGAAAGTCTTGCCAGATTAACCTGGTGCGGTTGGAAAGAGCAATCATTACACCAAACACGCGATCAAGAAGAAAAAGAAAGAAAGAAAGAAACGGTGAGAAAGAAGTCAGCCACTTTCACTTGAGTCAGCTCCATTTAGGTGAGAGGAGCTGCGAAAGCTGAGCTGGTCAAGCGTTGGACTTCCAGTGCTAGAGTCTTGAGTTTGACTCCCTGCGGAGGAAAAACAAAAACAACAACTGAAAACGGGGCGGTCGGTGTTCTAGTGGTTACGATACTTGTCACCAATGCGAGAAGTCGGTGGTTCGAATCCCACTCGGGACAAAAAATTTTTCCTTCTCGTATGTGGCACCGTTCGTTCGGGCCGACCGTCGGGGATTCTCTCCGGGTACTCCGGCTTCCTCCACTTCTGTTTTGGAAATGTCCAGCCCACCAACTTTGAAAAATAAATGCAATTCTAAATTCCAAAATTTAAATAGCTGAGCTGACCCTTCGTACCACGTGATTGTAATGTGTTTATGTCCGGTGTGTGAGAGAGTGCCTGTGATTCACGTAAGCGTGCGTTTTGGGTTCAGTTTGCGGCGCTTTGAGCCAATTCACGAAACTGGGTAAAGCGCCTATACAATATAATACTCATTATTATTATTATTAAAAAGTTTTCTGCAGGCGGGCTTCCTGTTTTAACCCTTTCTATACTGCTGCTACTATCATACGTCTAATGCTAACTGCCTGGAGCGACCCCGAGGTGACACCAAGCCGACGTCTTTTGTTAATGGCCTCAAGTAACTATTATACAGTTAAGAACCTGGCATTATATATTTTCCTAGCGTTAAGAAAAAGACAACAGTTGCTCAGCTGAGTTGATATGCTTTATGTTGCACTCTGGTTATTTCGTGTACAAGTATTGATGTGTATAAGAATGTCTGGATGTCACTCTCAACTTTGAATGGGCATAAGGCCTACCAGTAAACAATTCTGATTCTGATTCTCATTCTGACTTCTTTTGGCCATTCTTTTTACCGCATAAACCGCACGAGAAACGTTCACAACCGTAACCAATGAAATCAAAACCGTGTCTAAGGGAGGTCACTTCAAGAATACCAGATACGGCTAGTCACGGAAGAACAGAAGGAAGATTTCGCCCACTACTGGGCCCGTATGTAAAACTCGAGGTTAATTTAAACCACGACTACGGGCCTTAACCAGACTAGGACAAAAAGAAACCCCAAAACAAAATTAAATTTAAAAAAAAGGAAGCGAAGAAAGAGATCCTTCTATAACGGCATAGCCACCTTGCTGAAATGGACCCGCTTCCTGATTTAACACAAAAGAACAACAGAAAATTTAACCCTAGAGCTAGTTTAGTTCGAGGTTAGACTCTAACCCGGGGCTAAACTCCCTAACCCCGACTTTTACATACGGGCCCTGACTGTTACGACTATGGACGTAGCGTGGGAGTGGCGACTAACACGTTGCTACAGCTATAGGCGTGGCTCGGGCGGAATGAGTTAAAGAAACCATTTCTACCATTACTAGGCTTTATGTAGGGAGAGTTATGTTTTGGAACAGTTCCGCTTGTGACTGCACTTATCCGCCCGAAATAGCCTATCTTAGAGAATGCAACACAGGCGTAAGGACACATATTGACCGTGGGGTCATTTTTTTGTGTTTATTTGAAGTACCCTGTTTGACGACTGTGTTAGCCTGTAGTGAATTTTTTGTTGTTTTGAAAAAGCGTGATTTTCGTGATTTTTGTGTTATGCAGGTCAAGGTGCATGCCAGGCGGTCGCAATAAGAGGCAAGCTGCCAGTGAAGCTAGGACATTTTGCACAGAGACCAAGCACAAGTGAGGCAAGCAAATTTGTATGAACTGGCTCCTTGGCCTAAAGAGATAGTAGACTGCGCATTACTCCAGTGAGCCCTGAGCGGAAAGGAGACATTCAATTAAAAAAAAAATCCTGTCAGGTGCGTTCCTTTGAATGGTCTGTTCATGGTAGTAAATGTTTCTAGAGTGAAGCATCTTTAGGGGTGACTATGGTGGCTGAGGCTAATAGGGGATATATAGGCATTTTGAGGCCCTGTGTATTTTGCGTCCTTTGGCCACATTGACATCTGATGGTCGTGCAAGCGAGGAATACTCAAACAGTCCGTGTTCGTACGACGTCCGCCATGTTTGTGTATTGTCGTCAAGCGACACTGCCACTGCGTTTTGGTTTTGGGTGGGTGGGTGTTTGGGGGTTTAACGTCCTTTTCCATCACATAGAGTGATATCAAAGACGGGCAACGATGAAAAAGCCAGCACAAATATTTGGCCCCAGCCGGGATCGAACTCACGACCCGAGCATTAGAAGCCCAACGCTCTACCGTTCGACCACCCCGGCTCCCCTCAATCACCCGAACACAAGCCTTTCTGTGCATGAATTTGTGTGTGTGTCCTAGTGGTGTGATGCTAGACACCGCTACAACAACCCAGAACGATCTTTGAGCACAAAAAAGTAGTAAGAAACGGTTGTTTCTTCGACAGGCTCCAGTTCGACCCATACATTATTTACTCTCTTAACCACAGCTACGTGCACCTGCGCACGCATACTAAACAACACACCACTATTTAAATCTCTAAAGAAAAACAAGGAAAACAAGTATTCCGAGGAGAGAGAGAGAGAGAGAGAGAGAGAGAGAGAGAGAGAGAGAGAGAGAGAGATACGGTTTTTTACAATTTTTGCAATCGAAGTTTTTTGAGAAGCTAAGCGTGAGGGGAGAGAGAGAGAGAGAGAGAGAGAGAGAGAGAGACAGAGAGAGACAGTGACAGAGACAGAGACAGAGGTTTGGCTTTTTACGTTTTTTTTTTTTTTTTTTTTTTTTGCAATCGAAGATTTTTGAGAAGCTAAGCGGGGAACACAAACCCCGGGAGATGGTATATGTCAGAGGACACAGCAAGTAATTTCCTGTTTTCATTTAACAGCTCACATCATCTCCTGCTGACAGCCTGTTTTCACCGGATGATGCCGAAGAACAGAACTAGGGAGCAAAACACGAAACTGTCCACGGAAAGCAAGAAAATCTTATTAAGATGTGACCGGAGATATTTACGACATGTTATACGTCTCACATGTGTGATTTGTATTGAGGGAAACATCTCACCTGCAATTTGAGCACCTTTGCGTAAAGTAAGGCGGTTAGGGGACCCTGACTCAAACATCGCTTATTCGAAATTTAACAAACAAACAAACAAACAAACAAACAAACAAACAAACAAACAAACAAACAAAATGTCTACGAAATGTTTAGGCTATAAAACGTTTATCAAAAGAAGGAGTGGGTGGGTGTTTGGGTGTTTAACTTCTTTTTCTCCCTCGTAAGTGTGATATCAAAGACAGGGCAACGAGAAAATGGCCAGCACAAATATTCGGCCCAAGTCAGGGTTCGAACTCACGATCCGAGCATGGAGAGTCCAACGCTCTACCATTCGGCTATCCCGGCTCCCCTCAAATGAAGCAGGAAGTCCGAAGCAGCCCAAACAAAACAAAGCACAACAATGTAAAACAAAGAAAAAACAACAAGCAAAAACAAAACAAATAATGCAAGACAATGTAAAACAAAGCAAAACAAAAGCAAAACAAAGCAAATACAATAAAAAAAGAAAAAAGCAAAGCAAAACAAATGAAAACCGCAGTGACAAAAACAACTACAGCAACAACAAAAGCAACAACAGGAAAACAACGACAGCAACAACAACATCAAAAACAGCAGCAACAGAAGAAAACTCACCTGCCAACACCGCACTCCGCGTTACAGAATGTAGTGCAAAGGGGTCAAGAAGTTAGCCAGTGAATGCTTTACACCGCGCAAACAGCACAGACTATTTCGCGGCTACAAAAGGACCAAGAAGAGTTGTGTGGGCGTGCTCCGGCCATGAAATCATGTCATATCATTCAGGCAAGTCCTTCAATAGTCTAACGCCATCGTCACTATCTTGCACAGTCATTGCATAGCTACTTTTGTAGACTTAAAATACAAATATTCGTCACGTAGTCAGAACACGTGACTGGGCATGAAAACTTCTAACTCAAACTCTTTTATCAACCCTTTAAGCTGGACAAACAACTTTCAACAGACCTACCGTCGTTCGCTAAACGGGTCTAAGTGCCACGGATGTGATAAGAACTCACGTCCTTTTATCGTAGGACGATAGAGACAATCGAATGACTGACTCATTGTCCTCAGCGCGCAAAGCTTTGCAATGCCCAGGGCCTGGATTCTAATTACAAGTTCCACGACACCTTGTACTTTTGCCCTTCACTGAAGTGACATCTGCCTGGTCTCGAGGAAAATTAGTACGATAGAAGTCATCACCCAGAAGCAAACAGATCGCATTGTACGTGTCCAATCTTTTTCTGACAGCTGAAACCAAAGAAAGGTTGATGGAAGATTAACAGAAAGTTGGCCGCGACCGGTATTCTGTCACCCGTACTTCATACAAACGTCTTCTGCCCAACGCTGTGAATGTGTTGTTGTTAACACTTTTCGTACCGCGCAGGAGTATCTCACGTTTATGGTTCCGTATGCGAAAATCAGGCAAGTTTAACGGTTCCTTAACGATTCTTTTTGCAGCAGACACGAGTATAAGAGTATAATCAAAGTGCAACACTCAAACTAAGTTAGATTTAGATCCATTCAGACTACCTTAGTTAAAGTTTTGTGTGTGTGTGTGTGTGTGTGTGTGTGTGTGAAGCCACTGGTACACAACCCCAAACTTTCTTGGTAGGAATTGGGTTAATATTGTTTGTAATCTATAACGTGCTTTGTAAATTTGTATATTTGTATTACTTCTGTTCTTGTATGAGGGTGGGTGGGTGGGTGTATGGGGGTTTAACGTTCTTTTCCACCACATAGGGTGATACCAAAGACGGGGAAACGATGAAAAAGCCAGCACAAATATTTGGCCCCTGCCGGGATCGAACTCACGACCCGAGCATTAGAAGTCCAACGCTCTACCATTCGACCACCCTGGCTCCCCGTTCTTATATGAGCGCAGTGTTAAGTGTATATACGAATTATGGGACGGGTGGCTATACTGTGTACATGTTTGTTCTCTTTTTCCCCCCAATGCCCTCACAGGGTCGGAAAATGCAATTTGACTAAACTTGACTCGACTTGATGATTTCAAAAATAAGGGCATTGGAAAATGCAGGTGCACACGCACATTTCAGCCCTGAATGGATTCGAACCCTCGGACTGTCGATCTCTTTTGCCCATCGCGAGGCTGATTTCAAAGACTGGTTCAATGGCAGTGGATAAAAGCCTGCACAAATTTAGCGTTCTCCGCTCGGGATTCAAACCTTCGGCCTTCCGATCTCTCGTGTTACTCTCAGCGAGTTGAGTTATTTGAGTTAAGTTTAATGCAGTATAGTGTGGTTTAGCTATGAGGTTTTGATGTGAGACTAAAGGGTAACATTTGTTCAGAGTCTCTGTACGTATATAATTATACACGCAATATATCTTAAATGTATCTATGGAAACTGCACTTTCTCCCCTACTGAACACCAAATATATTGGGAAACATGGATACACAGTGGTGTTTTTTGTTCTCTATCGGATGGATAGATTGTGTGGGGTGGGTGGGTGGGTCAGTGGTTGGGGGTTTAACGTCCTTTTCCACCACATACGGGTGATATCAAAGACGGGGCAATGATGAAAAAGCCAGTAGAAATATTTGCCCCCAGCCGGGAAACGAACTCACGACCCGAGCATTAGAAGTCCACGCTCTACCATTCGGCCACCCCGGTTCCCCGATAGATAGATAGATAGATAGATAGATAGATAGATAGATAGATAGATAGATATGCAAATGTACCATGCAGTTCCTCTCTACTGATTCCATTTTTTTTCCATTCAAGATTGACAGTATTTCCGTGGACTTTACAAAGTGAAGAACTACGTCCCCGATTTTGGCTCTAACCGAGCAATAAAAAACCGCGAAGCATTGTGTATAACCAGCACACACTCAGCCTAATGACATTTGCAGCTTCGTTTCAAGCACGAAATTCTGATGAGAACCCAACACAATTTTTAATCAGGGGGAAAATTTTCAATCATAGAGAGAAAGACGGCATTCTTTGAGCATAACCACGTTTCCTTCGCGAGAGGCGCCCGAAGACAAAAAGATGGACTCCGAACAAAAGGGAACTGTCGAAATCAGCCAGCGCTGCTTCAGGCTTCTCTACCGTCACCCTTTGCCCTGTGCGTGGCTATGTGTATGAGAAACAACTCCTCCAACGCTGCCAAGGAACTGACGTTTCTAGGATTGGATTCCCTCAGCGCTACGGGCTAGACCAAGTTCCTCTCTTGATACCTAAGGCGACTGGGCCCTTCCCGCGACCTTGGGTGACCTCCCCCTGTCCAAACAAGATGGCGCGGTAATACGCAGACATGCAAACGAGGCTCTAATGATCTCCTTTGCCAAGTTTTCGAGGGGTGACCGTTAATTCAAACACGGCGGCGCCACAAAGAGACAAACAAGGCGAGATATTACTAATCATCTGTTTTGGTCCCCGGAGTGTAACAGCTAGTCTCTGCGGTTTGCCGGAGAAAAATGGGAAAAAGGAAGAAAGGGGGAGGGCGGAAGAGGGTGGGGCCGGGAGGAGGGGGGGGGGTATGGCATCCAGAGGGATACTCGTCTGGAATGTTTGTCTTCCCAGACAAGGTAATCAGACAGTCGATGAAATATGCACGACGGTCTCGAGGGTAAGTGCACTAAAACTGAAATATGTCACCTCTTTGTTTGGGTATCGTTAACGTTACTTTCTGTCTCGTGAGCCGCGAATTAGTCTTTGTACAATCTCAATCACTCTTACATTGTGTCTCAAGGAAAGTCTTCTTTCACTATCGGGAAAAAAAGGCATCATATTCATAGCGCTTAGATCTCTTTACGGAAATAGTGACTTACTGAGTAAGAATTTTCTATTGAATATTAGGGGAGCCGGGGTGGTCGAATGGTAGAGCGTTGGACTTCTAATGCTCGGGTCGTGAGTTCGATCCCGGCTGGGGCCAAATATTTGTGCTGGCTTTTTCATCGTTGCCCCGTCTTTGATATCACCCTATGTGGTGGAAAAGGACGTTAAACCCCAAAACACCCACCCACCCTCTATTGAATATTAAATTCTCGTGTCCATTATCTTAAAATGCCTGATGGGAGACAAATATTGGTGCTGGCTTGTTCCTCGTTGCCCCGTCTTAAACGCCAAACAGCCACTCGCCCCCTTCCCATTCCACCCTTTTTTGATCAGTGTGACAGAACTGTACATGTTGATGTTGTCTGTGTGAGTGAATGCGTCTGATCCATGGGTGCGTGCTTGTTTATATAAAGGCTCTAACACTGGTCTTTTTCAATTTTTTTTTTTACGACTGGTCTCAAAGTTAAAAAGAAGAATCTCAATCTCAGTGTCCAAATGGACTCTCATTTACTGTCAACTCCCCCCCCCCCCCCCACACACACACTCCACCCCCAAGTAAAAACAAAACAAAACAGCAACAAACAAACAAACAAATAACAACAAAACAAACAAACACCCTCCCCCCCCCCCAAAAAAAAAAAAAAAACTCAAACAAGAAACAACGAAAAACAAGAAACAAAAACAAACAAAAGTTTTCCCAATACAAAAATCCCCCCCACTCCCCCCCCCCTCCCAAACAAAGAAGAAACAAACAAACAAATAACACGCAACAACGAGCAACAACAACAACAACAGCAACAACAACACCCCCCCCCCCCACCTCTCAAACAAAAACAAAAAGAAACAAACAAACAGAACGCCGTTATAGCTTTGTCAGTAACAATATTATCACGTTTCTAAGACGTTCAATGCTTCGTTAATAAAACATCAATGAGATCTGCAGGTGTCTGCAAACAAGGAAACCACCTTAATCGTTAATGCATTTCCTGCTTTGATTGTGAATTGTAAATTTGCGCAAAACATAGTGCAGCTGGGTCCGCTAATGTAACACGCAGACGGAGAAAGGATATTTTTCAGTCAGTGCTGTAGTGACACACTATTTATTCCCTTAAAGTTTGATGAAACGTGTTTCATTTGTATTGTCTCGTCTTTGTGTTTTGTTTGCTCACAAACAGGGCGCTTATGCCTGAAACTTCATCCAACCTGATGAAGATCAAAGGAAACGTTAAATGCTGTCCAGCTACATTCTGAGGCAAACAGAAGAATGGCTACAGTAGAATTTAAACAGCAAATCTGTGTGGCGCATTTGTTTGAGTAGGTGAAACAGACTGTTTTATCATGACAGCTATATCGTTGACAAAGTAATTTGCTAGCTGAGATATTGTATGCGGCTGAGTTTCCATTGCTTCCCTATTGAAACACAGTCATTATTTACACTGCACCTCCCCCATCCCAGGGGGAAAGGAAGGTGGGTGAGGACTGGATTGAGCAGGGCCCAAAATAATGTAAAGTCGAGGTTAATTTAACCCACGGCTAAGGGCCTAACGGGCCTCACCCAGACTTGGACAAAAGACCCCCTCCCCCCCCCCCAAAAAAAAAAAAAAAAAAAACAAACAAAAAAAAACAACAACCCCAAATTATTTAAAAAATGAGGCGAAGACAGGAAGAAATAAATCCTTCTATAACGGCATAGGCATCTTGCTGGAATGAACCCGCTTCATTACATAGGATTAAAACATAAAAGGACAGAACATTTAACCCTAGAGATAGTTTACTTCGAGGTTAGACTCTAACCCCTAAAATCCCAAACCTCGACTTCTACACGCGGAACCTGGTGACTAAGGGTTGGCCTGAATGTCGTAAGCTTTATGGC
Organism: Batillaria attramentaria; assembly: GCA_018292915.2. Taxonomy (NCBI): domain Eukaryota; kingdom Metazoa; phylum Mollusca; class Gastropoda; family Batillariidae; genus Batillaria; species Batillaria attramentaria. Next base: position 37,321 of record JACVVK020000065.1, read on the forward strand.
TGGCGGGAAGGACAATTTTTTTTTCAGTGCCCTATTCTTCGAAATCACCTTTGTGTTGAGCGAGAAATGTACGTTTAGCATAACAATTTTACTTAAACGCCTAACTGATCTTCCTCCACAGTCTGAATAATATAAATGAAGTGCCAGTATGTATCTAGCAAACCATCTGGCGACAACATCAACAACAACAACAACACATCAATATTTTGCCTAAATACCTAACCTCACACCACAGTCTTACTAATATAAAAGAAGTGCCAACATGTATCTAGCAAACTTCTCTTTGGCAACAACAACAACAACAACAACAACAACAACAACACACACACACACACACACACACACACACACACACACACACACACACACACACACACACACACACACACACACATCAATATTTTGCCTAAATTTCTAACCTCACACCACAGTCGAAATAATATACAAAGAAGTGCAAACATCTCTTTGTCAACAACAACAACAACACACACACACACACACACACACACACACACACACACACACACACACACACACACACACACACACACACACACCACACACACACACACATCAATATTTTGCCTAAATACCTAACCTCACACCACAGTCTGAATAAAATAAAAAGAAGTGCCAACATGTATCTAGCAAACTTCTCTTTGCCAACAACAACAACAACAACAAAACACACACACACACGCACACACACACACACACACACACACACACACACACACACACACACACACACACACACTTCTTTTCTGCACTAGCGTCACCTAGATCTGGTGGTATTACCTTTTTAACAAAACTGTCGCATCCAGGGGAAATCTGGCGTTTTTACGAAACTGACAGCAAAACGGATGTGGATACGACAGAGAGAACTAGAGAGGGTGATTGGCCCGGCTTCAGCTTTATCCCTCTTGACAGATAGTGTCCGCTCACGGTTAGACCCCCTGAAGCTCATGCAGTTGAGGGGGGAATCAACCTGACTGTGAGCCGGGGAGAAAGGGTGTAAGGGGGTATCACAGGATCTGTAGAAGGTGATTAATGGTCCCATTGCTGGCTTGGTCGGACTTTGCAACATGGTGACACCGCCAAAGACAATGGATTGCGGATTTCAGGGGACTGATGATTCTCCCGGTCTGTGTGTCAGCCACGATTACTCAGGTGTAAGTAATGAGACGGCCACATCTTCAGATTGGGATATATGGGAAGTCTTTGAAAGACACTGTGACCATCATCAACGCCAACAACAAACCAGATAAAAGGAACAACGCTCAAATAGAGGATGCCGACCGTATATCATGCATTTCATATGTGTGGGCGAGTGGGTACAACAGAGGGTCTCTCTCTCTCTCTCTCTCTCTCTCTCTCTCTCTCTCCTCTCACTCTGTGTGTGTGTGTGTGTGTGTGTGTGTGTGTGTGTGTGTGTGTGTGTTGAAAATGACCTACCTCGATGAACTTAACCACAAAAAAAAAAAATCCCATCCGGTCACAGCTAAAGCTAACAATGACTTCAACTTAACTTACTACTGTTTGCTTGATCTGATCCGAACTAGCGGCAGTCAGTAACCTATGCTTGGATATACCTGTTCCGCTTTGATTTTGTGGTACAGTACCAACCAAGGCAGATACGTCTACTACAGTAGTCACTAAAGTGTAGACAACTAGTATCATCGGTTACCGTCTCTAGCTAGGACTACACACAGGAACGTGCTCATTTGGCCGACGAGTCCGCTGTCATTAGTTTGATAACACCGTCGGTGGGATCCTCAGGATAATTCAAAATCAAACAGACGAACTGACTGCGGAAGCTAAGCCAGGGTATTTATTATCTGAATAAAGCGTAAGATAATATGGAGCTGCTTGTCTTGTTCTAGCAACAGAGTACACTAGAGCGATGTCGTGATCTATGGCCATTGACATCCTGATCCCGTAGAACTCTTATTAACTTCTTTTTTATTTTGACTTTGGTTTAGAAAAGACACCTGCGGTTATGAAGAGGGCCCCGTGAGAAATGAAAACCAAGTCTCAGATGTATACGATTTAACCAACCAGCTTACGCACTCGTCGACCCACCGTAGTTAAGTGTCCAAATCTCCGAGTAACAAAGTCATGAGAAAACAATAACCCAGTTCTGCCACTCACTCTTGCAAAAGAAAAATCTTCTAGGGCGAATTTTCATTTTGACGGTATGTATCTTTACCGTCCGGCCGACATGTGCGCTTTTATATTGATATCCACAATATCCGTGTGACAGTGCATGTATACATCGTGTATAGGTATGCATGTGCATATTTATGCGCAAGTATTGGTGTAATCGTCTGTATGACATAGGGTGGGTGGGTGCGTAGGTGTTTGGGGGTTTAACATCCTTTTCCACACATACCGTAGGATGGGAATAGAATGAACTTGACTTAACTTGCTTCGCCTTGGGGAACGTCCGTAGAAGCACACAAGTATATATATATATATATTTGTGTGGGGAACACAGGCATAGTTATACATTCGTGTGAAGAACACAGGCATATTTACACATTCGTGTGAGGAACACAGGCATAGTTATACATTAATTTTGTGTGGGGAACACAGGCATAGTTATACATTCGTGTGAGAAACACAGGCATAGTTATACATTTGTGTGAGAAACACAGGCATATTTATACACTCGTGTGAGGAACACAGGCATATTTATACATTCGTGTGAGGAACACAGGCATAGTTATACATTCGTGTGAGGAACACATGCATATTTATACATTCGTGTGAGGAACACAGGCATAGTTATACATTCGTGTGAGGAACACAGGCATAGTTATACATTCGTGTGAGGAACACATGCATATTTATACATTCGTGTGAGGAACACAGGCATACTTATACATTTGTATGATGCCAGTAAACCTACAATGTCAAGGACTAAGAAGTCCACTCCTGTATCTTGTATCAACAAAAGGGGATGGAATGGGTGTATAGGGTCTTTAACGTCCTTTTCCACCACCTAAGGATGATACCAAAGACGGGGTAAAGAGGAAACGGCCAGCACAAATTTCTGGCTCCTATTGGGGATTCGAACTCACGACCCGAGCATTTAAAGTCCAACACGTTACCGCTCGATTGTCCCGGCTCAGAGAGAAAGAGAGAGAGAGAGAGAGAGAGGGTGAGTGGGTGGGTGGGTGGGTGGGTGTTTGGGGGTTTAACGTCCTTTTCCACCACATAGGGTGATATCAAAGACGAGAGAGACTGACTGACTGACTGACTGAAACTTTATTTTCCAAGGATGAGAACATAGACGCACAGAGAGAGAGAGAGAGAGAGAGAGAGAGAGAGAGAGAGAGAGGGTGCAACACGGGAACTGCCCACAAACCATAAGTATTGTGTGACAGAAAGTGCATACAAACGAAAGGAAACAAAACAATACAAAACAAAACAAAACAAAGCAAAACAACAAATCAACAAACCAAGAAACAAACACATGACAGTTTGTGGCAAAAACAGGGACAGAGACCCCGACTCCAGTGTCGCAATACTTGTCCACTACAGTTCACTAAATGTGCTTAGTTCAGCAGTAGACCGATTCCCCATGACACACTCCCTCTGGAGGCGATGGCTGGCACCTACCTCTCAGACACAACCGTCTAGCGCAGACAAAGTAAGGCAATGGCGTGGTGCACGACCTTCTGACGCCTTTCTCTGAGAGCACCAGACCCTTCCGCAAAATGGCACAAGTCACGCACAAGAAGACTTTACCTTCCTAGTGTCAGGAGCCTGAAGATGCACTCAGGTCGAGGCCTATATAGTCGACCTCCGTAGATGACTGTGACTTTCGGATTTTCTAGGGTTTTATTTTTGTATGGCAATAGTTCAGACAAAAGGAAGATTTTACCATCGAAATGCCGTCAGCCTTGAGATGCTTTTAGGATCTCGTACTTAGTTACTTACACATGTGTGTAAGTGTGAGCTGTTTTTTTTTTGTGGGAGTAAGGGGCAATGACTGGGTTGCAAGTGGGAGGGAAAGGGGGGGGGGGGGGTTGAGGGCGACTCACAAGAGGATCTTGAGCTTTTTTTTAAGGCCACGAAGAGCAGTGTGGAAGCCAGGAAGGGCGGTGCCCTTGAAATGTCAGCAGCTTTTAGATGTACTTAGTATCGACCAGCGTTGTCGCCGTACGCAGATGAGGCAAAAAAGAATTTCAGGACAACCCTCTTCAACTACCATCACCACAAAAAGCCCCACCCCCACCCCCCACCCCCACCCCCCCGTCCCCTTCCTTCACTGCTCCGTCTTTACCACCACTACCACTCCACTACCAGCCTCCCCCTTCCCCCTCCGTCCCCACCCCCGGCCCTACCAAGAATGCTTTTTGCTGTGAACATAGCTGCATTGTGTACGGTTTCCTACTGCTGTCTTGTCTGCATGCGTCCGTAAACCCGGCTTCCGTTGAAACAGTGGCTGTTTTGTTCTGTCTCCGTCCTTGTGCTTGGAGTGGGTTCTAGAATTTCTTCTCCTACTCCTCTTCTTCTTCTGTGTGTGTTTCTCTGTCCACCTGACGAAGTACGACCATCAGAAAACATAGGCATTTAATGGACTTTGTATCGATCCACTGTTGTCAGTGAATGGAGGTCAGTGTAGCAGCGGGCCAGAAACAAGCCAGTGGTTTTTTTTTCTAAATGAGGACCTACTTTATGACCGCACGGAGAAGAGTGTAAATAAGCCTGCTTGCGTTTTTGGATTCAGTGAGGAACATTCTATGTATATCGTTGTTTAAAATAATGATAATAACAGAAGAAAAGAAACCTCTCGGTTGTGACGTGCATGGGATAGAAAACAGTGTGTGTGTGTGTGTGTGTGTGTGTGTGTGTGTGTGTGTGTGTGTGTGTGTGTGTGTGTGTACACAAATCTATCAATATATAAATGAACACCCTAGATTTCCACTAGTTGGGGTCTGCAGCAGAGCGGGTCTTCTCCGAAAAAAGCAGAGAAGCCAAGTATAAATTAAAGTTGGTGGTCATGGCGACCCGCGACTGAGATTGAAATATATTGAAATTCGGTGGATATTCCCCTTTGCAAGTGCGTTTTAGCAGTCTGGAATCTGATTTGTTGGGAAACTTAGTGGTGAAATTGAAATTTGAAGGGTAATTTATTTGGCGGAGGTTGCCCATAACAGTTGAAACAATTTAGAAACAAAAACTGAGTTAGCATGCCATTGTGCTTCTTTGAAATGACAAGGGAGTCAGGTGGTTCAACAGAATGAGCCTCGGATTTGAGACCTGATGATTCTAGAATCGAATCTGACAGATAAAAAAAAAAATGAAAATGCCTTTGTCCAGTGCTCCCGTCTTTGAAATCACACTCGCGTTTTCCTGTTTGGATGTTTGTTTACTGTTTCGTTTTGGGTTTTTTCCCCTTTGTTTCCTTTTTTTCTTGTCCCAAATTTTCGCCAGCTCCAGTGTATTCCTCCCGGGTCATGGGTAGAATCCACGGAGGGCTCGGAAGCTGGGGCAATTTTTATTTTGCATGATGATGATGATGATGATATGACGGTGTTATGGAGGTTTAAGTGGTTTGAAACTGCATGACAGGGCCGCTTTCCGCGCTTTCTGCCATACATATTCCGGCGTTAACTTAACCAGGTCAAAATCGCCTCTATGCAGTGGGCGAGTCTCGGCTGTATGGCAACAGCCTCTCCAATGGGTCCATAGCACGCTCGCTCTGGGCAGAAGCCGACGTATGAAGGCAAAATCCCGCTTGCCTCGGACTGGATTCGAAGCCGGGTCTCCCGGTCCGTGGTCAGAAGTGCTAACCACTACACTACGGGGGCTGGTCACCTTCGCGGTGTTAGACGAAAGACCTAAACGGTAAAGATTCAAATCACTCACCTACCCCCTTTCTCACTGTCTTTGAAACAACAACTATTCTGGATCTCCAACAGACAGACTTGGTATGACCTCGAGCTAAAAGACCACACTGACCGAACACAAGAGAAGGGATGGAAAAAAGAAGAAGAAGAAAAAGAACAAAAACAAGAACCCGTTTGGTGCCGAAGGCATTTCCAGTGCCAGGAATTCAAATTACTAGGAATGCCAGCGGCAGACATTGAGCCATCCCGCACAATTTCAGCGCCTTGTTTCCATTTTTACGTAATTTCTGTATCTGCCCGCAGAGACTGTTAGCCGAATTTAACATCCCAATTTGGCATTTTCATGAGACGGGGGTGAGGGTTCGAGCACGAATTCCTCTTTCTGAAGGGGTCTGGGAGGGGTGCTGGAGGCTGGTGGTGGTGGTGGTGGTGGTGTTGGTGGTGGTGGTGTGTGTGTGTGTGTGTGGGGGGGGTATCGTTTTCTTCAACTGCTGGGCATAGAGGCATTATTCAGAGACTATTGTTCGAAACTCCGAGTCCACGTTATTGTGTTCAATTTCACTGTAGCCATCCAAAAACGCTCGACGTTATATCGCCTGAGAAACTGTTATGGTTCTTCAGCAGCTATAACACCAAAGGCCCTTCTTTGAATACAACAGTAACAACAACAACAAAACTGATCAACAAGAACAAACAAACAAAAAATAATGACGGCATTTTCAGTGTCAATGGAATTTGAACAAGCAACCGCTGGTGCGGCTTAACTCCTTTCGTGTACAAACAAGATTAACACAGACTCACTACCACCACCACCACCACCACCACCACCACCAACAACAACAACAACAAGAAATTCAACAATAAACAGAACAAAAAACAGTGGTGACACTGTCAACCACTCTCTTGATAGTATGTGGTGATTTTAACTGTGTGTTAGATAATGAGTTAGATATTACATCTTGTGGAAACCATGATGAAAACACTGTGACGCTGTTTAATGATTTCATCAGTACTTGTGACCTACATGATACATAGAGGCTGTTTCACCCTGAGGATGCTGAATATACCTGGTGTAAAATGAATCCATTCCTGGCGAGAAGAATTGATTATATGCTTACGAGTTCTTCACTTTTTAATAAAACAGTCGAATGTAGTATTAACACCGTGTCTTTGACAGACCACAGGGCATGTCATAATGTTTTGAAGCTGTCCAATTCAGATTCAAACAAATTCACACAACGACAAAAGTAACAACAACAACGACAACGACAACAACAACGATGGTTGACATTCTCGGCCACAAAACTACAACGGAATGGGAACAGAACCAAGCAATCCCTGGTGCGGCTTAACTTCTTTAGTGTCCAAACCAGATTCACACCAACTCACACAACGACAACGACGACAACAACAACAACAACAACAACAACAACAACGACAATGATGGTCGACATTCTCGGCCGCAAAATTACAACAAAACGGAAACAACACCAAACAATCGCTGGTGCGGCTTAACTTCTTGAGTGTCCAATTCAGATTCAAACAAATTCACACAACGACAACAGTAACAACAACAACGACAACGACAACAACAACGATGGTTGACACTCTCGGCCACAAAACTACAACGGAATGGGAACAGAACCAAGCAATCCCTGGTGCGGCTTAACGTCTTTAGTGTCCAAACCAGATTCACACCAACTCAGAAGCAAGACCAGCAGCAGCACCAGAGAGCTGGTTAATTACTTTATCCCGTCCTGACCACTACTCACGCCCTTCTTCTTCTTCTCCTTCTTGGTCTGCCACCCCTGGCAGTTCCCAGTGAACTAGTGATCAATAGAATTGCCAAACAGCCCCCCCCCCCTCCTCTCCAGCCCCGCTGCACTCGGACACATCACCTCGCTCTCACTGTTGAACGGAGAGGTAACAGATGCGGCTGAGTTTTCGCACTTCTTGTGGTCTCCTGTATCATTACTTGCAACGTCTCCCTCCCTCCCTCTCTCTCTCTCTCTCTCTCTCTCTCTCTCGTTATTCGTCTCTCTAATTGAAATGTCTCTTTTGACCAAGATGACTTCCAAGTTGTGTTCTACTTTTGTCCGCAATCGGCGAACACAATGACAATGGCGATTATTTTCAGCAACCTGACTGAAACATATGTTAAAAATTCATAGAATGCCGCGAAAGAAACCAGCTTTGAGGTAGCGTTAACTGCTTTGCTAATTAACGTTCATCGATCTCACAGAAAAAAAGAAGAAAAAAAAAAGAAGAAAAAAAAAGAAGAACAAGAAGAAGAAGAAAAAGAAGAAGAAACCAGAAATTTCGAAAATGAAGTACAGACAGTTTGCAGTCCGGTACATGGATTGGTAGGCTATTTTAGCGCCCCCGTTACAGTGTCGAGTGATTGGAGATGGCCCTAATCGGCAAGTTATAGGAGGAAAGGACAGTTACCCTAACTGAACAGGCCAGCTGAACGCTGTTCAATCGAGACAGACTGACATGTCGGCCATATTTGAATAATCCTTGACTGCGATGGGCCAGTTGCACAAAGCGCTCCACTTCTCACAGTCAGAGGAAAACACACAGGAAAAGTCAAAAAAGTTTACGTAAAGCAAAAAATAGCGGTAGTGACTGAAAAAGACGATACACCAAAGCGTTGATCTGTTCTTGTTGTTCTTGCTTCCAACGTAAGTGGGTGTACAGGGCCATTTCAACAACAGAAACGTTCACAAAAAAAGACGCAGGAGGAGAACACCCGGATCAATACCAAGGGCCACGAGCATCTCTTGCTCGCGTCATCCACAGGCAACTGGATACCGCTCCCGCAAAATTAGAAACAAATCAGTCGGTCTTCATGGCGCAAATTGTGTTTTCCTCCCGCTGCTGGAGATTTGGTTCTGGTCATAAAAGCCAGAGACGTGAGCAGAAAAAGTTGAGAAAGTCCAGGGAAGAGGAAACTGCAGAATTAATCCTTAGAATTTTGAGACTGTTTCACTCAAGAGGCCTATTTTAGTACTGAAAAACTCTCAGAAAGTGCCCAAAAATGTGATTACTGTTGCGTCAGTGAGTTCATCAAAGATCATCCTAGGGCTGTTTTAACCTTTTCTTTTGTATGCAAAGTGGGTGTCACGTGACAGGAATGTGCGTCAAAACGCGTGGTACTTCCCAGCCTGCTTTCCCAAACCGCGAGAGAGGTATGATATGAGAGATCAACTCACATTCTGGCTCTGTATGGTACCATGGCCTAGAGACAACAGTTTTCCCTGACCGCGTCTGTATGGTACCATGGTCTAGAGACAACAGTTTCCCCTGACCGCGTCTGTATGGTACCATGGTCTAGAGACAACAGTTTCCCTGACCGCGTCTGTATGGTACCATATGGGTCTAGAGACAACAGTTTTCCTGACCGCGTCTGTATGGTACCATGGTCTAGAGACAGTTTTGCCTGGCCGCGTCTGTATGGTACCATGGTCTAGAGACAACAGTTTTCCCTGACCGCGTCTGTATGGTACCATGGTCTAGAGACAACAGTTTCCCTGACCGCGTCTGTATGGTACCATATGGGTCTAGAGACAACAGTTTCCCTGACCGCGTCTGTATGGTACCATGGTCTAGAGACAGTTTTGCCTGACCGCGTCTGTATGGTACCATGGTCTAGAGACAACAGTTTTGCCTGACCGCGCCTGTATGGTACCATGGTCTAGAGACAACAGTTTTCCCTCACCGCGTTTGTATGGTACCATGGTCTAGAGACAACAGTTTTCCCTGACCGCGTCTGTATGGTACCATGGTCTAGAGACAACAGTTTTCCCTGACCGCGTCTGTATGGTACCATGGTCTAGATACAACCGTTTTCCCTCACCGCGTCTGTATGGTACCATGGTCTAGATACAACCGTTTTCCCTGACCGCGTCTGTATGGTACCATGGTCTAGATACAACCGTTTTCCCTCACCGCGTCTGTATGGTACCATGGTCTAGATACAACCGTTTTCCCTCACCGCGTCTGTATGGTACCATGGTCTAGATACAACAGTTTTCCCTCACCGCGTCTGTATGGTACCATGGTCTAGATACAACCGTTTTCCCTCACCGCGTCTGTATGGTACCATGGTCTAGATACAACCGTTTTCCCTCACCGCGTCTGTATGGTACCATGGTCTGAGTAGCCATCACTGAACTTAGAGCTTGAGACATTCACCTCACGTGCCTTTAAAACTTCAAAAACAACCAACAAAATGTATATTGACGCAGGGACGGCCCCACAGGGACAGGGGTTGTGATTTCAAGATTATCATGTTTTGGGACATAGGGATTGAATTTGTGACAAGACAAATCGTAGTAGCGTGCAAATCATGTCTGGTCTTTCATTTGGAAACTGCGCAGAGCCAACGCAAAACACCGTTTGTGGTGTCCCTCCCGTGGGAGGACACGGGGTTTGGTTTCATGATGATCATGTTTTGTGAAAGGGAATTGAAATGAATTACACTAGGGAGTATGAACTCACGTATTAACTCTCTCTCTCTCTCTCTCCTGCCTCATCCCCAATGATAAATAAGATGATTTGCTGGGAAACAATTCTTTGATCCGCCTTTACAATGATACATCACGATACAATGATTTCTACTTCTCCGAGTCTGTAGTCCAGAAATCACGCAGGCATTCTTCAGATTTGAATGTGAGTTTGGATTTCAAAGTGAAATTTCAAAAGCGCAAAAAAAAACATTTTCCCATGTGCATCCGGGTAGAGCGTTGGACTTCTAATGCTCGGGTCGTGAGTTCGTATCTCGGCTGGAGCCAAATATATGTGCCGGATTTTTCATCGTTGTCCCGTCTTTGAAATCACCCGTATGTGGTGGAAAAAGACGTTAAACCCGCAAGCCCCCACCCACCCACCCACCCAATGTGCATCCGTCAATGTGACATGTTATTTCTCTTTTGCCTACCACGTTAGGGCTGTGTGCAATGACGAAGTGCTTAGAGTTTTGACATTTTACTCTGAGAAAACTTTCTACCCGTTCAAGTTATGAATCCTACAGAAGAAAAGAATTTATGGACAAATGAAATAACAACAACGGACAAAACAAAACAAAACAAAACAAAAGCGCAAAATCACCGAAAAAAAAAACACCCCCCCCAAAAAAAAAAAAAAGAAAAGAAAAAAAAAGACAACAAACCAAACAACAACAACAACAACAAAAACCAAAAACATTTCTGTTACAGTTTCTGGACGACACATCAATATTCTATGCAAGAAAAACGGTAACGCGAAACTGATGGGTCAGTACAACGCCTGTGGTTCTAGTTACGAAGTTTTCGTTGGTTTTCTAATGCCAGGGGTCGCTTCCAGCTGCCAACCTCCGTAATGCATCTTTAGCCTCTCGGTATTAAAACAAAATGCCCGGAGAGGCAGAGAGACACAATAAACAAAGACATGTGGACGTGAATAAAATTAAATCCTTCTCTTTATTATATCATTATTATTTTTGTTGTTCGTTGCTGTTCTTGAGGTCACACGAATGCTGGTTCCGTACCCCCAGCAATGTTCTTGATTTGTTTGTGTTTTGCCCTGAAACAAATGCGGGGTCACAATCGGATAACACACGATATAACAGAAACGAGAAACCAAGCCTTAAACAAAAGAAAAGCAATACAGTTGTAAACAATGTGTGTGTGGAGGGTGGGGTGGGGGTGAGAGAGAGAGAGAGAGGGTGGGTGGATGGGTGTTTGGGGGTTTAACGTGCTTTTCCACCACATACGGGTGATATCAAAGGCGGGGCAACGATGAAAAAGCCAGCACAAACATTTGGCCCCAGCCGGGATACGAACTCACGACCCGAGCATTAGAAGCCCAAGCTCTACCATGCGACCACCCCGGCTCCCCGAGAGAGAGAGAGAGAGAGAGAGAGAGAGAGGTGAAAACAATGTTATGTACGCATCATTGCATCCAATTTCTTCTGTCCATGTCACATGCTCCATCAAATTCATCCACCTCTACCCCCATACCCCCACCTCTTCCTCCCATCTCAACCTCGAGTTCTTTTTCTTTCTTCAACCACGCACCCCCCCCCCCCCCTTCCTCACCCTGTTCCCCCAACCCCTCACACGACCTCTACCCATTCCCAATTACTCCTCACCACTGCCAAACACTCACCCTCCCCCCCCCCCACACATACTACCACCCAGCCCACACCCCCATCCCGGTCCTCACCACTGATAGCTTTCTTCTATTGGATCAACACCGAATATGCCCAGCATTTGAACATCATCGCTGGTCCAGCAGAGTTAATAGGCGGACCCCGAAAAATCAGCCAAGCGAGATCCAGCAGCAATCAACGCCCTGCTTTGGGTGGTGCACTGACGCGTGGACACACAGCGACCATGTCAATCTGGGGCCATCATCAGCCTGCTTCCGGCCGCATGCTGGAGCATGTGCCCAAGAAGAAAGAGGAGGAAGAAGTTAAACGAGCTGTCTTGCTGTTCCGCACGTTGGAACATGAGAGAGAGAGAGAGAGAGAGAGAGAGAGAGAGCGCGAACGAACGAACGAACTTTATTTTACAGCGGAAAAGATTTGGCCATACATTGGTCAGTTTTCAATCAGCCGCTGCTACACAAAAAGGCACTACAAACTGACTAGAGAAAAGACTGTAAAAGGTAGAAAACATACACATGAGTAAAATTTGCAATATAAGAAAACACACACACACACACACACACACACACACACACACACACACACACACACACACACACACACACACACACATGTTTGCATAGCCTGTCTAGAGGGCATGAGAGAGAAAGAGAGAGAGAGAGAGGTCTAACGTCCTTTTCCACCAAAAATCAAAATTCAAAAATCTTTATTTTCCACCATTTGGCAGAAATACCATGTTGGATCTTGCCGTTGCTAAAATACGAGAATGTGAGCAAAGGAAGAACAATCTATAAACTACAGGAATATGAAGAGGGAGGGGGGGGGATGTAGAAACAAGTTACAGAGAGAGAGAGAGAGAGAGAGAGAGAGAGAGAGTTTGGAGTTTTAACGTCCTTTTCCACCACGTGTGTGTGTGTGTGTGTGTGTGTGTGTGTGTGTGTGTGTGTGTGTGTGTGTGTGTGTGTGTGTGTGATATCAAAGACGGGGCAAATAGAAACTCATATAGAAAATAGAAAATGGCCCACACTCCGAAACACGTGACCAAGAAGGAATACAAGGGAGATGTGGAGTATGGACAGCCAGTTTCGTACACTAAAAATGTTGAAGGCGAAGAAATAATGTTGAAGACGCAGTCTGTTTTACGTTGTACATACTGAACCCCCCTCCCCCCCCCCCCCCCCCCCAAAAAAAAAAAAAAAAAAAATCAGACCATGATCAGCCATTTCCATACGCTGAGACCTGCTTTGAAGATGAGACAGAGGAAGATAAGAATGCGCTGAAAGATCACTGACGCACACAAACAGACAAGAAGAAAATAAGGGGCAAAGTCCTTCGTTGCAACGGCATCTGAAAAAGACAAGTAAAAAAAAATGATTTGAAAGCAGAACAAGGCTGCTAGACGGCATCTGAGAAAGACTTGTTAAAAAAAAGTTTTAAAGAACACTGAACAAGAATAAATAGTTTTTGAGCTAATTCTCTGTGTATTGTACGGTCGTCCACGCAGCTGCGCAGTCTGAGTTTGGAAAACAAATCGGCGACCCACTAGTGTCCGCGGTAATCACTGAAGACATACAACACCCTAGCGACCACCAGACAGTGTCTCGACTGAGATTTTTTTTAATGTGTTTGGCGTTGCTGGTTAAAGGCCCGTCTCACTGTAAGAGAGCCAGATAACATAACCCGCACAGCCCTACACTGGACACCATAGGGAAAGCGAAAACGAGGGCGACCCAAGAACGCCTGGCGTCGAACCGTGGAAGGGGAGCTCAAGACCCTCCATCACACCTGGGGAAGCATTCAGAAGCTGGCCCAGAACCGGCAAGGGGTGGCGAACCTTTGTGGCGAACCTTTGTTGCTGCCCTACATATATGCCAGACGGCATAACGGGCATGAGTGAGTGTGTCACTGTGAGTCTATGCTCACGAACTGTTGAGGCCTATTGGTCGTGTCTACCGTCCTACCACTTCGACACTTCAGTGGCAGCACGTCACAGGCTGGCGTTATACAGTCTGTAGGCCCATTTTCCTTTAATTCTACGCTTACCAATGGACGACTCCGTTCCTGCCAATCAAAAGGGTCGAGCCCCTAGAACCCCTAGCTTAATGAGCACAACACATGGCATGGTTTAGCATTTTTTTTTTTTTTTTTTTTGGCCAGACACTACAACGAGGGAAGCACGTGTAGGTTGATATGACTGAAACATGGAAAGAAAGCAGTAAGCCCACTGACGTCATTTGAGGAAAAAAGACCATTACGTCACACTCTTTCATCTTCAAATCACCCCTTTTCCCCTCTCACAATGACGTCATGGACGAACTGTGTAATTCTACTACACGGCAGAGTAAAGGGGCGGGGCTTTGGCCTCGGGGCTTGTCGAGTGGGATCGTCTATTGTCAAAAGCTCTTTTGGTAGTGTTTACCGTGGTACCACTTAGACACAGTGACAGCGTCTCAGCGACACCGAGCCAGCAGAAAGCTTCAGGCGGCGCGAATATCGAGAAGTCAGCTAGTGTTGCGGTCAACCGTTGAGTAGACGACGAAATTCTTCCAAAACATAATTACCTGGTCTCTGTGATGCCCGGTGATGCTGGAATATGAGCGTTTAAGGGAGGCTATTTTCAAGCAGACTGTACTTACCACCGGCACGAAGCCAGAACCAGAACCACATCTACAGGAAGCCTGGTGACAACACAAGAGAGGTGTAGGTGTGTGGGTGTGTGGGTGAGGGGGTTGTCAGGTCCCGAAGGGGTGGAGTGGGGTAGAGGTTGAGTTGAGGGGGGGGGGGGAGAGTGTCTGCGAGCTTGAAGCCTGTGGGCAGAGGGAGGTGCAAAGTGCATGAAATGTGATTACAGCCCAGACGGCCTGACCACAAATGGGAGGGACAGCCGCCTATCACACTGCCACACAATGTAGACGGGAGAGCTGTGAATACCGACAAAATTCTACACGGCATACTAAGAGGACTACAGTTCAGGGAAGGCACTTTTCTAAAGGTCGTTTTGGCTTTCGGAGATTCTAAATATTCTCCAAAATGCAGGCCGTCATCTACTGGTCAGTCATAAACGGGGTAACGAGCGCTGTAAGGCAATTATGAAGGGAACAGGTACCTGTCACGTGACTCGATCGACTTCCGGTTTGAATACAAAGGGAAAATGCTGGCGTCCAGAAATCATGAGTATGTACGTAGTTGACTATGGACTTCTAGGCGTGCATACTTATCTCTCTTGTAAAGGGCCTAATATTCAGTTGAGAAAGTGTTCCGCTCCTCGCACGCCCTACACCCTTACCCTGAATTCCAGAAGGTGCTAAGAGACCCTCGGTTCCGCTAAAGAATATAGTTTTATTGGTTAAAGAACCTCTAAGAGCCGGGATAGCCCAATGGTAGAGCGTTGGACTTTCAATGCTCGGGTCGTGAGTTCGAATCCCGGCTGGGTCCATATATTCGTACAGGCCTTTTTCTCGTTGGACCGTCTTTGATATCACCCATACGTGGTGGACAAGGACGTTAAACTCCTAAACATCCACCCACCCACCTCTTGTGGACTTTCAAGGATTATTCGACTTGTCTTTTTCTTGGTGGCATTGTGCTCTTCGCATCCTTATAGTCTCAGTGTTTTTAGTCTTGCCTAAGATATTTGTTTCTGTGCGTTGTTGTTGTTGTTGTTGTTGTTGTTGCTGAGTTGTTCCTGTTGACGCTGCTGCTGCTGTTGTTGTTGTTGTTGAGTTGTTGTTGTTGCTGTTGCTGCTGAGTTGTTCTTGTTGATGCTACTGCTGCTGCTGCTGTCACTGTTGTTGTTGCTGTCCATCATAAGCACCAACAGACGACGGACAACGATAGACAAATCACACCCTGAAAGGCTTCAGCTTCAGCAACTGTAGCAGCAGGCGTAAGATGAGGTATAAACACATTCTCGCGTGGACGTATCGCACATTCCTCTTAGGCGAAGCGAACATTAGTTAAAACCTTTCGAAGAATGGTATTTTCTCTGCTACCATAAGTATTAAAATCCAACGTTCTTGAGTATTAAACGTAAGCATACATCTAGAGTGCTTGTGGAAGAAAATGAGACCAGTTTAACGACAAACGATCAACCTTGGATCACTCTAAGACCTCATGAATCATTCAATGCCGAGAGGTGGTTGTGTGCCACACTTAAAATGGATTTGTTGCCCGTTGTCTTCACAAGTGCCTTTGGAAGCTAATTTCCTGAAACCTCTAGTGATTAGTGCACAGAGGTCAACCAGCGAACACAGCGACCTGGGACCATTGTCCTCCAGGATGTCAATAGTGTCATGGACACCGTCCGAGGGTCAAGCAGCTTCCGTGCAGTTATCGGGTTTGAAATTCTCGACCAGCAAAATTAATAGGGGTAGTGAAACAGGCTAATTTTTAGCCACCGCGTACTCCATCACGGTATATTGTGTTTGCTTTGAACATTAATTTAATGCACACCGCTGCATGAAATCTGTATTAGATATTTGGTCACAACAGAGGTGAGAGGCGAGAAACGATTGCAAAGAAGAACTCTCAGCGCCAAGGCAGCTTCGCACAGGCACCAAGAACGTAGAATGTAACAATACAGTATAATCATTGTCACCTCAATATGTTGTTGCTGCATTAGCTCGCACCGTGAGACACGTTATAGCGGCGTCAATTCAACTCAATCAGTGCACGGAGAAAAAATGGCCGGTAAAAATGAACGCCGCCTTAATATAATTCTGTATAATTCTCAGCTATATTCTGTGTACACTTTTTCACCGTAAACGCACCCACCCCTCCTTCCAACACACACACACACACACACACACACACACACACACACACACACACACACACACACACACCCCTTCTTAAATCCAATATAAACCGACAACTTACCGATCATCGCGGGTGGGGTGGTGGTGGGGGGCGGTTGTTTGGGAGTTTAACGTCCCTTTCCGCCACGTGAAGGTGATATCAAAGACGGGGCAACGAGAAAAAGGCCAGCACAACTATTTGGCCCCAGCCGGGAATCGAACTCAGACCCGAGCTTTGAGAGTCCAACGCTCTACCATTCGGCTATCCCGGCTCCCCGTTACCGATCATCGCTCTATTACCGGTTTTGCGAAATAATGATGAACATAGCGCCAATGTTTTCGGCCAGCCGACATCGACACGGACACAAAGCTCTAGGGACCTGTCGGCGGATAACAACGGACGGCGGACTTCCTGCCAGCCACCGAACTAAGGATTAAGCACGGTCAGATATCGAACGCAGAAGAAGAAGTGTCAGGAGTTCGTGTAAATTTGTTTCGATTATGGCCGACACAAAACATACCGTGGCGCCGGTAATAGATAAATTTATGTCGGTCGAAAAGTGTGAAATTGTCTCATTAATGAAATAGGCCCCCGTAGTGTAGTGGATAGCACTTCGGACCATGGACCGGGAGACCCGGGTTCGAATCCCAGCCGAGGCAAGCGGGATTTTTCCTACCTAGGTCGGCTCCTACCCAGAGCGGGTGTGCTATGGGCCCAATGGGGAGGCTGTTGCCACACAGCCGAGATTCACCCACTTCACGGGTGCGACTTTGGGGGTGCTTCCCTTGGTATGACATGTCTTATGATGTGGATGATTACACGGCCGGCACCGCAGGTACCGTAGTTCCCGGGCCTGGTTAATGCCGGGATATTTATGACAGAAAGCGTGGAATGCGGCCCTGTCCCGCAGTCCCAAACCACACGGACCTCCATAGCATCATATCACCATCATCCTAATCTCCATCATCATGCATAATAATAATAAAAAAAATGCCCCAGCTTCCGAGCCCTCCGTGGATTCCACCCATTACCTGGGAAGGAACACCACTGGAACTGGCAAAGAGTTGGGGCAAAAAAAGAAAAAAAAAAGAAGGTAGTTTGAAATGATTTTGAACAGCTGCCTAATTCATCAAGCAGGCAGCCAGTTGTAATCAGGGATACTGATGGCAGAGTTCACACACTTGTTTGAACACAACACCAAGTAAACAACAACAACAGGAAAAGTAGAAGTTTGGGGCATTGTGGACCAGAGGTTAAGGTTGATGGTGGTGATGTCAGATTTCTCTTTTTTGATTCTTGAGTTTGCCCAGTTCGTCAACCAGGCAGCTTTGTCATAATCACGAAATAGGTAGCATATTTCATGAATAAAACTGCCTAATTCATGAAACAGGCAACTTATCAAAATCATTTCACATTAAAAGCAATCTGCATAGTTCATAATTTAGGAAAAGTCACTGCCTATTTTAAGAATTAAACAGTTTCATCACATAAGCACGACATAATTATACTGATGGTACGCGGGGGGTGGGGGGGGGGGGGGGTTAACGCCCTTTTCCACCACGTGTGGGTGATATCAAAGACGGGGCATCGAGGAAAAGGCCGGCGGTTCGAACTCACGACTCGAGCATTGAAAGTCCAACGCTCAACCACTCGGCTATCCCGGCTGCCTCATACGGTACGCGGCTTACACTGTCGCCAAAACCGTACGACACTGACCACTGCAGCCGCGTACAGTTTCACTGGTGACAGCGTACGTAGCTCTCCTGATCGCTGAAAAATAAACGAAAGTGATGGTTTCGGCGGAATTATGCGCTATAAGACGCTATAAGACGCTAGCAGCCAAAGGATCAATAAAGAGCGTAGAGTGAAGAATCTTACTCCAAAATATAAAAAGAGTAAAACACCTCATTTTCTCTCCTTCACAGCTCGTGCTTGTTTCCTAATTCTTACACTCAATGGCTCTTGCATCACTTCTGTGACGGGCACTCAGCGTGGTGAAATGTCGCGTTTAAGTTTGGAAAGTGCTTGGCTCGGAAGAAAAAGTTTGGGAAGCTTATTTCATCTCCAAGCTGTTTTCTTCTTCTTCTTCATTTTTTTTTTTTTTGAAAAAAAAAAATTGGTTTCTTTTTTATCCTCGAAATGCCAGCTTCCCCATAGCATGGCCAATAGCGCAATTCTGTCGTTGGCAATAGCCAGTGCTGCCATTAAGGGTGGGGGTGGGTGTTTGAGAGTTTAGCGTCCTTTTCCACCATAAGGGTGATATCAAAGACGGGGCAACAAGAATAAGGCCAGTACAAATATTTGGCCCCAGCCGGGATTCGAACTCATGACCCGAGCATTGAAAGTCCAACGCTGTACCATTCGGCCACCCAGGCTCCATGTGCTGTCATTAATCATATAAAGTGAGGTGTTTAAGGGTTCAGCATTATACGCCGTGAGACTTTACTGTTTTCCAGAAGCCCTCCTGCTCGTAATTTCCACAGATCCTTACCTCGATGTCCCTCTAAAGAACCGCTATCCGACTTCTATAAAGGTTTACGACATAATCGACCTAATCGACAAGGGCATCTGGTTTACTGGTTAAGGTATCCGATTTCGGATCCCGAGCCGCCTGGTGGGCAAGAATTTAGAAGGATTTTTCCTTTCCAAATCGCGTCAAAATCACATGCAGACTTGTCTACGGTGCCTTTCCCGCCCTCGTGTACACACGCACGCACAAATATCAAGTGTGCACGCTAAAAATCCCACGTCCATCTTTCGAAGAAGAGTAGGCTGTGGCCGTACGCGTGGTAAAACATTTTCCTCCGCGTCGCTCTATATCGAGAGTTCCCTGCCAGAGGGTGATATCGATACAGATAGAAAGAAGAGAGACAGTACATTCTGGTAGGGAGCATTCGATATGATTGCCTGACGGCTTATTCCATTCTCTCACAAAAACTGAAGCAAGTGAAGGAAAGTTTTTACCGAACTTGAATCGCGTCCGAGTATCACACACTTTATGAATGCAGCCTGCATGGCGTGTCCTGTTTGGAATTCGGAATGTTTAATAATATTAATAATAATAATAATTGTGTTTTGTGGGGGCACTTTACCCATTTTTTTTTAAACAGGCTCAAAACGTTGCGAGCTGAACCTAATACGCACACTCAAGGGAATCACACACATTCTCTCACACACCATGAATACATTCCAACCACGTGGTGCAAATGGCCAGCTCAGTTATTTAAGTTTCGGAATTTAGATTTCCATGTTATTTTCACATTTTGTGGGCTGAACATTTCCAAAGCAGAGGGGAGGAAGCCGGAGTACCCGGAGAGAAACCCCGACGATCGGCCCAAATGAACGGCGCTACATACGAGAAGGAAACATTCTTCGCCCCGAGTGGGCCTCGAACCTGATCTCTCGCATTGGTGACGAAGTCTTAACCACTAGGCCACCGAATTCCTCAGTTTACAGCGCCACTGGTCACAAGACCAAAACGTCTACCGTCAAAACGTCTACTGCTTCAGTTTCAATCTCTCCCTCTCTCTCTCTCTCTCTCTCTCTCTGTGCGCGCGCGCGTGCACGTTTGTCTAGAATCTCTAAATTGACGTCGTCTTGAAACTGGGTCAGGCAGACCGGCAACAGGCATCAATCGTTGGTTGTCTGTGCTAATGCACCGAAAATGACTGTTGTCAATCAATAGATCAATGGGATGTGGCTGTTCGTGATGTAGGAGAAAAGAGTCAGGCGTAAAGGAAGCTGGTGTGTGTGTGTGTGTGTGTGTGTGTGTGTGTGTGTGTGTGTGTGTGTTAGGGATGGGACTAGAGGGGAGAGTGTGGAGGAGGTATGGTCATCGACCCCCTCCCCCCCCCCCCCTCTTACTCCTCCTCTTTCCCCAGACTTCTTCTCCAGGTCCTTAGCTGCCCAGTAAGGGTCAATCAAGCAAAGGGATTCCTCGGGAACCAAGGTGCTCAAGACTAGCACTCCAATATGTCACGAGACACACACAGAAATGGAATTTCACGTCTGCGACACCCCTCCCCCCCCCAACCCCCACCCTCGCTCCCTGCAAGTCCCTCAGTCGTCGCGGAGAAGACTGAGGAATTCTGGGAAAGAGACCCAAGCGGTGTCTGGAACCGTCTCGAGGTCCTCTCTTCTCGGAGAGAGGCACCAGACCGAGGAAATGGGAGGTCAGGTCGGTCCTTGCTTAGACAGGCTACTTATATACGTCAGTGGTGGTGCTTTTGTTCTGCCGCGTACTTCAGTGTCAAGTGCCGTGAGGTATATGTCCACTTCATCAGCCCAGTTAGTTACCAGTGTCTCGTGTCTCATGTCTCAAAGCGAGCCGAGGAGAGACCATAATGAGTAACGCTATTTCAGGAATTGCTAGCAATGCAACTTCAGATGATGGCCAATGAAGTCTGCTTCTACTGAATTACAGAGCTTCGACCGGGAATAAAGTACGCACGGCACATCTTTTGCCCTTGTCCTCTGAGACTTTACCCATTGTGGCGTAGTTACTGTACACGAAAGACACAGATTTTGGCCCCACTCTTGCCTGTCATCGCAGATCTGCCATGCTGACACTTAGACTTCTCAGTTGTGCGGCAGGCTCGTAGTTTGAACTATTTACATGATACATAGCTGTATGCAAATTCTGTCAATGTGGATACTTACAGTTCCCGGCTGTGCCTACTCGTAGTTTGAGCTGTTTATATGATATATGGTTGTATGCAGAAACTACCTTGTTGATACTTGCAGTTCCCAGCTGTGCCTGCTCGTAGTTTGAGCTGTTTATATGATATATGGTTGTATGCAGAAACTACCTTGTTGATACTTGCAGTTCCCAGTTGTGCCTGATCGTAGTTTGAGTTGTTTATATGATATATGGTTGTATGCAGAAACTACCTTGTTGATACGTACAGTTCCCAACTGTGCATGTTCCTAGGCTTTGAGCTGATTATATGATGTGGGGTTGTTTGCATAAACTTGTATCTTGTTGATACTTGCAGTTCCCAGCTGTGCCTGCTCGTAGTTTGAGCTGATTATATGATATATGGTTGCATGCAGAAACTACCTTGTTGATACTTACAGTTCCCAACTGTGCATGTTCCTAGTTTGAGCTGATTATATGATATTATGGTTGTATGCAGAAACTACCTTGTTGATACTTACAGTTCCCAACTGTGCATGTTCCTACTTTGAGCTGATTGTATGATGTGGGGTTGTTTGCAGAAACTTGTATCTTGTTGATACTTGCAGTTCCCAGCTTTGCAGGCTTGTAGTTTGAACTGTTTATATATTATGGTTGTATGCAGAAACGACCTTGTTGATACGCACAGTTCCCAACTGTGCATGTTCCTAGTTTGAGCTGTTTATATGATATATGGTTGTATGCAGAAACGACCTTGTTGATACGTGCAGTTCCCAGCTGTGCCTGCGAGTAGTTTGAACTGTTTATATAATACATGGTTGTATGTAAAAACTACCATGTTAATACGTGCAGTTCCCAACTGTGCTTGCTGATATTTAGTGTAGTTCGAACTGTTTTCATAATACGAGTGTATGGTTTATGAATTTGAAATGTTGATGCTTTGCAGCTCGACAGTATAGTTTGAACTGTGTATATGATACATGTATGTATAAATCTACTTTGTTGATTCTCACAGTTCCAAGCCACGTATCGGGCTGCCCCGTTTTGAGGGGCCTCTGAATTTGCCTAACGCTCTTGTTGAAGCTCGCAGTTCGACAGTATAGTTTGAACTGTGTATATGGTATAATTATGGCAATATGTATCGGGCTGTCCCGATGTGAGAGCCGCTGAATCTACCTAACCCAGTTGTGAAGGCATAATTCTGTTAGAAATATATTTGACGGTATGTGAGTTGCATACTCATCAAGGTAGGCTGCTCTCTAGTTCGGGTAACCCATGAGCACAGCACAGGAAAACGTCAGGCTAATGTAAGTAAAATGACAGCGTACCTAAGCTGTACGATGACTTTTACTAGCTGAGCTTGATTGAAGTTAAGATGGGATCCTCTATGGCGCACGGCGAACCTCACCTCGCAGTGTTAGCGTTGGGCATTTTCCACCGAGACACGCACGCACTGTAGCTTGTAGGGGAAAGTATTTTTCATAGAGCGTTATTCAGCGTCAATTGTGTCCTATCATTATATAAATATTGGTCCAGCCACCACAGATATATCATTGTGTTGATTTTTTTCCTATGATCGAACAAATGACCCTCGATTACAGGAGAGGGACATCATGACTAGCTGCTCTCTCTCTCTCTCTCTAAAAAAAAGAAAAAAGGGATTGAGAATTGAGAGCCTCTGCGTGCAAATACTGCCCCCCACGCAAATTGAAGAAACGAAAAAGAATGTCCAGGCAACCCAGCGAGTTCAGTTGCTATTTATTCCGCTTCAGACATATCTCTCACGTAGAAAAGGCTTCCTTGAAAATTATTTTCTTTACATCCGATAGAAAGACGCTATTTTTATTTTGAACTCTGCAGACACTGCTCCAAACTCTTTGTGACTCGGGGCGGGGGTGGGGGGGGGGGGGGGGGGGGGGGGGGGGGGGGAGAGAGAGAGAGAGAGAGAAGAAGAAGAAGAAGATGAAGAAAATCAGACGCGTTAATTTAGTGCACGTCCTCGCTTACATCCGGGTTCGCGCGTAGGACAGTTGTAAAAGACACGTTTTTACTGTTACCTGAACTCTGAGAAAATTTCAAACGAGAGAGAGAGAGAGAGAGTGAGAGAGAACGACAGTGACAATGACAATCTTTTATTCAGCAGGCTCAAAGCCCATAACTTAACACGCACTTGAAGGCGCACACGTGCAGCCACCAGTGCAGACTGAGCTGAAACATAAATGACAATCCAACCGTCGCTGTTCAATACCATCATATAGTTGAAAAACAGTATTTATAAGCTAGTGGTAGTATATGCCAGTTTAAAAAAAACAAAACAAAAAACATTACCATTAAAACTTTCCTATAGTTACAATGCACATACGCATTATTTGTTTCGTAACTCCAAGGCATAATATACAAACTTGGCAAGCCGGAGCGTCAAGTTAGGACTATTATCCGTCATGAGAACTGCCAGTCTAAACTGAGATGGATTTAAAAAAAAAGTATTTAAAGAGAGAGAGAGAGAGAGAGAAGGCCGGGACTGTCGAGCGGTTATACGCTCCGCAATACGCTCTTCTCCTGTTGCTAATAACACCAGCCGAGCCATTCCAGAACACCTCAAGATGTCTCGAACTGTGTATACGTGCCATATCAAGGACCGCCAGCACCACGTAATGAGGCCAATTTTCAGCCTAAAGTCTTCTTCAGTTGCACAAGAGGGAAACGCCAGGCAGATATAGGAACACTTAGGAAGTTCCGTATGTCGGTTTTTAAAGCCAGGCACGAGAATGTAACACGCTGTTAAAAGGATGATGTCACTTTGATGAGTGTCTGAATTTTTGCAGCTGGTCTCGGGACGAACTGAGATATGTAGCTCTGTCTCTGTCTCTGTATTTGTCAGTTTGCTGCTGGAAGAAAGGTTTTTGTTGTTGTTGTTTTTGTTGTTGTTGTTTGCAAAAAATTGGCAGTAAATGTGCAATGTCTGTGTCTTCATGCGTTTTTAGACATTATGGTATT
This sequence comes from Batillaria attramentaria, assembly GCA_018292915.2. Taxonomy (NCBI): domain Eukaryota; kingdom Metazoa; phylum Mollusca; class Gastropoda; family Batillariidae; genus Batillaria; species Batillaria attramentaria. The sequence continues at coordinate 61,763 of JACVVK020000065.1, forward strand.
CTGGTCTTCTTTCTAACACAGTAGCGGTTCTTTAACTGGACTCTGTATCAAATCCTTCATCCTTGAAAAATATAGGGTCATATCATTGTCACTGTCATTGTCATTTCATACCGTGTACATCTACGGAAAGAACGTGGCTATGTCGTATTCACGCCACCGATACACATTTGGCTTACGAGTGGCAACCTCAAAGGTTTAGCGAGTCCTGTTGCTTCTTCCTTCAAAACGAAACGTGAGAGCTTTCTGTAACAGCTGCTGTAATCGTTCACGTTTCGTAGTCAGCCAAGAAAGTGCTTGGCACCTGATCTTTAAATCACCCTGAGCTTTCGCTTTATTTGATATTCGAACCTACAGATTGATAGGAAACGGCCGCAAAGTCCAAATGGAACAACACTACACTAGCAAACAGACTTAACGTAGAGCTATGTGGACGTCTTCTTCTCCCCCCCCCCCCCCCTGCGCCCCAAACACATACATACATGCACTAATTCTTAATTCGAATTCATAGTTCCTTTAAAAGGCCAGGTATTTGTCTACACAAAAGAAACAAAATGTCATCTTGTGCTCTTGTACGCAACGTGAACTTTACTTCCAGTAAAACTCTTTACAAACTTGTCTTGATGGGGGAAAATGTCGTTAAAGAAAATGGCCTTCAGTGGCTTAACTCGATTGTACCTGTCGCCAAAGTGTCTGAGAGTAAAGCTGCCCCAGGGAACCACTACGCGAGGAGCATAAAACTTGGGTGTAGACAATCAGTGTCGTCCCCAAGTCGACAGGCATTGAAAACGTTTCTCTCGGGACCAATTTCTGACGGCTGCCCTTTCCTGGGGGTTTTTAATGGTCTTCGGAAGAGGTATGTAGGAACCTGATGCCCGAGGACAATGTCACATAAAGGAAGATCCAGGACATTGGATTCAGAAGGCTTTGCATTGTTTATTGGGCAGGACGTTGGAAGCAAAAGCGCCTATGAATACATCCATTCAGCGTTAATTCCTGTGAGGATTTTGCCACTGGTTACATTGGTCAGCCCAGCACGCAAAAGTGATCAGGAATGCGCATAGGATATTTGCATCTGATAGGCAGCTACAAGGATGATGCGCGTAAAAGATTCATTGTTTTCATATCTTCTACATGCGGCTGTTTTGAGTGTCTGTGCAACAAAAGCCGTTGTAACGCAGGCACGTTTGAGTTCGACACTCCCATTGGTCAGTGCCGCTGAAAACTGTGCAACAAAAGCCATTGTAACGCAGTCACGTTTGAGTTCGACACTCCCATTGGTCAGTGCCGCTCGTCGGTTAGGAATTCAGCTTTCATATGGCTGGGCTCGACTCGACATATTTTATAGATTCCGGCCATTGGCCGCTATCACAAAACAGAACAGCAACAATCAAAGGAACGCACATACATGAACATGAACAACAAGGACATTTACAGCATACTGACACCAAACACAGATTAATAGTCAAAATGATCTATATCACACTTGAAACAGCGAGGCACAGCGGTCGTGTTCAATGTTTGGTCGGACTGAAACGTCTCCCGTGTGACATGAGCCTAAGCCCCTCCCCCCCTCAAATACCAACATGTATGCAGAAGACGTCAAACCTCAAAACAGCCACCCAGCCTTGATGTCGGGAGCTTTCTAGACCCGCCACCTCACCCCCCCCCCACCCCCTCCCGCGGCACCAGGGTAACGCGAAGTTTCAAGCCTGACAGGACAAAGCAGTAAAACAACCCAGACCTTTACAAAAACTGATTTAAACGCGTGTTTCCTGGAGTCTCTCTTTTGACACGGAAAAGGAATTGATTTCTCTGTACGCAAACGAGTCCCGGGCTGCTTCCCTGGCGGTTTTGATTGGGATCGAAATCTTTCTGGCTTTTTGATGAGGGGAATACAATGCTTGTTAAACCAGGAGCCGTCGACTCGAACGCGAAAAATATAATATCCGGGATTTACGCAAGATGCACTGAGGCCATTGACAGCAAAATGTCATCCTCTCGCAAGTCAGGCTTTCGGGGTGGAAATTCCTATAATTTTCCCAGGATCCAGCTTAATCAGGGAAATGATTTGTGGTGAATAGGACGCCGGCCCAGCCAATGGACGTGAAATGTCGAAAGGGTTGTAGCGATGATTACATTGTGTGTGCGTTATCCACTTCCTTTGTATAGGACCTACATTTTTTGAACTGGCACTCCGAACAGCGATTGGCTGAGTTCAACACGGGCAGGATGGTTGGATGAATTTAAAGGGACGCGACCTAAATATCCAAGGCTCAGTGATCGACCGCGGCTGGTCACAACGACCATTGAGAAACCTGCAGGCGTAATACAACAAATACAGATTTGAAGAAGGACCTTGTTCGCCGAGTGTGGTAGTTTGTACTGATTTTTGTTGTCCCGAAAAAAGCCTGATATTTGTGATTTCTGTTAATTTGTAGGGCAAGGTGTAGGCCAGGGTTTGTAAACAGGAAGCAAGCTTCCAGTGTAGCTTGGACTTTTTGCGTACAAGACCGGCAGAGGTGACGCGAGTGTAATCGAGTAAGTGTAATCTGGCCTAAACTGAAAGTAGACCTACATTACTCCAGTGAAGCCTGAGCGGACATGAGACGTTAGACATTTTTTAAAACTCTTGTCAGGTGCGTGTCCCTAAATGGCCTGTGCGTGGTAAGTTTTTGTTTTTAGATTGAAACATTTATTTTATAGGGGTGACCATGATGCCTGAGGCTAATAGGGAATGATAGGCATTTTGAGGCCTGGTGCTTGTGTGCTGTTTGACCTGCAACACTATAGACTTCTGTGTGAGATCATTGTTGAGATAGCCAAATTGTTGATCATACCGAGGGGCTAAATGCACCGGGTGTTCAGCGGCAACACTTTTCTTTCACGCTATTTGCGTATAAAGGAAAACAAAAAACAAAAGAGCCCTTACACAGTCGTTGAGGAGTTCACTGATGCAAAAGTTTCAACATTTCTTCAAAACACATTTTTGACATTATTTTCGGGGGTGTATGCGGGTAGGGGTGGGTATTTTGAAGTTTAACGTCCTTTTCCACCAAGTATGGGTGATGTCAAAGGTAGGTCAATGAGAAAAAGGCCAGCACAAACATTTGGCCCCAGCCGGAATTCGAACTCACGACCCGAGCATTGAAAGTCCAACGATCTACTATTCGGCGACCCTGACTCCCCGGGAGTGTATGGTGAAGCAGGTCGCGTTGATTTCTACAGGTTTCAGTCATTGTAATCTCAGTTGTATGTCGATTTCCTTACTTCTGTCCATCAGTTTGTTCGGAGACATTGACTTTCTTTTGAATGGTTTGATCAGAGATTTAACAGACATATACATGGAAGACGGATCCTGAAAGCTGCTTAAATGAGCTTATATTAAACTGGGAAACAGTTATTTTTAACACAGCAGTCAGACATCCAAATGGCCCAGAAAATTGTATCCCTTTTTTGACTGAAGCCTTTTTATCGTTTCACACAAATTTAGAAGATTATTTTTTGTCCGTCTTTCCATCTCTGTGGCAGCTCACGGCAACTAGCGGGAAGTAAATAGTACATTTCGGGTGATGCCTTTCGAACATATTGTTACCAACATATGAGAACATTTAGCGTAACAGTTTTTTTTTAAAAAGGGTGTTTGGGTGGGTGTTTAGGAGTTTCACGTCCAACGGTGACATCAAAGACGTGGCTACGAGGACAAAATCCAGCGCAACGTTTTGGTTTCCAGCCAGCCAGCACACCAGCGCTCTACCGCTCGAATGTCTGGTCTGCCCCATTTTGAAAACAGTCTTAATCACTCCACAAAACAACAACAACAACAAGAAAGAACTAACAAGAAGACGAAGCAAAGTCAGCCCATAAAAACAAAATCAACCACCACCACCACCACCACCACCAGCAACAACAGCAACAACAACAACAACAACAAACAACACCAGAAAGACCGTTTATGCATTACTTCAGTGTGTTTTTTCCCTCTTTCTGGTTGGTCTGTTTGTGCTGTCTAGCGGGTGGGTGTTTGGGGGTTTAACGTCCTTTTCCACCACATACGGGTGATATCAGAGACGGGGCAACGATGAGAAAGCCAGCACTAATATTTGGCCCCAGCTGGGATACGAACTCACGACCCGAGTGCTGTCTAGCAGAAACAAAATGCAGCAACACTGAATCATGGTCACTTGCTTCTCCTCGCAAAGCCGGATTTCAATAATTCACAGCGACTATACACTGAATGTTAAAAAGAAAAAAAAAAAAAAGACGACCCCCCCCCCCTTGAAAACAGCAACAACAAAAAGAGCTAAAACAAATGATTAAAAATAAATAAATAACTTTAAAAAAAGAATCCTAGGCTAAACTAAACCATGACCTAGTGGCATAATTAACGCTGCGCAAATGCATTGAAGCACTAGAAGCAGCCATGCATACTGATACCCCATCACTGAGGACACGGCAATGACTGTCCTATCACGCACGTACTGCTCGCCTAATGGCTAGCAACCATTTCCCTGATTACAGACCTCGGTCTGGATCTCGCTCGCAATGTGTTTTCCAGCTTCGTCAGTAGGTGAGGGTCAGAATCAAGGGTGGGCAGGGTGTAGCGGTGCAATGACCAGGGGGACCAGAAGCCAGACCTTGTCATCAGGAATTGATTGATCTTTCGATCTGTAGGCGGGAGGCGATCTCGGATAAGTGTGTGTGTGTGTGTGTGTGTGTGTGTGTGTGTGTGTGTGTGTGTGTGTGTGTGCTTGCTTGCTCTTTCCTGTGTGTTTTTAGTAATTGCTGGATGATTCATAACTTAATTTTGTTCTTTTCGCTACGTTTTGTTCATATTACCATGAAGTAGTTTCATGCATATGATTCAGCACCATAAGCCTTGAGATGAGTGCGAGTGAGTGTGTGCGTGTGTGTGCGTGGTTGCGTACGTGTTTACCCGTTTTCAGTACAAGCTGGTTGACTCATATTATTTTGTCCTTTTCGCTACACTTTGTTCATAGTATCTTGAAGTAGTTTCATACATGTGCCTCATCACCATTAGTCTTGAGATGTGTGTGTGTGTGTGTGTGTGTGTGTGTGTGTGTGTGTGTGTTGACCCAAACCTGTTCTGATGTAGCGTGGGAGACATTGCTCTCTTAGGGAAAATATAGCGTGCATGTGGGTGTGGTATTGGTGGCAGTGACAAGACCAATTTATCGCCCTACTAATCAATCATACCAGAAAAAGCACTCACACTTTCACTCCCATAGTCAATATGGCGTGTCTCCAACACCTACTGCCACACAGTTAGTTAACTTGTTCAGAAGTCACGTGTTGGACTATGCCCACCCGCTCAAACATACTCACAAAACATTAGCATAGTCACATTTTCCGTCGCGTGGTACGAAGAGGGTGATTTAGATATTCAAACTGGAATTGACATGTTTCCGGTGTAAACGCTCGAAATGAACTCCCCATTACCGATGGGTCCGGTGCACGTCCAGCTTAAAAGCTGGAGAAAGCTGCATTGACGCTTTGTGAGTACGCGTCATACGTGCCGCAAAAATCATCTGGCTTTACGATGAAACAAGATGGCCACCAGCCCAATATGTTGTTTCCATTCAATGACATGCTGTAGTCACAGTCGTAGTCGTTGTGTCATGTATGCAGCCCGCGCGCACACGCCGGAACGCAAGCTCTCTGACATCAAGCATGCTGACATAAAGAAAGTACTGAAAACCCTTATCGTGCCTCTATGCACTTGCAAAAACCCAAACACATGAGGTCGTGTGAGCTCGCCTAGCTGGTTGACGTCACAACTTTTTGGCGTATGCGAGGTTCTACATGGGTGAATGAATTCTTGTAATAAAGTCGTTCCCCTTTGACAGAGTTACTTCCCGCAGACCTGACTGACAGACGATTGCTTACTGGTATCGGAGAAGAGACCCTCTCTCTCTCTCTCTCGCCTTAGACGCGCGCTTGCGCGCGCACGCACGCCCCCCCCCCCCCCCCCCCCCCCTACACACACACACACACACACACATTATGCAAAGACCTTGGAATCAGAAAGACGCGTCACTCCTGCCCTCGTAAGAGAGACATATAGCGGGACAACGCGAAGAGTTGTCTGCCCGCATTAGCGCGCATCCTAGATCTGGCCCCTATAGTGACAGCATGGCGGAAAGTGGAAAGCGATCACAAAAGCCGGGCATGCAATTGTGTTCTGCGCCGAATTGTTCAAATAACAGACAAATATAAACGGGGAAATACTTCTTTTGGTATTCCTGTTGAAAAACAAACATTTTTTTTTTCGCTTTCTTGTCAAAAAAAAAAAAAAAGACCTCAAGTGGTACGTGTGCATGCAGTGTAAACAAACAGTAAACACACGCGGCTGACGCAGATACAGCGTAATTTTTTTTCCCCTGACAACTTTACAAATCACGGTGACTTAAATTGTGCTAGCGTCTACCTGCATCTAAATTCAGAACACACACACACACACACACACACACACACAGAGTTGTCACTCATACGGCGGCAGGTACGTTCATCGGCACTTGTTCCAGTTCACATACTGTTGGGGGGAAATCTGTAGGTATGTACAGAACTCTTTTCTTAAAAATCAAGAGGTTTGCATGCAGTGTAAACAAACAGCAGTAAACACACGTGGCAGGCGAAGACATCAGGTTTTGGTGTTGTTTTTGTTGTTTTGTTGGCGGTGGGTTTTTTTTTTTTAAACTTTACAAATAACGTTGACTTGAACTGTGCTAGCGGCACGTTGCACTGATACACACACACACACACACACACACACACACACACACACACACAGAACAAAATCATCCGGCTGAACTTCATTCTAACCATTGTAAAACCATATCACAACATAGAATCTGCTGGATCGTCGGTCGCAGATATGATTAATGCTGAGTTAGCAGGAAGTATTCAGCGGATGCGTCCATCTTTGGATCTCTCGCACATTCGATCTTTCTGTGTTCCGAACTAGTTTTACTTGAACACATCGAACGAAATGCACTGCGTAGCCTACGTACAGCAGTGAAAGCCAAACTAGATCTTTCGTTCGTCCTCCGGAACTTTGAGAGTACTGTCTTATGTTTTCCATAGGCCTAAAACACATGCGAAATATATGGGGGGAGACCACCACGGCGGCTAGTGTAGGGTTGGGTCAAACAAACAGACTTTTTACAAGCATGCGGATTCTATACTAAATTTACGCCAGTCACACGTTGTGGATGCGGCGATTTTGGTTTTCACGTGTGATGCTATGTGTTATGTTTGGGAGAAAACATAATCTTGGCTCCAACTTTGATACCGATCTTGGCTCCAGCTTCGATATCGTAGGCATACCTACCTCTATTTTTCAAGGGGGAAATCTACAGAAAGGTTTTCCCGTTCCTGGTGTTCGCTTCTGACAGCAATTCGGCGCTGCACACCATTGCACGCGTGGTTTCTGGCTTTCTGCCATACTGCCATTACTGCGTAGATCTGCGGGATGCGCGCTAATGCGCGCAGACAACTCTTACGCGTTGTCCCTCAAAGGGAGGTAAGTGAACTATCTTTATGTCACTCTCTGGGGCACAGAGTCTTTCAGTGGAAAGTACCTCTGTGCACGGTGGGGAAATGGCGCTCACTGCGCTACCGTGACGGGCCTAACTTGTCTCGGTGCTCTCAAACACAAGGTCGCGCACTATGTCATCCTTGACCAGCTTTGAACCCAGAGGGATCCTCAGTGGCGCAAGTGATGGCAGGCTGTCTTCAGAGTGAAAGTAGGCGTGTTTCTGAATCAGAGACATACATAACATGTCTCTGTCTGAATGGACAGATCTATTATTACATTCAGTCCTAGAGCACGGGTGTGTATGCTTTTGTAATCGTCTCTTATTCCACCACAAGGCAGGTACGTGATCGTCTGCACCGTGCAATAATACTTGCCTGTAGAGTGCAACACCCTTGCCTGTCAGAGTGCAACCCCCTTGCCGTTTACTCACATCCTGTTGGATCAGTGTACCACGTAAACAGTGCCATCAAAGCGCAACAATAATTAAATTGTCCGCTGGCAAAGATTTTGCCCAAACGAAAAGTGGTCGGATATTCAAGACTTGGTTTCAAATCGAATCATATGACACACAAGTGTCTGCTTTTCTAAAAAAAATTCGCCATTTTTAAAAATGGCGCTGGGTGTAAGCAGTCACATTTTCACGCCCCGCCGAAAAGGGACTGCACTCTGGAGTCTATCTTTATGTTTCCAAGATCTTTGCATTATGCTTCTGAGTGTGAGTCAGTGGCAAAAACGAAACCCACTGAAATTCCCGCTTTCCACATGTCAAGTTGTAGAGATCGCGAAAAGATACTGCATTTCGCAAAATAATTTCTAGACCATCCCAGAACATGCTGTCGCAGTAACGTCAGTAGATTACGTCACCTTGGAAAGATATCGAACCTTCCAGTAAGTTGAGAAATGTTCTAGATCTGACCTGTTCAGTACGTAAGCAGCCCTGCACAGCGTTCTGGGTTCTTCTTCTTTCATGAATTTGTTCTCCGTGCATATTCTGTTCATAAAGTATTGGAGTTGTATTCTGTTGTATCCCGGTCTTCTCTGCGATTGCACGAAGATGGCGACATAGTAGAAGTAAAATACACCACGTCTCCAAACAGAGGAATTCGGAAAGAAAGTGGCGAGACACCCCCAAGAAAAAACAGCATCACGTCAATCAAACATGACGCACTTACTTTACGTCAGTGCGCGTGCGTCTCTTCTTCGATGTTTGTGAGGCGTGTGGCTTGTAGAGGAAATGTGCTGTGAGTACAAATTTTCGGGTCAACTGACGATAACGGCTGCAGTGAATTTTTCTAATTTTTTTGTATATTTTTTATGGCACCCCAGGCTCATTATCTATGTATAGTAGGAGCGATTTTGAGATCTAAAGTGTGTTCACCAGCACTTTCATCAGGTACGGCTTACGCCAAAAGTATAAAAGCGACAACCTCCAAAATTCACTCAGTTGAGAGTCCGTATTCATGCTATCTATGTCCAAAAAATGGAGTGGTTTAGGTAAATATTACGCCTTTAAACGCCAGAAAGCCATTTTCTTCTGAAAAGGGCGATAACTCGCAAATCATGTGTGCAATCGTACCTGGATCGGGCCTTCTATTCAACAATCTTGATTCATTTAGAAACCCCAAATTTGAAATCGATCGGTTCAGTATTTTCGGAGAAATAGGCATCTGAACTGGGTTCACATGCAATGTCAACTCAGGCTCGGTTTACATGAAAACTATAAGAGCGACCATTTTCTAGTAGTGACTCTGTTCAGAGTCCGTATTCTAGCTATCTACTGCCAAAAAATTGAGTGATTTAAATAAATATTACGCCTGTACACGAAAGACAACCAACTTGTCTCAAAAGGGCGATAACTCCCAAATCACTTAAGCAGTCATCACACGCTTGAATCGTCTAATGTAACATTTTGATATATTTGGATACCCCAAATTTGAAGCCATTCGGTTGAGTATTTTCGAAGAAACGGGCCCGGACACAATTCACACACACACACACACACACACACACACACACACACACACACACACACACACACACACACACACACACACGCACATCCACACAGACGGCACTCACTGAGGAGGAGAAGTGCGTTCGGAACACCATACGCGTCAGCATCGATGACGCAAGTTTTCTTACGTCATTGTCAGAGTTACACTTGCAAAATCGTCTCTGCGGGAGATCGGCAGTGACGTGCGTTTGTACCACAGATGCTTGCCTATGAACGTGGAAATTTTAGCCCGTCCTATTATGTTGTTTCCATTACTATGGAAACAACATAAAAATTGGTACAATGGTTGTTGAACCGGCAGCTGTCAGTTCCAACGCGCGCGAAAACAAAATATCCGGGATTTACGAAACGTCGTTTGTCTTTCTTGTTTCTCGTTGCAAATGTGTATTTAGAAACATTGCTCATTGCAGGCGGAATGACACAAATTGACCGTGGGGTCAAGAGCAGTGTTCGTTCGAAGGACCCTGTTTGGCGAGTGTGCTAGTTTGTAGCGTGCAGTGAAAAAGTGATTAAAAAAATTGTAGGGCAAGTTATATTCCACGGGGTTGCAAAAGGAGACGAGCTGTCAGTGAAGCTGGGACTTTGTGCACACAAGATAAGCAAAGGTGACGCGAGTGGTTTTGGGTGCAGTGGCTTTCTGGCCTAAACAGAAAGTAGACTAGCATTACTCCACTGAGGCCTGAGCTGATTGGAGACGTTCCATTTTATTTACACTCCTGTCACGTACGTGCTCTTGACCGGTCTGTGCGTGGCAATTTTTCTTTCTAGATTGAAGCATTTGGGGTGACAGTAATGCCTGAGGCTAATAGGGAATATATAGGCATTTTATGGCCTCGTGTATTTGCACTCTCTGGCAGCTGCACCTCCAGCATCCAGGTTGGCATGACATTCTGGAATACGGATGAAATTACAATGGAAATGGAATGGATAATATACAATGCAGATTAATTGTCATGGGAATTCTGCTGATTCGAGATAAGCAGAACATTCTATCCTGTCCATTTAATTTATCGCGGAGAATGTCACAAACCATTTTTTAGGATTACTTTGACAAATGGACAGGGGGGAATGTCTTTGCATTCTGTGTTGGCTCAGCCTCATTCATTGGTCCCTTGTTGGTCTCCACACAAAAGGACTTCGTTCAGTTATCGAAATAATCTGAGCATGTATGCACGTTTGATCAGAAAGCCGTTTACAGTATCATCGCCTCATTACTTTACACAAACACGGATCTCTTCCAGACGCAGACAAACTTCACTCTATTGACAACAGGCGTCCGGCCTCCCGGTCAAAATCACCCCTTAAACAGTGGCCTCCCTTTTACCAATTCCTTTCTTTGACAGTGGTCTCCCTTGGCTCCCGTCATTCAACGGGCACGTCGTGGTTCTGACAACTAGCGGCTGCGAGGGAACGGTTCCCAAACATCTCCATCGATTATCTGCCCCGTCCCCCCCAGGGCACATGACCCCCGGGGGTCACAAGGGCCTGTTTGCTTGATCAATGTGGCATGGCGGGCTATATTTACCTGTCGGCTGATCGGCGCAGCTGTCTGATACATGGTGATGTCCCTTGCCTATCGTCAGCTTCCGGAGCGGAGCAGAATGGCTCCAGATCATTGTTCGGGGCAAAATTGATCACGTAGGGTGGGGACTTCGGTTGCTATTATAACCGTTGTGTTGTTATGTTTCCCTAAACTAGTGTGCTTTTTTTTTTTTTTTTCACGAATACGAGGACACCTGTGGTGTGTCGAGCACTGTGAGTGTTTTCAGGTACAAGATTTAAAAAAAAATTATGGGAATTTCGACACTCAGAGATGACTTGTCTGACGTGTACCCTCCCCCCACTGCGCGGTGTTCGTACAACTCTGCCCACACCTTTTCCTTGTTCTTCTCCTCCCGCTGTCTTTTTCTTTCTTCTTCTTCTTTTGTCCCTTTTTCCAGAAATCACACAGGCAGCTGAAAACACACATCCTTGACTCGTGCATAAACACAGAAACCTTACTCCCCGGCAGCTGCATCTCCAACTGCAAGGTTGTCACGACATATTCCAGGAAACCGATTCCAAAGAAGGGGGATAACATTTCAATGGAAATAGAACCAATAATATTATACAATGCAGATCACTCGGCATGGAAATTGTACTGAGTAGAGATAAACAGGGAATGTGATAATGATAAGCTCAGTAATAATTAATACAGGCGATTTATCCTAAATATTTGGCTCAAAGCGCCGCAAGCCAAACCGAAAACGCACGCTCACGTGAATCACACGCATTCTCTCACACACTGGACATGAACACATCACAATCTCGTGGTGCGAAGGGACAGCTCAGCAATTTAAGTTTCGGAATTTTCAAAATTGCATTTATTTTTAAATTCTGTGGGCCTAAAATTTCCAGCCCAGAGGGGCAGGAAGCCGGAGTACCCGGAGAGAACTCCCGACGGTCGGCCCGAATGAACGGTACCACATACGAGAAAGAAAAATTCTTCGCCCCGAGTGGGACTCGAACCTGGCCTCTCGCATTGGTGACTAAGTCTAAACCACTAGATCACCGACCGCTCCTGTCCTTTTCATTGATCGTGTTGATACAATGCATTTTTTTAAAGGATCAGTTTGTCAAATGGGCGTTCAAGCAACAACACCTACAATAACACCACCAGCGCCACCGCCAACAACGACAGCAAAACATACCACGCAAATTGTTGTTTTCCTGGTTTGATTATTTCCAAGCGAGAACGTTAAACTGTTACGTCAATCTTGCGCTGGATTGATCGGAATCCTAACTTTGAAGATATGTGAATATCACGAGTTTGGGCCATGCGCCATTTCCCGCGGACACTGTTTTGTAGTGGCACACTGTTTTGTTGCAGAACGTAATGACATCTTTTGTGTTGTTCTTGCTACTGCTGCCGTTTTGTTATTTGCGCGGGTTTTTGTTTGTTCCTGTCTAACGAGCAATGGCAGGGGGGAAAAAAGGTGGGGGAAAAGTGAGGGCGATTGCTTACTTGCTCACTTGATTTCTTTTACAGCGCGATCGATGAGAATTCATATATAATCTTGTTTGCTATCGCTTGGTTGTTGTTGTTGTTGTCGTTTTTTAACCTCAGTTACATGCAGGCCGCTCAAAACCTTTTTATTTATTTTCTTCAAAACTTTTTTTTTTTTTTTTTTTTTTTTTTGGGGGGGGGGGGTTGATCGACCTCTCTTCATTGGTTCCTTCTTTGACTTATACTATCACATAACAAATACTAAACTAAACGAAAATGTTTTTTTTTTTTCATTCATATAACTATATATTGTGGAGAATTTTCAACTGCAACTCACGCAGTCCTTTTTCTTTTGTTGTTAGATACGCAGCAGACCCAATACTACGGTCAACTGCCACACAGTTTTAAACTAATGCTTTTGTAATTAGTACATGGACAGACGTCTTAACTGAGTTTCCTTCTCGAACATGTGTAGGTGTACCGTGTCTGTATTAACTTATACACATTTTGCCAATTAAAATTACGTGTTTAAGAAACTGACTTCTCTCCTTAGAGATTCCGCCCTTGTCCGTTATACCAAATAGTACATGTACATCGCTTGTATTTTTGTTAAACTACTTTATTATCCCGTTCGGGAAAGTCGGGCTGCTTCCTCCTGGGGAAGCGAGTCGCAGTGGTGCAGCGCCACCCGATACCTATCCTATTATTTTCAATTTTGATGGGGGAGGAAAGCCGGATAACCCGGAGAGAAACCCCCGATGAGCAGCCCGGTAGCCATGCAGGAAAAACCGGTACATGTATCACATATCACAAGCTCGACCTGGGCTCGAACCCACGCTTCACCGCCGTGACGACCGTTCAGTAGCACAGCGGCTAAGTCCCACGCGCTACCTATTCGACCACCGCACACCTCACGTATCATCCCACTGCGCCCCGCTGGATTGTAAACTTGTGGACGCTTTATTTTATTTATCTATTTGACAGCGCGACGTCCATCTGGTCAGTCTCATTGAAGACGGGGAGCCGGAATGGCCGAATGGCAGACATACGTTGTGGAAAAGGACGTTAAACTCCCAAACACCCACCCACCCACCTCGAATGGTAGAGCGTTGGACTTCTAATGCTCGGGTCGTGAGTTCGTATCCCGGCTGGGGCCAAATATTTGTGCTGGCTTTTTCATCGTTGCCCCGTCTTTGATATCACCCGTACGTGGTGGAAAAGGAAGTTAAACCCCTAAGCACCCACCGACCCTCATGAAGACATTATACATGTAGATCTATGTGCGCCGTCGCTACTGCCACTCCGCTGGACATTTCTGGATCTGCTATATGGTGGTGGTCTGTGGGTGGAGGGCAGGTGGCCGGGTGCTGCTGATGACAGCTGGGAATGGAAGCTGGGGCCCTCAGCTGAGGACAGCACGTGCACGTGTTCTCGCATTCACGCCACACTGGCGCCATTCATGCTTCCGTACGACAGCTAGCCAGGAAATTGTTTTTCTGCATATCAGATCGTCGTGGACTGTCGGAGTTGTGTGAGGCTCAATCTGCACGCATGGGCAGGTCTGGTGATCTGTTGGGTGGGTTATAGGTTTGTAAAACCCTGACCCTATTCAAGGCTCAGCTCGGGTTCAGTTTTTATGGCTGTTGTATGTAAATTGAGTCGATCCCTGTGTATAGAGCTTCCGTTTGCGTGTCGCGGTGGAGACATGGAGAATATCGAACAGGCACTAACTAACGACGTGAAAAAAAAAAAATCATTGCTTTTTCGTCGCGTATTGCTTGGTTTTTTCTTTCTTTCTTTCTTTTTTAACATGATAGATGACTTAGACGGAGGAATGTTGGTCGCTTAATAAATGTTTATTGTGAATTCCTATTTGCCTACATGGCAAAGGTTTGTTTGTTTGTTTTCTTGTTTGTTTGTTCTCGAAGCGTTAAACTAGATCTCAATAATGGCAAGTTTACGAATGACCCTTTAATGTTTCATAAATCAATTTTATCCAAACCGATGTACATATGTCACGTACAGAGCTCCTGTTGCAAATCTGAACTGAAACCTAAACTGTAGTTCGCGACTAATTAACATGATTAATAAAGGGGTGGGGGTGGGGGAGGGAGGGTGGGGGGGGGGATAATCACCACCACCAGCATCACCACCACCACCACCAACAACAACAACAAGCAAAACCCATACTCATGATAGCTATGTGTGTTACATCCGTTTTCATTTTTGGACTGGGTATTGGGAGAACCTCGCATTTCTCCTCAGGCCATTTGATTATTCAATGTAGGCTAGGTGTGAAAGAGACAAAACCCCTTTCGTTCCGAGAAAATAAGAACAAAAGATAATACTGAATCTGCGCAGTTCTTCAAAAACAAAAGGCAGAAAAAAGAAGTGAGAAGAAGCAATCGATCATTAAAGGAAAAGTGCGGTTGTGTATAAGATAAACGAGCTTCCTTGCGCAAAACATCGAGAAAGTTTCAAGCTATGGCCAAATGTTTATATATCAATTAATGTTTGCATTTTGGTGGTTTTCTTGTGTTATTAATTATCATTAATCTATTTCCGTTTCAGAAGCAATCCACGCAGCTGGCGCAACAGCGAAGAAGAGATACAGTTGTGGACAAGCTATTATTCATTGAAGGACGGATATCACATGCATCGAAATGACTGATGCATTTTTTGATGACATACTCCGGACTTCCTATTCAAGTTCTTAATAAAATATGACACAGCAGTACCGTCAAGGTTGTATGCAAGCATGATACGCAACGTTTAACAAGGTGTGTTTCTATTTGTTGTTGTTGTTGCTGTTGTTGTTGTTGTTGTTTGTTTGTTTGTTTGTTTGTTTGTTTGTTTGTTTGTTTGCTTTTAATTTTTTTTAAATTTAATTAGTAGTGTCATTGACAGGGCCTTGGGGAATTACTAAAGTTTACATCTTGGTGACGAAGGACCAATTTCGTGTGGGTCAGTTGCAGTCGTTTTATTTCATATTATGTTAAGTTATTCCTTACTGCTATGTAATTGGTTATGTTTCGGAAACTAAACAACATTCAAGTACGTTACAGACGAGTGGAAATGCCTGTCTGTCTGTCTGTCTGTCTGTCTGTCTGTCTGTCTCTCTCTCTCTCTGTCTCTCTCTCTCTCTCTGTAGTAGTGTAGTAATTCTTAGTTGTAAGAGCAAGAACTTGTGCGTAACACTTACATCCTTGTTTCATTCATTCATTCATTCATTCATTCATTCTCTCTCTGTGTAGCAAGGACAAGTTGTAAGATAATCACATACAAGTGCACTTTTTTCCTTGTAAAATGAAATTTATTCATTCATTAATTCTCTCTCTCTCTCTCTCTCTCTCTATCCTGAATAAAAAACGTATCATCATCATCATCATCTCTCTCTCGTTTCGTTTCGTTCCTGAGCTGCCAGCGTCTCCACAGTAATCAAATTCTCTGGCACCTCCGGAGAGGTAAAAACTGGTTCCGGAAGGAAAAGAACATAAATCCTTGCTGGAACTCCCCCCCCCCCCCCCCACCGCAGTCCGAACTATTCCCTTTTCGCTATTGTCCTATACCGTATATCTATAGGGCCCCGAACAAAGCCGATGCCAAAAACCAATCATGTTCTATCGAAATGATATCTTTCTGTACGACAGCACAAAATTGATACAGCGGAGCCGTTTCCTAAGTCCTAGGCTGTACTCTCAATTTCTGTGTGCTTAGTCTGTCGTCTGGTATCCTAGACAGTGGGTGGATGGCTGCATAGATTCTGAATAGGGATGAGCGTTCGGGCATCAATCGTAGGCCGTCTTAATGTATGGTTAGATGTGTAATGTGGTATCTAAAACAGCAACAACAGCAGTAGTAACAAGAACTCCATGAACAAAAGAAGCAGTAGCAGCAACAACAACAAAGACAACAACAAAGACAACAACAACACTACTAACAGCACCAACAGCAACATCAACGACAACTACAAAAAGACAACGACAACAAAGACAATGACAATAACAACAACGACGAAAACAACACAACAATAACGACATCAACAACAAGAGCAACAACGATAACAATAACGACAACAACAAAGGCAATGACAACAATACTGACGAAAACAACAACAACGTCGACAACAACAACGACGACAACAAATACAACAGCAACGTCAGCAATAACGACAACAACAACGACGACACCGACGACACCGACAACAATAACAAAGACAGTGATAACGACAACAACAACAACAAAAATAACGACAATAACTACAACGTCAACCACGACAGCAGCAATGACAAGAACCAGGACAATAATAAGAGGAAGAAGAACAACAGCAGCAGCCGCAGCAACACGAAAACACAAAAGAAAAAAGAAACACGCTTCACACAAAGTGGACAAATAAATACGGAAGAGGTAAGAAAACAAATGAGGAAAAGCAAGGAATGAAAGAGAAAGCGGACGAGAGAGGAAGGAAATAAAAAAGGAACGAACGACAAGAAGAAGAAGAAAAAGAAGAAGTAGAAGAAGAAACGGAGGGAAAATTTATAGAGAATTATCAGAAAAAAAAGAACAAAATCTGCGATAGGGAGAAATTGTTGGAGCGGTCTGACAATTCCCAGGAAAATTCGCTCCTGTATTGAGTTAACCTTTCTTACCACAGGACAAAAACCTTTCCTTGTAACCAATTTAGCTTTCACTTAAATTCGCAGCGGTTGCGTAGAATTTCATAAAATCCCGGCCAGTGCCTCGGGGAATATCCCGCAGAACTGTGGTATCCTTCTCAAAACACGCCCCGTAAAACAATTTACGCTCAATTCCGCTGGACCCGCGGCCTAAAATTGCGTCGCTGGTCCTTTTTGCATAATGTTCCATTTGGCTTTGGAAAGTTTCCTTACGGAGGATCTATGCTTCGTTTTCTGCATTTGCGCGAAAATTGAGGCCTCTTTCCCGTTTGAATCTGTGCACGAAACTCACGCATGCGACGATTTCTTTCCCTTGAGAAGTAAGACGGGCAAGCAAAATGTCTATGTCTCTCTGTCTCTCGGTGTCTCTATGTATCTCTCTCTCTCTCTCTCTCTCTCAGTGTCTCTGTCTCACTGTCTCTGTCTCGCTGTGCCTCTACGTCACCGTCTCTCTCTTTGACTCTATGTCTATGTCTGCCTGTGTCTCTGTGTCTCTATGTCTATGTCTCTCTGTGTCTCTGCCTCTCTCTTTGACTCTATGTCTATGCCTGCCTGTGTCCCTGTATCTCTATCTATGTCTCTCTGTCTCTGTCTCTCTCTTTGACTCTATGTCTATGTCTGCACGTGTCTCTGTGTCTCTATGTCTATGTCTCTCTATGTGTCTGTCTCTATGTCTCTGTCTCTGTGCCTGCGTGTCTCTATGTCTATGTCTATCTGTGTCTCTGTGTCCGTGTCTCTATGTCTCTGTCTCTGTGTCTCTTTGTCCGTGTCTCTCTGTATCTATGAGTCTATGTCTCTCTGTGTCTCCGTGTCTCTATGTCTACGTGTCCGTGTCTCTATGTCCATGTCTCTCTGTGTCTCTGTGTCTATGTCTCTCTGTGTCTCTATGTCGATGTCACTCTGACCATCTGTCTATGTCCATGTCTCTCTGTGTCTCTCTGTGTCTCTATGTCTCTCTGTGTCTCTGTGTCGGTCGGTCTGTCTGTTTGACTGTCTCTCTATGCCTG
>JACVVK020000065.1:85000-95000 GCA_018292915.2 Batillaria attramentaria
ACAAACTATTCGATATTGACCACTCCAGCCTTGCTAAGTCACCTCTGTGTGTGTGTGTGTGTGTGTGTGTGTGTGTGTGTGTGTGTGTGTGTGTGTGTGTGTGTGCGCGCGTGCCTGCGTGCGCGTGCGTTTGTGAATAATTCATTATTCATATACATGTATTCCATTTGCTACAGCAGCAGCTGCTGCTGGTGTTGCATGATTCCTTTGCTATTGTTGAAGTTTTATTTATTAATGTTTTTCCTTCGTCAAAGGCATTTTCTTTGTAAAGCTGAACGAGTCATTGACACAGTTCCAAATTTCAGTACAGACTGGATAGGGCGGACAAGAACAAAAAACCTCCATCAGACGTGCCCCAAAGCCACTCAGGATTCTCCGCCTTGGAAGCCTTTTAAATGTTCACGCAGCTGCCAAAAAAACCTTCTTTAGTCTTCTCTCCATCGGGACACCATTAGTCCAAGAACAAAGAAAAGGTCAAACAAGGAGACACACTTTTGTAGGCGTTTCCTAACTCACGCCTACGTCTCGACTGTAGTAAGATTTTAGACACAACTGAAACTGGCAAATTCCGTCTATGCTTTTTGGAACAGTTTCGCTCGTGAGTGTGCGAAATACTCTGTCTTGGTGATTAGTACAGCTCTGAATGCGATACAACGATGTGCACATTCTGCGTGAACGGTCGAACATTCACGTTCTACGACTGTTGTTAAACTGCTGGAGCGCTCAGTGTGAGTCGCCGGATCATCGAGTACGCTTCTGTTGGCTCAGTTGAAACTGAGATGCCGTCAGTGTGCAGGTGTCTATCTGGTGTGACACTGATACCACGACAACAGGTCAGACGATATGTGAGCATAAAAATGATAGCAATAGCATTTTCAAGGCGCCCCATGCTAAAGTTCTAAGCCTGACAGAAAACATATGTGACCCGTTCTCACAAAAGTGACCATAAGTCGAAAATTATCAGTTTAGAGATATGTTAATCACTGCAATTTACTGGTTATGCGGTTTAATTCAATATAAGAATGAAAGCTGTATTACTAAAACTGACAGAGATATCAGCAGTTGAAGTTGGCTACTCACAAGGCGGCCATACTGATCCCCCAGCACTCTTTTCGCCTGTAGCGGCGTTCGGCCTAGCGAGACTTACGGTCCTTTTTGCGAGAACGGGTCACATATGGTCTCTGACATTTATATTGTTTTCCCTGTGAATGCGCGTGCAGGCTGGAGCCGTGATAGCCGAATGGTAGAGCGTTGGACTTTCAATGGTCGTGTTGTGAGTTCGAATCCTGGCTGGGGCAGAATATTTGTGCTGGCCTTTTTCTCACCACCCCGTCATTCGTATCACCCGTACTTGGTGAAAAGGACGTTAAGCTGATCAAACACCCAACCCCACCCGTGCTTGTAGGCTGGAAATAGTCTACCGTAAAGCTAGTAGAGGTGTTAGTGTAATGAACTGACGTTTGCTGGTCGTGCGAACGAGACTTTAAACGGTCCGAAGTTGTTCTTGTCAGGTGGGGGAGCCGGGGTGGTCGAATGGTGGAGCGTTGGACTTCTAATGCTCGGGTCGTGAGTTCGATCCCGGCTGGGGCCAAATATTTGTGCTGGCATTTTCATCGTTGCCCCGTCTTTGATATCACCCTATGTGGCCGAAAAGGACGTTAAACCACTCTTGTCAGCCGTATGATGACAAGACCGTTGCAGACGCGGTATGTTGCGGATTCAGGTGGTCAGTACTAGCCTGTAAGAGTCTGCAACTGTTGTGTGTATCAACGGGCTGATTCCATCTTTGCTAAGCCAACTTATGTTTTGAAACGATTTCGATCCCAAGTGCGCCTGTGCGCTCGAAATACTCTATCTTTATGATTAGTACAGCTCTTAGTGCAATACAATATTGTTTACTCTTTGCGAGAGCGGTCGAGCATTCACGTGATACGAGTGTTGTTACACTGCTGGAGCGTTTAGTGTGGTCGCCGCGTTATCGAGTACGCTTCTGTTGGCTCAGTGCCAGTGATACAGGTGGAAAAGGACGTTAAACCCCGAACACCGCCTTCCTCCCCCCACCCCACCCCCACCCCCACCAGTGATACAGACTCTATCACTGTCTAGATGTCTAAGTGGTATGATGATAAATACCACCAATACAGCTTAGGGTGGGGTTGGTGGGTGTTTGGGAGTTTACCGTCCTTTTTCACCACGTAACGAAAACAGCTTAGAACAACCTGTGAGCATAAAAATGGTAGTAATTATGGCGGGACAAGGATCCCACTAGGGCTACCCGTCCAGATCCTAAACAACAAGCTGTTGTTTGCACACAAACAATTATAACCATCCTTTTAATCGGCCATGTGGGTCGCATTAGAAACTAATTAGTCCATTGAAGTGTTACGATTTTCGACACCACTAAGACACCACTGAACGATTTGTGAGTCTTAAAAACAAAATAAAACACCAAGACATCATTAATTTTTCCCTTGTGAATATATCTCTGTGAAAACCAGGTCCTGTATGCTAACCTAACCTAAGTGTCTGTAGCCTGACTAGTGGGTGTTAGGTTTCGAAATACTGCATCCGGCTTTTGAAAAAAAAAAAAAAAAGGACCTACCCGCTTTTCAAATCCACGTAAAACAAACAAACAAACAAACAAACAAACAAACAAAAACTTGAAGACATGAAGGAGTAAGGATTCGATCCTTTGACAGCTTTTTCATAATCTCTATGGCCTATGACTGTGTCATGACTCTACTCAAATGCTGTGTCGGTTCATGGATGTTCAAGCATATAATGCATGCATGTTGTACTTGTCTTTGTCACTGTATACTATAGAAACCAAAAACAGAATTTAAAAACAAACAAACAACCAAACAAATCTTGAAGACACGTGTCTGCTGTTCTAACTTTTAAAACAATTCCAAAGGAAAGGGACTTGTCTCTGTCGGAAAACGTTCAACCCCTATTGTTGCGTCTTTCACTTTTTTTCTGCTGAAACCTCTCTCAGACACGGTAAAACAAACAAACAAACAAACAAACAAAAAAAACATGTAAAAATAGGGAGGAAAGGGGGAGTGGAGGGTGGGATGTGGGGGGGGGGGGAGGGAGGGGGGTGTGGGAAGAAAAGGACAAAACTGACGATACCTGACCTTTCAATGGTTTTGTAAACACTTTTTTCCCCCCGGGATGAGCACACAGACTGACAAAAATGACGTGTAAGTTTAAGAAGCGGACAGTGGAGAGAGGCATACAACCATCTTCATCCCGCTGTGCTGTCACCAGAAATTTGATTTTTTTGAAATGTCGAAATGGAAAAATGCATTTTCGTTTAAAAGCCGTTCAAAGAAAAACATGCACCAAAAGCATTAGTACGTCAATTTTTTTGTCCCCATTAAAGCATCCAAACATTGAATGCACAACTTTTTCCCGGAACGGGGGGGGGGGGGGGGGAGGAGGAGGAGGAGGGGAGTGCGAAAGGAGAGAAGCCATCGCTTGCCACTGCTGCTCTATCAAATATACTTACTTACAAAGCCATATTTTTCATGGCTTTCAAAACTTTACGAAACTTTGCGATGGCTTCACACACACACACACACACACACACACACACACACACACACACACACACACACACACACACACACACACACACACACACACACACGCACGCACGCACATCAGAAAACGCTCCCTTTTTTCAGTGAGACGCGATATTTCCATATTTACCAAGCCCACTTATGTTTCGGAACGGTTTCGCTTGTGAGAGTGCCTGTACGCTCGAAATACTCTATATCTTGATGATTGCAGTAGAGCACTTAAATTGTTTACACTTTGCGCGACAGGTCAAGCTTTCAACTTCAACTACTGAGCGGTTGGTGTTGTTACAACACTCTCGCTCAGAGTCTTTGAGTACGCTTCTGTATGGCTCAGTGCCAGCAATTCAGATGCTGTTCCTGCGCAGGCGTGATGCTATTACATCATGAAAACAGCTCAGAACGATTTGTGAGCCCCAAAATCCTAAAATCAGGGCCTTTCAGATAAACAAAATAAAAATCTACGCATAACCCTAGTTAGTGCGGATTTACAAACGACACAGAAAACCAGAGCTGCACCTCGTCATTCAAATACGTAGGACAATTCAGACTTCAGTGCAGCTCAGAAATACGACGTTTCACGTCAGCGACAACAAAAAAATCCTTAGAATTCAGTTCTTTCTTGAACCCAGACGCATCCTATTCGTCAGCGGCAGACAGCAGGATTGATTACAAAAAAGGGATGTCTTGGGGAAAAAAGAAAACACTTTGGCAGCACATTCTTCAACTTTCATCAGTTCATTCTTCCCACCCCCCCCCCCCCCCCCAACCCCAACTCCACCCTCTCCCCAACCCCCGTGTCTCATTCGCCTGCATCACCACCGGTTCATTTCCGGAGAGAGCAAACTTGGGCCGCTGTAATACATCCCCGAAATTGAATTTTTCTCCTGCCCCGAAAACGGATATTTTTTCAAAGACGGGCAACTCCTGCGTAGATCAAACAGCCAAAGGGAGACGAAACATACTGGGGCCCTTGCTTCATTAACATTGATTAGTGTCTGCGTTCCTGTGAAATAAACACGGTCCATTGATCCAACCCCCCCCCCCCCCCATCTTCCACCCTCCCCCCTCTCCCCTGACAGGGCAGAGCAGACCTCTTGTTGGGTCTCAGAAACCAATCTAAGTTTTAAGACGTCTGCAGCGTACAAAAAGAGCAAAGAAGAAAAAAGGAGAAAAGAAAAAAGTTGGACATGGTGTTATGAGGTGAAGGTCGTTTGAAGATTTGTTACTGACTTCAGTTGATCGTCGGACTGAAAAAGTCTGCCGAGAAATGAAACGCAAACAGTGAAATGAAACGAAACGCACACCGCCAAATGAAACGAAACGCACACAGTGACATGAAACTTAAAACGCACATCGTAACGTGGTAAATCCCTGAAACGAAATAACACGTACACCGTGAAATGAAACAAAACGCACACTGTGAAATGAAGGACCGGACTTCTCTACCCTTCTCTAATATCATGCCAACTTTACCGATATCAAATGGTAAAATGGCCTAAGTGTTTGTGTGTGTGTGTGTGTGTGTGTGTGTGTGTGTGTGTGTGTGTGTGTGTGTGTGTGTGTGTGTGTGTGTGTGTTTTCAAATCCATCGCGCTTAGACCATTTTACCAAATGACGGTACATGTACACTTCTGTACCTTAAGAAACCAACAATGCTCTACAAGAAAGAAAAAAAAATGATGATACACTCGTTGGATAGGCTGAGAACTATGTCAGTTGCAAGAGGAATTTACAAGAGTATGACTGGACAACTCTATACGGGTAGAACACGTACAGGCTGAGAAAGCGCTCTGACTTCCTCGTCGTTCAGGCTCTTGAACCGGATGTGACCTTGGAATCTAAAACCCCTGTATTTCCTCAGCCGCCTCCGGTTCTATTTCCTCCGCGTTGAGGTCTCGCTGAGTCTTTTCCAGGAGTTTAGGCAGGCCTGTATATAGCTCGGTTCATGTGACTCACGAGGCCTGAGTCAGATACCTACATTCACAAAGGCTGTTTGGAGCATTGTGGGGCGGACGGATTTTGACTGTGTGTCGGTTGGGTGGCAATTTGAATTAAAAGTGTGACAACTATAAGATAATACCGTGACACTGCAACCGTTAGAAATCCCGAACGAAGTCGCTGTACGTTTTCTGTTTCGCCTGACAGGTCCGCAAAAGACTGCTAATGATAGTTTTGGGAAATCCAAGACTGCTGGCGGCTGGGACAAATTTTCACCGCAAGATTGTAAATCAACGCTTGAAGCACTCATCTACCTAACGCGTAAGCAAATTTTCAACAGTCAGATGTATTCCTTTTCAGGTTCTTCTTGATTTTAGTTTTGCTTTGTTGCTCCGTGTTGCACGAACTTGAATGCGCCACGGATTGAAGTTTTCTAACCGAGTTTGTAGTGTGCTACAAAATCTAGTCTATAGAGTTTGTAGTGTACGAACTAGTCTGTATTGTGACTGAGCAGAGCCTCTTGTAGTCATTTGTCTGCAATTAGTTCAGGGCTGATTTCCTGCAGATCAGTGACCTTCCTGAAAGGTTTTCTGAAAGGTTTGTGCCGAGAAGCAAAATCCCTGTTTGAAAAAGCAGTGCTGTTAGTGTGAAAAATGACTTCAAACACAGTTAGTATCATGATTGCCATATCTTATAAACATTGGCGGATTTGCATCGCGTCCTTCTTTCAAACTCGCGAAGGGTTTACAAGAGGCAGCATTTGAAGCCACTTTGAGTGCATATTGTTGTGAGTGACCTTCAGCAGAAGACCTTAAAGTGTTGTAGGATTGTGTGTGTGTGTGTGTGTGTGTGTGTGTGTGTGTGTGTGTGTGTGTGTGTGTGTGTGTGTGTGTGTGTGAAGGTATTACAACCGAAAAGATATAAGAACGAACGTCGACGTTGTTATTCTGCGCTTAGCTTATCGACCACCAGAGTGAATTCAGTGCGCGTATTTCTCATAAGCGCTTGCTTTTGGCCTGCTACTCAATATTGGCCGCACGAGCTGTTAATACTGGCACGAGGACACGAGGAAAGCTGAGAGCGACTGTAACCCAATCACCAGCGACTCTCAGGCTGTGCACAGCTATGTTGGGCATCTCGTCGATATGTGCCACTGCGCTCGGTGGAATACCTCTGTTCTCGTTGCCATTGGGCGCAGCTACAAGAGTCAATACTGAGTTGCTAATGCTCTTTCCAGTTTGCTATTGGTAAAATTGTAGTAGTTAGAGACTGAAAAACCAGGGTATCTAGCACTTTCAGATTAAAAACGCCAGGACATCTAATTAACCTGTAGCACTTCGAGAGCGACAGAATCAAAAACAACAACAACAAACACCCAGAGAACTCTGAAATTGGAGTAGCTAATAAACTGAGGTGAAAACAGAGGTAATTTTGTTGACTTCAAATCCGCCCTATGTTTTTACCCCCCCCCCCCCAAAAAAAAAAAACAAAAACAAAAAAAACAAACAAAAACAAAACAAACAAACAAACAAACAAAAAAACAACAACAACAAACAAACAAAAAAAACACCAAACAAACAAAAAACAAAACAAAAACAAAAACAAAAAACAAACAAAAAACAAAACAAAACAAAAAACAAACAAACAAACAAACAAAAAAAAAACCACAAAAAAACCCAACAACAACAACCAAAAAAAAACCACCCCAAAAAAACAAACAAAACAAAACGTCACCTTCAGCAAGGAATCTGTGTTTTATTATCCAGTCAGTGGTTTGGCCGATTGCTGGTGCGTGTCCACCACACAAGTTGATGTCAAAGACAGGACAACGGGGGAAAACTCACAAATTTGGATCCCCGTTCCCGTCACACCCAAGAAGTGAAAAGTCCAGTGTACAATCAGCTCGGCTATCCGGTCGGCTTCCACTTTGCAGCTGATCTAGCCACACTACAATACACTACAGTATAACGAAACCAAACGTTGCCGTTGCGCGAACAGGGCGCGTTTACACTATAACTCAGCCAGGAACCGAGCTTGGAATCAAGGGTGGGGGTGGGGTGGGTGTTTGGGAATTTAACGTCCTTTTCCACCACACGAGGGTGATGTCAAAGACGGGGCAACGAGAAAAAAAGGCCAGCACAAATATTTGGCCCCAGCCGGGATTCGAACACGACCCGAGCATTGAAAGTCCAGTGCTCTACCATTCGGCCACCCCGACTCCCCGAGCTTGGAACCAAACGGAGCCGAACCGCGCCAGCCTCAATTTTTTGCACAGTGTAAGTGCGCAGTTTTGTGGGGTGAATGGGTGGGTGTTTGGGGGTCTAACGTCCTTTTCCACCACATACGGGTGATATCAAAGACGGAGGCAACGATGAAAAAGCCAGCACAAATATTTGGCCCCAGCCCGGGATACGAACTCACGACCCGAGGCAGGTTTGCTGACCTGTTATGTAATGTTGGTCTGGCATCCAAAGCGAACCTGGTTCACATGCGTATATACTACCAGGTTTGGGTCCTGGCCCGGGTGAAGTTTTCTAGTGTAAAACGTGCTTGGTTCGCTTCTAAGCGTGGCAGTGTAAACGCGCCGTCCTAGCTCGGGCCGCCCTAGATCTGTCTTTTGAGAAACAAAGGAAGATTCGTTCTGACTAACAGCCTCCATGCGACATAATTGTGACCCTCCACCACGAAATGAGTCGTCTTGTAACATGAACAAAAATTAATAAGCACAAGAAGACTCACTTCGTGGTGGAGGGTCACAATTATTACATGCGTAAGGACACGTATTAACTGCGGGGTCATGTTTGGTGTTTATTTGGGGAACCCTGTTATATTGTAATGATTTTTGTTGTCAAGAAAATGCATGCTTTTTTGTACTTTGCAGGCGGAGGTGCATGCCAGTGGGCCGCAACAAGAGGCAAGCTGCCAGTGAAACTGGGACTTTTTGCGCTAGAGAGGGGCAAGAGCGACGCAAGCAGATTTGGATGAAGCGACTGTCTGGCCTAAACAGAAAGTAGACTAGCATTACTCCAGTGAGGCCTGAGCGGAAAGGAGACATTCAATTTTTTTAAACCCTTGTCAGGTGCGTGCCCTTGAATGATCTGTGCATGATAATTATTGTTTCTAGACTGAAGCATTTTTAGATGTGACTATGACGCCTGAGACTAATAGGGAATGTACAGGCATTTTGAGACCAGTGCAGTTGCGTTTCTTGGCCTACAGAGGTGCATTTCTACTATAAGACTGCGCCCACGAAAGGACCCCAACAGAGAGACGCGCAGCATTGATTTTGCAGGGGGAGGCCAAGCTGAGGATCAGAGGCTCATTCCGCGAGGTCCGCCGTGGTGACCACGAGGTGATGGGCAAGGTATTAGACACGAAATTAGATCCCAGCCATCCCGCCCGCCCCTGTTTGTGGCCACTTGTAAAGGGGAGCCAATGATCCCACTCGTACCATTCACCAGTTGTCGATATCTACGCTTAACAGCTCTTTACCGGGCTTACGTACCTTTTCATCGGCTATTTGTCGGCTCCTCCCGCCTAGTTTATATCCGCTTAGCCGGACGTGGTGGGGGGTTTGTGTGCACCGTTGATACAGGCTATGGACGAATGGATTCTTGCGGTCTTGGGTCCCGTAAATCAGATTGGAAACTGTATCTCCAAAACAAATCCATCACGCGTCTCAGACTTTGAATGGTTCGAACTGCGCTTGGCTCCAGCAAACTGAGTTGAATCGACATCTGGACAAAGGACACACTCACCGTGGATATGATAGAGGCTTAAGCCCTTTTTCCTAATAACAGTGGAGGTGTGGCGGAAAGGAAATGGTTTTTAATTTCACGGGCCGTCCTTAGCTTCCTGTCGGTGAAAATTTCTTTTCGGGGCGACGCGAAGCGTAAGATGACATCAAGAAAAGGAGTGAGTGAATGAAACGAAGAGTGCACAAAAAAGAGCTCACAAGGTTGATTCGTGTCAATCCCCTGCTTGCGTTGCGTGAAGTTTTTGGGAGTACCATTTCCGCTCAGTGCACACACACACACACAACAGGGAAAAGCTTGAGCTGCGTGAGTGGTTAGTAGTCACTGTGGAAGAAAACTAGTTTGAAAATCAGCACTCAGTTGTACGCGGAGGGATATTTTCGGAAAACTACATTACCGTGGGGATCCTCAGATTGCATTCACGTTTCGTGGTCGTGAGGTGAAGTAGAGTCTTGATGATAGACAGGCTACTAAAACGAACGGGTGACCTTGTCAACTGGAAATCAAAATCAACGACTGTGTTTTGAACACGACTACGTGCAGCAGGCAAGCGGAAGCCTTCGATGGTTGGATTGGAGTTTAGGGATCTCGAACTGTATGGTTGGGTTATGATAGGCTTTTACTGAATTTTACTCAGACAAGCTCTGTCCACATGTGTGGCAGGCACAATAGTGAGTGATTGGTGTTAATTGCATTTACTGTTTTCAAGGAAGGTTTCGTTAA
>JACVVK020000065.1:100000-150000 GCA_018292915.2 Batillaria attramentaria
GTTCGTATCCCGGCTGAGGCCAAATAATTTTATTTGTGCTGGCTTTTTCATCGTTGCCGCGTCTTTGATATCACCCGTATGTGGTGGAAAAGGACGTTAAACCCCCAAACACCCCCACCCACCCTCAGAAGTAGTTGTCTCCCATACCGTATCGGGCACCGGGGCAGATATCGGGTTTTTACTCCTAACTAACCAACCGACTAGGGGAGGCAACGACTTCTTAACAGACCCAGATCGAGGAGTTCAGGCCCGTGACCTGCGCGTGATGAGGCATAACTTGCGTGCATTCAAAATCTACGCTTGCACTTTTGTCACGTTCAGGTTCTTTGTGCCTCGTCTGAGCATCGATCACATCACGTGAGACAAAACCAAGGACGGTTACTGTATTTGAACCGGGAGCGTGAGCGCGGCTGAGGACAACCGTTTTGTTAACGAGGTAAACTGAGTCAGTCAGTATTTGCTAAGAGAGAGAGAGAGAGAGAAGTGGGCCGGGGGGAGGGGGGGGGGTGGAGTGGGGGGAGGGGGGGGGTGGAGTGGGGGGAGGGGGGGGGGGGGGGGGGGGGGGGGGTGGGGGGAGGGGGGGGGTGGAGTGGGGGGAGCGGGGGGGGGGGGCGGGGGGCCTCAACACCCAGTGAACTATGAATGTTATAGCTCGGTGTTAAATGGTTGTCAGTTTCTTGCCAGATTTCATGATCATGAAATTGATGTTGTGTAGTGGGAGCAAGTTTTCTTCTGATTGGGTTAGAAATCTTTCTGTCCAGTTTGACTTGAATCAGGTCAGGCTGAGCTGATGTCAACAGTCTAATTTCATTTGAACGCGTCTGAGTTTCAGGCCGTAGTATGTGTTAATTAACTGAAAAGAAAGATGGCAAGTTGATGGCAACATGACAAAATCTAATAAGCAACAGCGATTTCCCAAGATGAAAAAACTGTCTCTCTCTCTCTCTCTCTCTCTCTCTCTCTCACACACACACACACACACACACACACACACACACACACACACACACACACACACACACACACACACACACACACACGCATACGCACGCATGCACGCACGCAACCACGCATACAAGTTCGCGCGCACGTACACACCAAAAAGAAAGAAAGGAAAAAAAAGTCACAATTGAAAACACAATCCCGTGATTGACAATTTGAGATTATTCAGTGTTCAGCCTGCAGATACTTTGTCAAATTTAGATACCTGTCAGGGACTGTTGGATAACAATATTGGCAATATTGACTCGCACTGTTCTGTCGAATTCCGGAATGAATATTTTAAAAATGCATGAATGTGCCTTTTTTGAACAGAAGGTGCACTGGTTGACATCACTTTCACCTAGATCAGTGTGATCAGTCTGTCATAGAAGAGTATGCATTAACCGGTTCTGCTTTTCCTATCATCATCTGGCAGAAAAAGGGCTTGGAAACGCTTGTCAAATCCAAGCGCTTAACCCCTTTTTCAGATGACGGTAGAAATATACATTTATTCCGTTTGCACAGTTTTCTGGATCGCCCCTTTCACACGCACACAGAATGAGAAAACAATGTATTGATCCAGCAACAAAGGACAGCGTGGAAAATTAAATATTTATTCATGATCTCTATGCTGAGCGAAGAGAAAGCAAACATGTTCAAACGGCGATCGACCAAAAAAAAAAAAACCCAACAAACAAACAAACAAACAAAAAAACAAAACAACCCCAAAACTGAAAATAAAAGAAAGTTACATACGCTTCACCAGCCCGTTGAAATATAAGAATGTGTTGAAATCATCATAACAAAAACCATTGTTCTAGTGATTTGATGAGTAATACTGACCGCGCTTCAGTGAGGTTGTAACACAGGAATAAACGCATCGCACTGCAATTGAGTCATTAACATGCTTTAAAGTACCTCTCATTACGAACACAGCTAGAATCTCGATCAACATGTCTACAAAATCACTGCACACAAAACCAATGTCGATATGATGCAAAATGGTCATGCTGAGGTATAGAAATTTGCATACACATGAATCTAAAAGTCATTATTCAAATAAAAAAAAAAAAAACGAAAAAAAGAATGATGCAAAGTGTGAACGAAGACCGAAAACAGGTCCCACGAGCAAGCAAACTTACAAGCAATATGATGATGAAGAAATCCATGCTCCGTGGCTCTTTGGAGTTGTGATGTGTGTGTGTGTGTGTGTGTGTGTGTGTGTGTGTGTGTGTGTGTGTGTGTGTGTGTGTGTGTGTGTGTGTGTGTGTGTGTGTGTGAATCTATAATGTCACTATAATATGTACATCAAAGTCACATCAGTATGAAGACATTTCGTAAAATAAATGAAATAATAACTAGATAAATTTAACAACAAACGAAATTAAAATTACTATGAAACCTGACAGTACAAACTTTTTTTTATATAGATATAAAGAAGATGAAAATGGACAAAAATGAGATCTTCGTCTTCAAACATCATTTACCAAAACTCAACAAAAGACAGAAACTGGAATTGTAAGCGAATCGCGGAATGGTTTAGGTGTGCACTATATGTGCATACAAAGCTGGACCAAAGCAGACTAAGAGAAGAATCAGATGGCAAATGCACGGAGAAAATAATCTACATGACAACTACAGGTGCTGGTCTTTTATTCTGTGAAAGTCCGCACCCTAAGGGTTTCTACGTGACATAATGGAAGTTTGAATATTATATACATACGTCATTTTCCTGAATGGAAAAACAAACCAGTTGGGACTCGAAAAACAACAGACGCAAAACGAAAGACGAAAAACATGGCAAAGAAAGAAGTTGGGGAGGGGGGGGGGTTGGTAAGAAGGTTGCGGAAATCGAACAAGGGTTTAATCTCATAACGTGCTTGGGTAGACTAACAGATAGGAAGACATGCATATAACACGGGCAAGAGGGATACAATGATTATTATAACACGCCTTAGAATTTGTCGAGATATGAATACGGCAACATGTTCGTAAAGGGCAAGACTAGAACAAACTGAACTGTTCTGAACTATAAGTTAGGTAATGTGTATCACAAACCTTTCAATTGGCACCTAAGAAATAGAATGACGCGCGGTTACCACTTGAACGCATTTCAATGTTCACCATTTCACGTGCGGCCTTGAATAATAGACGATATACCGAAATAGCACAGCATGTCATAAGCATGTCTTGTTTATGCTCAAACTGTTTTTCTGTACTTTCATCAGTGCAACAAAATAAATCAGTTTAAACCAAATAGCACAGCTCCGCCTTAAGCCTTCGACGAACAAAATGTCTATGTCGTGATCAACGAGAGGCGGCCACTAAATAAACATGACGCTGAAAACATTTAGAAAATGTCAGTATACGCCCGTTTATGTTCACGCAATTATAGACTGATGAAATCTCACGATGTTTTTGGACGGGCTCTCTCAGGGCAATGTGTCAAGTCCGTTAGGTTCTTTATAGCAGATGATTATTATGATGACTACTTACAGTGACTTGTTAAACTCAACCTCAATACGCAAAGCAATTTACACTGCGAGGCCCCAAAACTGTGCATTAAAACTTTTGATCATAATAATTATGCGTTTATATTATACGTGTTTATATCATACGTGACCTGTTGTTAAGCCGCTTCACCGCGCGTCATGAGGCGGATGACGGAGTCAACGTAATGCAGATCAGCTGCAGTGAACCCAGTCATTAACTCTGTGAGGAATGACATGCAGATACCAGGCCGACATCAGGAGAGAGTCGCATTTCTTTTGTTGTTCGATATCGGGGAAAGCTGTTAGGACGGTCGCGTCCAGATCGATCTAAGGGAAGCAACAGCGCTTTGAGAAGCGACAAAGGGAGGCAAGGAGTAATACTCTACTCTTCGCTCGTTGTCAGGCCACACACACAGAAGACTGAATGAGGGACTGGTCAGCTGTTCTGGGTGTTTAAACGTCCTTTTCTCCCACGTGCGAGTGATAAACAGGACGGCGGAAAAAGGTGGGGGGGGGGGGGTGGGGGGTGGGAAGGATGTGGAGATGGGGTGATGGTTTAGCTTTTAAACACTCGTTGTAATCTTACTTTTCAAAATTTAGGAAGATGCTTTGCAAGATCACGAAACTTACTGGTAATATACAGCGATCACATCAAGATGCCGGTAACAAAATGGTAATCAGGTCAAATTTGTATTTTAATTTTTAAAAAAATGTCTTGCGTGCCCTAGTTCTTACACATACGGGTAAAATTACAACTGGTCAAACAGCTACAGGGAATATGTTACGACAAAAATTGCATATATCACATACAACGATTCTACGTACCAAGCCTCTAGGAACGAAAATTGAGCACGTTTCGAACTGTATGACAAAAGACCTGTGACTGCCGTGTACCACACAAAGTGCCCGTCTGTCAAAACCAGACTTTGTATCAGTGAGATCATTGAAAACCACAGAATAAAAACCAGGATTTTTTTTCGGGAGGAAAAAAGTTAACAAAAACTTTGCCACAAGCTTATGTACAGGGTTGAACTTGAAACCAAACTGCAAAATGAATACCACACAAACTGTTGCCGCTAGTTGTAAACTTTCAAGGAAAAAAAGTCATAATATAAGAACAAGAAGAGGAAAATAAATGAATAACATAACATGAAAATAAAAAGAGACACATATTATCAATCTGCATAAAACACGATGAGGACTATCCTCGTTAAACTGTGGAGTATTAAGTCAGTTTATAGAGTTGAAAGGTTCATGAATAACAGTCAAAAACAGATGCATCAGCAGTCACTCTGATCTGAGTAAAAAGGAAGAATGTCTATGTACAAAAAAGCAAAGGAAATCCATCGCGAGTATATCTACGGCATCGTGGAGTTTCTGTGAAGTTTCCAAAGACTCAGGACTGGCAAAGACAGGAAAGCACAGTTCAGAGGGCGGGTGTTTAGGAATTTAACGTCCTTTTCCACCATGTAAGGGTGATATCAAAGACCGGACCAACGAGAAAAATGCCAGTAGAAATATCTGGCCCTAGCAGGGATTCGAACTCACGACAGGGAGCATTGAGATTCGAACGCTCTACCATTCGGCTATCCCGACTCCCCACCACAGTTCAGAATGGATTCATGTAGTTCCGGCTAGTGTCAGCGCGCACCTTACAATTAACACTGCAAATGCGAACCTGTTTTTACGGGTGCTGGTTTTAGCCCAAGCCTGGACACCATATAGGGTGGGTGGGTGAGTTAGGGTTTAACGTCTTTTTTTCCCCGCCGGATGAGGGTGATATCAAAGACGGGGCAACGAGAAAAAGGCCTGCGCAAGTATTTGGCCTCAGCCGGGATTCGAACTTACGAACCGAGCAGTGAACGTCATGGACACCACACAGGGGGTGCTTCGGTACCCAGTGCAAGCAACAGGAGAAAACAAACGTCACCAACTAGAACTTGCTTGCTCGTGTACATGTTTGTTGTTGTTGTTGTTGGTTGTTTTTTTGTTTTTTTGTCCATCTTAAAACAAATTGCTGGTATTTTTCGCGCACTGAAACATTTACCCAACCTCGAGAGGTTTTAAACTAGGCGAAGGAAGTGATCTGATTTCTTGTCTTTGTCAGTTAAGGGTCTCTGAAATCACAAAGAAAACGTCTGAAGTTGAGCTGGAAGATTTGTTCCACACACAATGCTGAAACTACGCCAGCGACCAGTCTCAGTTTCTCAAGCAACGGTGAAATCAAAACACAGTCAACTCCTCTCAACACTCTTGTAACCAAAAGAATCTACCTTCAAAAAGAGTTGGTCTTTGCAAAAGTGACGCTTAGCAGCGTATCAGAGCAATATATACAGGTTTGGCTTCATGCAAGATTTTTTTTTCCCGAGACATTTCCGAATCAATCATTGTGCTAACTAAAACTTGTAAAATAAACTTAGAGATCGATTTCGTTGGCTGTTCGTGCCCTTGTGTGCGCAGCTGTTAAAAGATATACACACACGTGAAAGTCGGGTCTAGTAGTGGTAGACACATGTACTCACAGGAAACAATCTAACAGTACTTTTTACACTAGGCTAAAACTCACGAAATCTGAGGCAGTAAGCCAGATACTGTTTCTCTGAAACTAAGAAATTTGTGCCAATGAATTGGCAGAATACGTCCTTTGAGCACAGGCATTGTGGACTTCACCGTCAAAGCACTGAGCGAAAGCAAAGTCTCCAGAGTTTTGTATCCCAAGGGAAGTAAGAATATGAGCCAGGTAAGTGTTCTCTCCCTTTGGCTTAGGTCTGGTCTTCTGGCTATGCAGACTCTTCCATCGAAGGGTGTTGCGAGCTACCCAACGATGGGCGGGTGGATGTTTGGGAGTTTAACGTCCTTTTCCACCACGTACGGGTGATCTCAAAGACGGTGCAACGAGAAAAAGGCCCGTACACATATTTGGCCCCAGCCGGGATACGATCTCACGACTTGCGCATCGAGAGTTCAACGCTCTGCCATTCGGCTATCCCGGCTCCCACATGAGTTACCCGCAACAGAAAACTCTGGAGACTCTACTATAGCCCAGTGGTGTAAATCTAGAACACCACGGTGCTCGTTCAAAACGCACAACCACACCGTATACGTTGTTTTGTAAACGGGGTGTGTATACTGTCAAAAGACAACAAGACACTGTCTCGCTATAGAAGAAGAAGAAGAAAAATCAATGAGTCGCTGTGATTTACGTGTACGTAAACACGTTGGTACACATAAAACCTCCTCAACATCCTCTTTACAGAATTAAACACGACAATTGATGCAAATGATGTTTTGTGAAAACTCTCTCTCTCTCTCTCTCTCTCCCTCCCTCTCTCTCTCTCTCTCTCTCTTTCTCTCTCTCTTTCAAACGTTTAACTGAAATGGAATGAATGATCAAGCCACAACCATTAGACCGGAAATGTCGAATTCATTCGCTCTCCAAAAATAGCCTAGTCTGTAATATTTCATGCAAAATACCTGGTTGGTAAAAATTAATTCCAAACTTTATAAAATTACAAGTGTAGATCACAACCGAACTGTTTGAAAATTGAATGAAATTTCCAAGCAAGACATACAGTCGACACAACCTGTTTCGTTCGATGTGATTCCGCCTGTAAGCATGTTCACAACCGGAAAAATGTACGGTGTAAATTCATGGTCAAGGTCAAGATCAAGGTCAAAGTCACGGCCTCGCTAACCGAGAAGTATGTCAAACCTAACTACCACAACCACTTGTTTATCGATGTTGAGCATATAGTAAATCGTTTATCCATAAAATCGCAAAAATATTACATAATAAATAAGCGTGAAAATCTGCTCTGCTTGAAGCTATGCTTGTTGATAACTGACAGGAAAAAAAATGATCAGTCACAATCGATCGTCATATGCTAAACAATGATCTGAACGATTTCTGAATGAAATATTCGGACGCAAAGACATGAACTCAGAAATGCCCTAGTCTACTAGATGCTTGTCACTTTTCCATGCCTTTATGAAAAATCTTTATGAACAAAAAAATTCTACCAACCACTGGAAGTTACAAAAACTTCCACGCTGCTGCTATTTTAAGCAGCTATTAGCACAGTATTTTTTTTTAATCAAGTGACACAGGCAGTGTTCATAGGAAGCGAAACACACAGCAGTGGTACAGATGAACGATCGGGGAACCAAATCATTTAGCGACATTTCCCCGATTGTGTTATTGCACGTGAACTCCGCGCGAAAGCTGCGTTTATGGAAGAAATTGGTCAGTTCTGCTTTAATATACTTCACACAACTCACAGAACTGTCTCCAGAAATTTGTTCAAATGTCTTCACACGAAACTCACAACATGGTCAGTCAGGTTGCCCAGAACTTGATCATATTCACGCATTTACACATAATATTATGGCGTTCACGAGACGTACGCAAAAATCTTTCCTTGCAGTGCATAATGGTTTGTGTGCCAAACCCACAATCATGTCTTTGGCTCAAGGTCTCTGTTCAGTCACATTGTCAGCAGCGTCAGCGTGTCTTGCTCAGTATTTCGGAAGTTCGTCCTCGTTTGGCGGTCGCCAGAACACACCTGCAAGTCTGGATTATTTTATAACATAAATACGTTGTCCTCATTTGGCAGTCACCAAATTAAACTGGTATACCTACTCGGCATTTTGTGATTGGATCTGTAGATTGATTCTGCTCTGAGTCGGTCTGCCGCGATAAATTATCGAATTTGGACCATTTAATATAATAAAGTACCCCTGGAAGATGCCACCGACGGATGCATGAAGTGTATACTAGAAATGCAGGATCCCCAAGCCGGACGGATGTCCACAAATGACCGACCGTCCGCTGTTAAAGGTGGATCGAATGACCTCATTGTCTTACGAGCTTGAAAAAATTCGGACGAGATATAATAATAATCCCGCGTAAAAATCAATTTCGAGTTTCAGACCCTTCTTGAATTAAAAACAGAAAGAAAGACAACGACATCAGATGGCCTCAGTCGGTGTTTTAGTTCCGATGAATAACGTCCTACAACCTACGACATTCATCCCTGCCGACTCGCCGTCCATATCACAACAGAAACTTTTAACCAGTTCAGCAGCACAGTGCGCATTGTTTCAAACGGAAGGATGGGTGGGTGTCCGTCACGCGCTCACATCCAGCGCTGCTGCCAGCGCCACCATGAGCAGCAGATGTAGCGAGATCTGAACCCCCAACCCCCACCACGCTGGCTGCCCCCTCACAGCTCCGTTGATCTGGTTGCCTCCCCTTCCGTCAAGTCTGTAGTAGTAGCTTCCTCCTGCAGTCGTAAAGAAATGCATATTAGGCGTACTGTGCGTATCATGTTTCATCAATGAAACAATTTAACTTCTAAATATCCTGTTCATCATTCCAGTGCAAGTTATATTCTCGCTTATTGGTCGGACTATCAAGCAAAAAACCCCAGCATCAATATCAGCAGCAACGCCTCCAAGAATACCCCCCCCCCAACCCCCCCCCCAACCCACAACAAACAAACAAACAAACAAACAAACAAACAAACAAACAAACAAACAAACAAACAAAACAAAAAAAACACAACAACAACAACAACCAAAACAACAACAACAACCAAAACAAACAAAACGAAAAACAAAACAAAACAAACAAAAAAGCAAAACAAACAAACAAACAAATAACAAACAAACAAACAAACAACAACATAAAAACGGCAGTGATTTTAAAGCAGGCAGGACTAGAAGACAGCAACTGCAATTTTTGGCCCTGTAGAGATTCGAACTCATGTCATTTCTATCGAGACATTGATGCTGCACCCCCCCCCCCCCCCCCCTCTAAAGAAAAAAAGAAACAAAGAAACAAAACAACAACAACATCTTAAAAATAAGTAAAACTTGCCCTGCGGAATCTAGTCGCAACAAGCTCAAAATTTGCTCAAAGATATCATCAAACATTGTGATGCTCTCGTTGTTCCCATCAGTTTTGCGACAGACGAATAGAAGGCCGTGTCATATAAACCTCATCTCGATGGCAGTCAAGCCCATTAGGAGCCGAACACCACGCCGGCTATTTGCCTCGTTGCCCTGTCTTTATTATCACTCTTTCGAGTGCTGACCCTCCACCAACCAAACAAGCAACCAAGCAGCCAGCATCTTAGCCAGGAAGCGTGGAATGCGGCCCTGTCCCGCAGTCCCAAACCACACGGACCTCCATAGCATCATCTTACCATCATCCTCATCTCCATCATCATGCAGAATAAAAAAAAAATGCCCGAGCTTTCCAGCCCTCCGTGGATTCCACCCAGGACCTGGGAGGAGCACCACTGGAACCGGTAAAAGAGTTGGAGCAGCAAAAAAAAAAAAAAAAAAAAAAAAGTAGCCAGCATCTTCAACCCCTCATTACCATGCCGCTGGTTGCTGAACTTCAGGATGCTACTAGTGGACATGTCCCCTTGGCGGTTTCGCGCCAGTAGCCGGACCTCGTAGTCCGAGATTGGGTCAAACTTGTCCAGCACAACCCAGGACTTGTTCCAGATGTAGTCCATCGTCCGCCACCCGTTACTGCCTGCAAAGCAATACAACACACACAACTGTGAAGTAATAAAGGACTAATAACAAGTGTAAGGGAAAGTGCTGTGGGGCTGTAAATGGCTTGGAGGTTTCTGGCATACCAAGTAGGAACATCTTAGTTGTTATGATAATGTTCGTCCGTCACTTGCGATGATGCCCATGAATCGGATGTCGAACGGATGCAGTGTGTCCGGAGGGGACTGAAGTCCTGTCAACGTGTAGGGCATACATTGGCTGGGTCCGGCTTTAGAGGTGTTGGTGGGTTTTCAAGTAGGTAACAGTAATGAGACACACATGTGAAACTGTGTCTAGGAGTAGCTCCGTATTTATATTGGTACGTAGCGTCACTCTCAGGAGGTAGTGGAGTTGCAGTGTGGATAGCTGTTCTGGGCTAGCTCTGTATGTTGGTCTTGAGCATTCACTGTACGCCACGTAGCAGCTGGAAAGCTAGCGTCTAGATAGCAGTAGCTATTGCTTTACTTTTGCAGCTCTGGCCTTTCGAAGCAGCATGCCTGCTTTGTGCGTCCACAACTCTCTGCAGCTCTGCTACATGGGCGCCCTGCGTGATTCTGCTCTGCCACTGCAGACAGGACGGTCGTCCGCAAGGGTCTCCCAGGAGGTGACGTCGATGTTGAGGCTTTTCAGGGACACGTGAAAGTGGTTGTAATAATACTATTGTCAGTATTATGATTAATGTGTTCCGCCCATAAAGCTCTTATGAAATAAAGCAAAACGAGAACGAAATCTTAACATTCAGAAATATCTCACCTTCCCTGCGATATTCCAGCAGGTACTGTGTGTCGGGAGCCTGGTCGGACTGCCACGTCACGTTGATACTGGAGTTGACCAGTTCTGCTACTAGCAGCTTCGGCGGCTGAGGTACTGATGAAAAACCCACATATTTTACAATTAGCGAGTCATTTGCATTCAGAATAGTATTCCAAAAATCCTTTCCAGGACGCCACAGTATCGGCAGGTATCTGTTTCAAAATCATAATATCAAATTTCTGCCGTAAGGCAATGACCAGCTATACAATGTCCATCGTCATTTTCTTATATTTCTAATTTCGATTCTTATTCAGATTTCTGTCTGCGAATTATCATGCCAAAATAATAGCATCGCCTACAGTCGAAATCTTGCTTCAGTTTCACAATTCCACGAAGTACGATAATATCACATGAATAGTTTAATAATAATAATAATAAATTGTACTAATATAGCTCAATTTTCTCACAAAGTGACTCAATGCACGTACTCCCGCATTCATACCAATAAACATGCACACA
Source organism: Batillaria attramentaria (assembly GCA_018292915.2). Lineage (NCBI taxonomy): Eukaryota > Metazoa > Mollusca > Gastropoda > Batillariidae > Batillaria > Batillaria attramentaria. The sequence continues at coordinate 111,310 of JACVVK020000065.1, forward strand.
CACAACAACAACAAATAACAACAAAAGACCCAAAGCTTACATTGTCCCTGTAAAGTCCTGATGTCCGTATACGCCGAGTGCCCCCTACCGGCGTTAGTACGGGCCCAGACGTAAAAACGATACTGATGGTCCGACTTCAGGCCGGAAATACGGGCACCTAACGTGGACGGACTGTTGATCTGAGGGGAAAGACCTTTCAACTTGCCCACCGCCAAACCTGCGACTGTATAAGGCATGCACACAAGTATGATTATTGAAGAACTTGTTCTGGTCAATATTCATTGGGTTAAATGTGAGTTTGTGCAAATCTAGTTTCAACTTTTAACCCTTCCTACAGTGACGCTACCATCATATGCTTGGATACCGTGACGGCATTGCACTATGCCAAATGTGGACCACGTGACTTTATACTTAGAGGAAGTGTTGCTTAGAAGTTGTACTTTGGCTTCATCTCTAGCGGGTTGCCAGAGAAATCTGACAGCAGACATGTTGGAAAGGGAGGTAAACAGTAAACTAATTAGTACAACAATAGTCGTAACTTGGGCAACATAAGACGTATGGATACTGATGCCGGTGTGTGTGTGTGTGTGTGTGTGTGTGTGTGTGTGTGTGTGTGTGTGTGTGTGTGTGTGTGTGAGAGAGAGAGAGAGAGAGAGAGAGAGTGTGTGTGTGTGTGTGTGTGTGTGTGTGTGTGTGTGTGTGTGTGTGTGTGTGTGTGTGTGTGTGTGAACTTCGAAACTCCTCAAACGTTCAGCTGTAACAAACACTATGGCGCTTAATTCACACTGGAACCAGTAGAGAAGGGTTGGTGAGGTGCATAGCCCAGTGGGGGAGACCAAATTGTCACGTCCAGCACAACAACAGCAGCAACAACCAATGGGTGTAGCGAGAGGTTCAACTTGACAAATTCCCTCAAACGGATAAAACCCCATGACTAGTAAAATATAAAAAGTGACATGAATACACACTTTGTTGGTAGGCTATGTCGTATCCTTGCAGCTGGCCGTTGGGCTGATCTGGTGGAAGCCACTTGAGCAATACGTAACCGACACCATACGCTTCTACGTGCAGTTCTCGCACGGAACTTGGTGCTGCAACAAATTAACCAGTATAAAGTTACGTCAACGTGTGGTATTGTATTACGTCGCCAACATCGCTGGCAAGAGCTTTGATGATTAATGATACAGGCAACTGATTTATTTCCGTCAATGTATGACTATCGACGGACCTCTTAGATACGAATGTACAAATCAAATCATATTTGAGTGATTTGAGTTGGTTTGATAAATTCGCAAACGTAAACGTGATCTTACCACGATTGTACCAAGATTGAATAAAAAAAGATTGTGTACAGTGTCAACGATCACGTATAATGATAAGTTGGATGACTGCGAACCTTCCGTACCACGACTGTACGGGGAGGTGGGGGGGGCGGCGAAGGGGGGGGGGGCGGGGGGGGGGGGGAGGGTTCTGGGGGGTGGAGGTGGGTGCTGGGGAGGGGGGATGAGCTGTCGGTGCAAAACAACAACAAAAAGCTTTTCGGCGTAAATTACTCAGAGTAGGACTGGAAATTCCCACCGGCTAATGGTAACAGCATAAATGTGACAGGCTCTACTTACTCCCTTCCGGAGTGAAGAAGTCTATGGTCTGGCTGGGCGGTCCTGTGTAGTGGGTGTTCATGACACAGACCTGGGCTCTGAGAGCGGTATAGGCCGGTAGGTCGGCAACAGCCACCCTCATGTCGGGCCCGTGTTTGTCACCTGGGCCCAGGACAAAATCCACCTCTTTTTGCTTGTGTCGTCCCTCCACAGACTTCCAGTAGCGAAGCTGAAACGACAGAAATAATGGATACACGCTTGGCTCAAGCTCACTCCAGAGACGAATACATATAATGCAGACGTGTAAGTTTTCCCTCTTTACTCTGGCCGGTAGGAAAGATGTTACTATATAATTGTTTACTCTTGAAAGTATCATATGTTTAGTACCACTGAAATGACGACTGTCCCAGTATTCTAGGGACATTGTACATCAGGTGCGTTGTCTACGGTAACATCCTTTCCATATACCAGATACTTCCGAAATTTCAGTCTAGACTGACTGAAATGTACGACTAGGTCAAGAAAGGGCAGAGGTTTATGGTTACATCACTAGAGTGTTTCTAGTTCAGTGCTAGCTGCGGTTTATTCAAAACACTAGATATACCACGATGTGCCGGTGGTTGGGTGTTTGGGAGTTTAACGTCCTGTTTTCAGAACGTATGGGTGATATCAAAGACGGGGCAACGAGAAAAAGGCCAGCACAAATATTTGGCCCCATGCGGCCAGAATTAGAACTCACGACACGAGCACTGAAAGCCCAGCGTTCTAGCACTTGGATATCCTGGCTCCCAACCGTGATCTGGGACAAGGTGGTTTGGGTACAAATAAATTGTGTGAAACAAAACTCGAAACAAAAACGAAACAAAACGAAACGAAACTGACAAACAAACAAACAAACAAACAAAGAACCTGCGTTACTTTCTCCCCAAATCTGCTATGTTTCAGGGTTTGTAATACATGTATATGTATACCTCTCTCATTCCGCTACAAGACATAGGATGGTACGAAATTAACCCACAGCTTACATCTATCTGTGTATATCACTATCATGTTTAAAGTTGGGCAACAGATCACGTGTTACGACAGAAGGAAAAGAACCCTCAAGTAGAGGAACTGTCAAACTTCTCGTGTCTTTCATACTCCCTGAACTGTCAGCCGATTTCACCATAACTTGGCAACACCAGCCAGCTGACAAAACCATCTATATTTCACAAGTCAGCTAATTAAAAAAGGCCCGTACGTGTTCGTTTCCTTACTGCCTTCGCTGTCTCGTTCTGACACGCAACTAGTTATGTCTAGCACCGACGAGCGACTGATCAAGTCTAGCAGTGTTTGCCTGTATTGTATCAGCTAGACTACAGGGGAGCAAAAGTTCTATTCCCGCTCGACATCTCGATTCCATCTTCATAGCTGACACGATCTCGAAGACACATGGAAGTGAAGTATATCACAGCGATTACTTGGGCATTATAATGATCAATTATAGACTGAAGCGCTTCACACAAACAGATTGCTCAAATTCACCGAAAGGTGGTTTAGTACCACGACCTCACTATGGCACTGTCTCTCGGGAAAAACAGAAAGAAAAGTAAGCATTCGGTAACAGCTTTTATCATGTCCACAAAATTCAAGCAAATTATTTTGTGCTGCGCATGCACCGTCAGTACTGTTAGGTTGTCACACACGCTGCCATGCGTGATTTTCGAATAAAGCTGATTTTGAAGTGTGCACCACATTGGTGACACTATGAGTACCGGAAAACAAATACAGGAGATCGTCGTTTCGACATCTCACCTTCATTAGTACAACAGGACAAAAAAACAGGAGACTGTTTTGTGCTAAGAACGTCATCTCATATTCCGAAACGTCGATCTTTCCTGTGTTTACTTGCTTCCAAGTCGGTTTTTCGTTCCTTTTCCTATATGGGCACTGGGCAGAAGTCTAGCCGGGAAAGATACCACGGTACTAGAGGGCGGACGTACATGCCACCTACAAGTAATGGGCGGCCCAGACGGTCCGGCCAGAGCTGCATAATTGACAAGAGGACCTTTCCCAGAGCTCTCACTTACTTTGTAGCCGCAGAACTTGCCGTTTATCAGCAGCACAGAAGTGTTGACGGCTTCCCAGATGAAATACGCCTTCTGAGACTCCGGTGGGTGGTTGGGATTCAGCCTGAAGTCTTTGGGTGCAACCATTGGCTCTGAAAAATTATTTGTGTTGTACATGTTTATTGCTGTAAAACGTAAAAAGTAAAGACAAAACACCCCCCCCCCCTAAAACAACAACAAAAAACAAAACAAAACAAAAGACAAAATACCCCCCCCCCCAAAAAAAAAAAAAAAAAATAAAAAAACGACCCAAAAAAAAAAATAAAAAAATATATATATATATACACAAAACAACACACACGCACACACACACAAAAAACCCCAGCGCATACGTGAATACCCTCTCAAGAGTGAAAAAAAATGAGGAGGATGAAGTTGTTGAGTTTCTCCTTTGAATTTACTGAATTATGGTTTATATTGTGCCGTGGGAATTACGCTGGTTTGGTTCTTTCACACTGGTGCCAGTGATAAAACACTGATGCTGCCATCAAACCATTTGATTGCACCTGACGCATCGGCTGGTACTAGTTGCAAACGTTCATCCAACTGCCTCTAGCGTGTGTCTTTGATGTAATTATGTGTTTCAGTATTGTACAAATGGTGGATTTCAAAAGACGATTTCTTGAATACGGCCATGAGCCTTGACCATGGATGTTCTGTGGCGTCAACATGGGTCGCAATCCTTTCCCATCTTGTCGTCTCTGTGTATAATTTACACCTACATCTGCCCAGCTAAATGTCACCAACAACGGCTTGTGAGTCTTGTACCCTGACACTTCTCACGCTATCCGGTCATATAAAACCACAGGGGAAAAAAATCATCGACCATCCTCACCCGCCTCTCCCGATCGCCCGATGTAGATAAACGCCGGCTGGTGAGATTCCCCGAGATCGTTCTCGGCCTTGACCTGGACCTCGTACAGCCCGTACACGTCCTTGACCTCTTGCTGGAACTGTGTCTGCAGAGGGTCGTCCACAGTGGCGGACTCCCAAGCCAGACTGCCCTTCCGGCGCCAGTACACACGGTAACGGAACCCGGGACCGTTGAAATATAGGCGGTCCATCGGCTGCGACAAGAGAATAGCGTGCCAGGAGAACATTAAGCAGCACAACGCAAGACAGAATTGATTGTAGTCTGGAAGTAGTCGGCAGGTGCGGTGCAGGTCAGTTGTTGTGTACAATTCAGCGAGTGTGGCTCCAGGCAATGAAGGTCGGAAAACAGTGGCTTTCAAACAAATGATAAAGGTCTGAGCTTGAGTGGTAGTATATCATTATGTGAAAGGATAGAAGGCGACTGTTGTCACTGGGACAGCAAGTGAAATTGTTGTTTGAGGTGGGGGGTGAGTCAGTAAATTCCGTGTATCTAAGACGGTTGTGTTGTTGTATGGTGGTTGTCTGTGCAGTCATTGTTGTTGTTGTTGTTGTTTTGTTGTTTGTTTGGTTGGTGTTTTTTTGTAGTTGTTTTTTGTTTTGTTTTCTGTTGTGTTTTGTTTGTTTGTTGTTGGGTTTTTGTTTTCGTTTTATTTGTTTGTTTTTGTTTTTTGTTTGTTTGTTTGTTTGTTTATTGTTGTTGTTTTGGAGGTCTGTTTTTTGTTGTTGTTGTTGGTGGTGGTGGTGGTGGTGGTTTTTTTGGGTTTTTTTTTTTTTGGTTGTTTTTTTGAGGGGGTCGGTTTTTTTAGGGGTAGAGTTGGGGGATGGAGATTTGTGAATTCGTAGTTCCAGTTTCTGTATGTATTTCGGCAGCTACTTTCAAAAATTACAAACATAACTGCATGTTGCCGTACATATAAAGCAGCGTGCGGCAGTACAGCGCTAAAGACATTTCCAGTAAGCAATTCCACTATCAACATTTACAGTCGTAATTTCTCTTACATTCCACTCAATGACCAGCATGTACTTGACGTCGGTCCGCGTCCGCACTTTCTTGGGGTTGGTATCCGGCCGGTCCGGCGGCGTGGTACACTCCCGCGTTGTCACGTGACTCGGTTTGCTCACTCCCAGGTCGCTCACCGCCTTCACGCGGAACGCGTACGTGCCCCAGGGAGACAACTCTACCAACGCCCTGCGCGCGGTTGTCGGGAATTGCTCGAAGTAGTCGTGCCACCTAGCGGGCGTGTCTGACGTGTTGAACTGGATGACGTAGCGAGTGATCATGGCCCCGTTCTCTGGTCCACGTTCCCAGCGTAGCTCTGCTGTGTTCCCGTGACAGCTGACGACCTCCACGTTCTCTGGCGGACCCGGCGGACCTGAAAGCACCAAAAAAAAAAAAAAAAAACATATATATATATATTGACTGGTATTGACTGGCTGGCTGCTTCTTTATTAACAACAACAACAACAACAACAACAACAATGTATGCGATTTATCCTGATTTCTTTGCCCAAAGCACCGTGAACTGAACCCAACACACACGCTCACGTAAATTACACGAATTTTCATATACACCGGACATCAACACGTTACAATCACGAAGTGCGAAGGGCCAGTGCACCTATAGTTAAAACCATTTTGCATCCCTGAACGGTGACACCAAAGACGGGGCAACGAGGAAAAACCAAGCACACAATTTTGGCGCCTATGCGGGAGTGAATGAAAGATCGGATATTCTTTGAATTTTCCTCTGATCTGAAACGTCATCTCAAATATCACAAAGAAGATGAGACACGTTGCCCATTTTCAGGGACAGGAATGCTAGCGTATAAGTTCATTCAAAAACAACTTGCACATGCAGTGTATTCCTATTTTTGTCAACGTCTCTACATGAACTGGAGGAGCCGGGATGGCCAAATGGTAGAGCGTTGGACGTCTAATGCTCGGGTCGTGAGTTCGTATCCCGGCTGGGACCAAATTTTGGGCTGGCATTTTCACCGTTGCCCCGTCTTCGATATCACCCGTATGTGGTGGAAAAGGACGTTAACCCGCCAAACGTGTACCGTCTTTGTGGCTCAAGCGCCATATAGAAAAATATGCTTGCACCTGACCATTTCTTTGCCCGTAGTAGTAGGCCTGCGTGAATTCAAAACTAATTTTCCGGCTAAAATTGGAGGGTGGGGCGGGTGTTTGGGAGTTTAACACCCTTTTCCACCACATAAATGGAATATCAAAGACGGGGCAACGAGAAAAGGGCCAGTACAAATATCTGGCCCTAGCCGGGATTTGAACTCACGACCTGAGCATTGACAGTCCAAGGCTCTACCATTAAGCTAACCAAGCTCCCGGTTAGTATGATAGAAAAATATGTTTCCACCTGATCATCTCTTTGTCCATGGCAGTAGGCATGCGTGAATTCAAAACTTATTTTCTGGCTAAAACTTGACAAAAAGTAGTTCCTTTCACGATTCACAATACGGGAAATGAAATGCTGTCTCGAAAAAAAGAAAAAAAAAAAAGAAAAAAAAAACTCAACCAATCTTCAGCCTTGCCTCTCATTAAAACAAGCACACTCGCAACACCAAGATCAAGTGTTTACGCCTTTCAATCATGGTGTCATACGCTCTGAAATTTCATTTTCGATTCCGGCCATATTCCATCTCATTAAAGGCCTATCAATTATGGGGACGCTTGGCCACTCTCAGGATCTGCATTCCATCTCTAATTTGTGTCACAAAGACGAATCGTGTCACGCGGCCGGGTCGAGACCTCATCCAGACCACGTCATGAATCATAACGTCATCGTGTGACAGTCCTGGGCCCGGGGTCCGCGAGGTCTTAGTGGTCGTCGCAATATGCCCGAAGTGCCGTCGTGGCCCAAAAAAAAAAAAAAAAAAAGATCTAAGCGCCATGGATTTGATTGCCTCCTATGACTTTTTTTCCAGATGACGATTTCAGATCGGTATCTTGGGATATGATAATCCGCTGTGGGAATGTCTTGCTGAGCGTGACGGAGTGATATGTTGGGGTGGGGCGAAGTGGGTTAGGACGAGAGAGGGGGGGGGGGGGGCGCTAGACGAGGGAAAGGAGGGGGGGGGGGGCGGTGGTTTTGGTGGCAATGGGGTATGTTAATCCGCAGAGGGAATTCTCTGTTGAGAGTGCGGGAGTGATATTTAGCGGCGGAGGGATGGGAGTGGATGGGGGTGGATTGGGGAGGTTGACGAAGGGTAGAGAAGAGGGGCGGTGGGGGGGGGGGGGTCGGCAAGACGGAATCTCGGGAGGGGAGGGGTTTGATAATCTGCAGAGGAAATGCTCTGTTGAGAGTAAGGGAGTGATATGTTGGGGTAGGGTGGGGGGGGGGGTTGGATGAGGGAGGGAAATGGGAGGGCAAGAGAGAACGACAAGACGGACAAGAGGGGAAGCGTACAATAATCTGCAGAGTGGGGGTGGAGGGGTGGGGGTGGCGGTGGAGGGGGTGGGGGGCACTACGGAAGGGAGGAAGCAGAGGGAAGATATTGACGGCAATAACTGTCTCAGCTGGTATAACTTCCAGGCAATCAAATTATGTGTGACACTGCAAGAGGAGAGGGCCAAAAATGGCAGAAATTGGGTTAAGCTGGAGGAAAGGGATGGGGCGAGGTGAAAGTAACGTTCATGTCACGTGACACAAGTCGCACTTCATCAAATACGAAAACCGAGACGACAATACCAATACCGAAGCAAAAGCATTTCTCCTCGTTGGTTTGATTGGTTTGTCTGAGCTTATTTTACTCAATTATTCGGGACGTGTTGGCGCGTTTTACAAGACGTATTCAACTGCAATAACTCGCGTATGTTCCTGAAAATGTTCATTAAGAAACAGAAACCTGCACAAGTGTCTTCCCTCTTTAAGAGTATATCATAGTTTCAGCATAAAGTTTGAGAGGAGCCAGGCTCCCAGAAATTCATCCTTTGGACCAACGTTCTTCGTTGATTAGTTGTCGTGCTGGGCTGGATGAGTTTGGTTGGTTGGTTGGTTGGTTGGTTGATTGGATAGATTAGATGTAGTTGCTTTTCTGGGAGGTTGGGCGACTGCCGTCCAGCACAAATGTTAGGGTATACACACCAGCCAGGAATCAGTCTGACAACCCCTCAGACATTGACAGCTAGTCCAGAGTCCACGCCCTACAAGCTCAGCAGTCCCAGCTGCCCTATAACTTTTTTTTCATCCCCCATGGTCCTTTGAAGGCTGGAGCTGGTTCGTCTCCACCATAGTATGAGACGGCTTGTCATTTCTTTTTCTTCTTCGCCCAATTAGGTTCTTGGCACATTTTGCAAATCTTTATTGCCTCACATGTCCATCAAGGACAAGACTTTACTGTTTCTAGCAGCGAGTGAGTCAGTCCTTGCCGAGTGACTAACGGTCAGTTCATTAGTTACGGTGCCTTAGTCTGTGATTGCCAGGCTATAAATTGGCACCGCTAAGCTCCAAACAAGGCCGAGATCTCGCTCGCGCAAAGCAGCTTACAGGAAATTGCCGGAGAAGCTTGCTCCCATCAAACACATGTTTGAGCAGGAGAAAATCGTTTCTTCTTCACGACACGCTGGTTCAAGAACTGGGATTTCCCCCCTAAAAATCTTTAATAAAAAAAAAGTAAGGTGCTAGAAAAGCGGCAAAAAAAAAAACGAAAATGCAACAGAGCGCATTGGTTCATTCGCGTCGGGGGAAAAAACCCAAACTTTTGGTTCAAACTTTTAACGACCTCCACAAACACAACATTTACGTGAAATGTCGATGTTTCTAGCTGAGGGGGGAAAAAGCAACGGAAGAACTCTGGACAGCTCGGATAATTCAGAAGCAGGCGGATAAGACGTTAAAAAAGGCCGAGCGCAACAGTGAATTGGCTAACGTGTTGAAGAAGCGACAGGAAAAAAATGGGAGAAAATAAACTGCGAGAAACTGGGAAGTTGGGGCAAGAGAACGAGAATGTATGGCGTTTGTTTCCGTTCGTTTTTTATCTCCCCATTTTTCAAAGTCCATCTTGATTCAAGCAGCCACACTTTCAGCCCCTTTGAAAAAAAAAAAAAAGGCAGAAAGACACGCCAATCTCATGGAGCCGGTCACGACACAAATTCCAGGGAATTTGACCAAATCAGCCAAATCCACCGGGCTCGCCACAAGCACTTAGTCACCACTATCAAACTGGTTATCTTCCACAATCAAATGGAAATGCTGCTACAATCAAATGGAACGCGGATCCGAAGAAAGAGCGAATTTCCGGGGCAAGGAGAAAGCCCCTGCAGCCAGGGCTGCAGATGAGCAATGTCCTGGGGGAATAGGGCTTGCTCAGGGGATGGTGGGTGGGCAACCAACATTGCCCCTCCTTATATTTACCGTTGCAGATGCCTTGATAGGTGCTTGAATGTGAATAGTTTTTAAAGAGAGTTTAAGAATCGATATTTTATCGAAAAATATAGGTTCCATGTAAACGGCGATGCAGCATTGTTCTGGCAACATTGGCAATTGTAGAAACGCTTTGTTTTAGACTAGTAAACGCCTGTTGTGTCTGCCATGTCCTGTATAGTTGAAGCGTTCGTTTGCTACTATTGCCAACACCATCCAGTCTGCCATACGTTTTTACACCTTATGTGAACTGCTTATCACTGTACTTTGTCAATGTCATTGGTTTTCATTTGTCTGTGTAAAACTGCCAAAAAAAGAAAAAAACAACAACAAATAAACAAAGAGAAAAACTGTTATATCTGCAGGAAAACAACAACAAGAATGCCCATGCTCAATACGAATGGGTGTTAGTAAAAAAAAAAAAAAAAAGAAAGGTGGGGAATTTTTTTCAGTGCAACGTCGATTTAAACGCTTTCACGACGATTTCACTCAGGTTTGACGCCACTTGATCAAAGGACTGGCGTACATACGTCGTACTTATTTTGTATGCGCTTTGAGCTCGAAGAGGATAAGCACCAGACGTGGGGTAGAAGAAAACGATAAGCACTATAAAGTTAATCATCATTACTATAATATTATACTATACTCTACTATATCACTATACGCTGCTTGTTTGCTGAAGATTGTTACAATGAAAAAAAAACAACACCACCACCACCACCACCAACAACAAAACACAAAACAAAACAAAACAACAGCTCCAGTTTTGCAAACAATTGAACTCAGCCTCCCCCTCCCCCCCCCCATTCCCCCCCCCACCCCCCCCAAAAAAAAAAGAAAAAAAAAGCGCAAGCATTACTCACCAAGAGGAGGCAGGGGCTACCCCCACCCTCCCACTTGCTTCTAAATTCCATTCTTTAACACCTCCCCCTCTCCCCTCTGGGCCTAATGCCAATCAGTGTCAATCATCAGACCTGTTGTCACAGACAACCTGGAGACCAAGAATCCAGAAAGCGCAGCGGACGCTGAGACCGAGAGGTATGCCTGCACGTACACAACGGTCTTCAATGCCAAGCTCGATTTATTTATTTTTATTACTATTATTATTGCTATTGCTATTATTATTACTGTTATTATTACTAGTATTACTGATATTATTAATAGTATCATCATCGTCGTCGTCGTCATCATCATCATCATCATCATCATCATCATCATCATCATCATCATCATCATCATCATCATCATCATCATTTTTCTTCTTCTTCTTCTTCTTATTATATACATTACCATCATTGTCATTTTAGGATGTCGTGTTAGGATGTATCATAGCTGTGTGTATGTAACGTGTATGTGACGTGTATTTCATGTGTATGTAATGTGACGTATTTCATGTGTATATATATTGCCACCCTACTATTGTGAGGCGCCCAGAGCTCCAGCAGGAGGTTGGGCGCCAAACAAATCCTCATTATTATTATTATTACATTATCATTATTATTTATATTATCATTACCTCTACTTTTATTATTACTATTTCTATTATTATTGGGGAGCCGGGGTGGTCGAATGGTAGAGCGTTGGACTTCTAATGCTCGGGTCGTGAGTTCGATCCCGGCTGGGGCCAAATATTTGTGCTGGCTTTTTCATCGTTGCCCCGTCTTTGATATCACCCTATGTGGTGGAAAAGGACGTTAAACCCCCAAACACTCACCCACCCACCCTATTATTATTACAGTTACTATCATTATTACTACTACCATCAACAAACACGGTAGAACCGAAAGTATTACAATTATAAGCGACTTTAAACCGGTCTCTCGTCTTCTTGGCTCTTAAAAGGGAGAGATCATTACTCGTGAAAATGTATAGATTTCAAAGCCCTACGGTGTTAGATTGCCTGTTTCATTGCAGCCGTCTATGCGTGAATCGAGCACCTAATATCGTGTTTGTTCGCGTGACTTTTTCATCGAAACTCCAGCCGAAGTTTCCAGTGTTATCCTAAACCATTACAAAGTTTCAGACTTCTGCAAATTTAACCCCCCCCCCCCCCCAAAAAAAAAAAAAAAAGGAAAAAAAAAAAAAAAAGAAGCTCCCTTGATGTAATCCAAGGCTGCAAACACAAAGAAATAACCCGCACGCTCTCGCACTTAAAAGTCATTGAGTTCGCAGCCTTATCGCCCCCCCCCCCCCACTCCCCCTTTGATTGAAAAGCGTATATAATTTCAGACTCACCAAAGCCCTCCAGAAGAATTGAAAAACAGACACTATCTATCAGCACTTAATAGAAATAGAGGTACTGATCGCTCTCTCTGTTTAATATCGTGTGGAAATATAATCCCCCTTTGAATACTATTTTGATTCAGCGCGAAACTCTACAGGATAGAGAACCTACGTAATTACAGTGGTAGTTTGTTCACTCTCTCACTCGCCTTTGCCCCTTCTGGGGCATAGGCCGGCAAAGAGAGTTCTCCAGGGCCCGTATGTAAAACTCGAGGTTAGTTTAACCCACGGCAACGGGCCTAACCCAGACGAGGACAAAAGAAACCACCAAACAAAATTAAATAAATAAAAAGGAAGCGAAGAAAGAAAGACAAAAGTCCTTCTATAACGGCATAGGCACCTTGCTGGGATGGACCCGCTTCCTGATTTCAAACAAACAAACAAACAACAACAACAACAACAACAACAACAACAACAACAACAACAACAACAGAGGGCGTCCATCCCCAGCGTCTTTGGAGGATGTCATCTTCCGCTGGTTGCTGTTTTGTACTCTGCCAGAGTTCTTTGTTTCGTGATAGGTAGTTTGTTACAAGCGTAAAATGTGTCCGACAAAATGCTTTGACACTGAAGGCGATTAACTGATTAGATGGCGGCAAAACTAATGACTAATTACCAAACGGCTCAATTGCTCGAGTTGATTATGCATTTTATAATAATTCATAATTATTTATTAATTGTGTATTTGGCATTGGTCCTCAGTACCATGACAGAAATGGGAAGTAGGAACTCGCGAGGTTTTCCATATACGGTAAACGTGAATATGCAAGCTATCAGGGATCTATGGCTGTGCATGGCCAAAGCCTGTCAAGTAGAGAGAATGCGTAGATGACAACAGAATGGGGCACGCCAGTTTCTATCCACGTGTGGTGCGGTCTTCATATACCTCCTTCGTCGCAGACCCCCCCCCCCAAAAAAAAAAAAAAAAAAAAAAATCCCACTCCCATCTCTCCCCTATCAAGGCCTGAGGGTGTCCAAGTTTTCGACCCGCGGTCGGAGATCTGTAGGAGATAATAATTATTATTAGGAAAGACGCCCAGGCCCCAAGATCTCCCCACCCTACTCACCTTTGACCAGGAGGTGAGCGCTGGACATATCCGTATCCAGCCCGACTGTAGCGATGCACGTGTACACGCCCGTGTCCTTAAGACGGGTGTTCTTCACGATGAGAGCGTGGCGGTTGCGCTCCGACTTGTACACGTGCTGACCCGTCTCTGACCCCGGGCGCCCAAGGTCAAGGAACTCGCCGTTGTGCTTCCACTGCACACGCAGGCGCTGCTCGTCAAGCGGATGGGTCTTGACCTTGCAGATGAACTTTGCCCTTTCACCTTCGAGCACCTCCACGTTCTGCAGCTGATCCTCGATGTGGACATAGCCTGAAAGTGACAAAGGGAAAGGTTGTTTAGGGGGTTGGATATCTGCGGGTTGAAAGTCCTTTTTCCACCACATACGGCTGATAACTAAGACAGGATAACAAGGGAAAGCCAGCACAAAGTTCTGGAATCGAACCCACGGCGCAAACATTGAAAGTCCAATGCGCTCCCAGCTCGGCCATTCCGGCTGCACGAGAGAGACTCAGACTCAAGCTCGGACTCAGACTCAGACATTTTAATTGTTCAGACATATTGTCCATAGCTGCACGAGAGAGAGAGAGAGAGAGAGAGAGAGAGAGAGAGAGGAGGGGTGGGGGTGGGGGGAATGAAATTAAATTAAATGAACCTTTATTTTCCAACGGTGGAAGTTTTTGGTCCGCAAACCAGTATTACGAATTGCCGTTGCTACAGCTACGTAGGATAAAACAGTACACTCATAACGACACAACAGAGAGAGAGAGAGAGAGAGAGAGAGAAAGAGAGAGAGGGGGTGAACCAGGGAGAGAAAGGATTGGTGAATGAATGAATTATTTGACCGGCCATGATACGGCTCGTTGACCACGATCGTATGATCATAAGAGAAATGTCAAAGACGGGGTGACAAGGAGATACTCAGCATTTTGGCTTCTGGGCTGGAATCGAACCTAGGACCGGATAAATGAGAGTCCAACTGACGCTCTCTCAGCTCCTCTATAGTCGATGGTCGTGTTTCGATTGGGTTTCCAATCTTATACAAAACTCTGACAGTCGTATCTGTTCTGGTAACAATAGAACTAGATCTACAAAGAAAGAGATAAGGAAAAAAACCCTTCATTTCTATGTGACTTGCTGATTTGTGAGATTACCATGACACAGGCGCCAAAGAAAACAAAACAGCGGTTGGAAAGGGTGGAAATGGAGAAAGATATCTGGTGACGTCCCTGCTCGAGTACAGCGCAAATATACATAAGTATGGCGTATCATTTCAGGCAGCTGTAATTGGCGTCCTCATAAATATTCATTGATATGACTATAAATATTCATGATCCTCTCTGGGCGGTTTTGTCGGTTTGTTAGACGTTTTGCCGCGCTAACCCAGTAACACAGCTGCAAGTCTTGACTTCACCCCACGACGGGAACAAAATTCCAAGACCGATAATCAACGTTTACAGGCAAACGTTTATACGGAAAACGTGTTACTACTTATGCCTGCACTGCCCTTTTATAATTCTCTCTCTCTCTCTCTCTCTCTCTCTCTCTCTCGGGTGGTCGAATGGTAGAGCGTTGGACTTTCAATGCTCGGGTCGTGAGTTCGAATCCCGGCTGGGGCCAAATATTTGTGCTGGCCTTTTTCTCGCTGCCCCGTCTTTGATATCACCCGTATGTGGTGGAAAAGGACGTTAAACTCCCAAATACCCCCCCCCCCCTCTCTCTCTCTCTCTCTTTCTCTGCATTTTGTCTAATTCGACCAACTTTTATTGTCAGGTCTTGAAATGGACACACAAGTCTACTCAATAAACAAGTCAAGTCAAATAAAGTCTCTCTCTCTCTCTCTCTCTGTGTGTGTGTGTGTGTGTGTGTGTGTGTGTGTGTGTGTGTGTGTGTGTGTTTGAAGTTTCTTGTTCCAGGTTTACGTATGTTCGATCATTTGGCTTTTTTTTTTTTTGTTTAGTTGTTTGTTCTTAAAAACGGCAAGTTTGAAAATTGGTTGCAAGACCAAAACTTCCACCGTTTTCAAATAAAGTTATTTCAATTTCAATTTCAATTTCTCTCTCTCTCTGTCTCTCTCTCTCTCGCTCTCGTTTTACTACTTAAGCCTGCACTCCCCTTTATAATTCAATAGTGGCAACAAAGTGGTTACCACGTAAAAAGCAGCTTTAGATTACATTAGCTCGAACATTACAACCGTTCTGTGAAATTGCTTTAGCTGATTAAAAACAAAAACAACATCAACAAAAACAAGAACAACAACAACAAAAAACAACCTTTTATTCCCTTGTCAATGTTCAAGACGATGACCGAAGAAGACGCTATCGCGATTAGCTAAAAATATCGAGCGCGCCAAAGATACAAAACAACAAGCCCCGTAATTGTTCATAGAGTCGCCCACGCCAACACAGCAAGTTCGAGTAACTGTGGGCAAAAAAACCCAAAAGGTCACAATAAAAAAAACCTGGGCAGCTTACGTGGCCTTAGGTTCCAACGTGAAAATGCTGGTTTCCTGTACTAGAGTTAGAAAGTAGAGCATTACAAGGGATAACCCGTAGATCGTTCGTTGAAATCCCTGGGCTAAACAGTGTAATGTAATTTAAAAAAAAAAAAAAAAAAAAACGGTGCTTCAGACATTTATGAAGCGGAGATGAACCGTTAAACAACGATCGGACTTTTTTTCAGCAACAACAACTGTAGCTCAGCAGAGACACGGCGAATATAAGAAGACAGGCAAAACAAAGCCAGAACCAACTGTGTATTATCGTAGGTGGGTGGTTGTTTAGAGGTTTAACGTCCTTTTCCACCCAATACGACGGGGCAACGAAGAAAAAACCAGCACAAACATTTGGCTCCTCAGCCAGGATTTGAACTCACGACTCCCTGTCATCATCCTCTCTCTCTCTCTCTCTCTCTCTCCATTATGTCGTATGTAGTTTAGTGTTCAACGGCAAGTTTGAAAAATGGTCATTGTAACCAACATCTTATACCGTTGTTAAATAAAGCATCAAGGTCAAACTCTCTCTCTCTCTCTCTCTCTCTCTCACACACACACACACACACACACACACACACACACACACACACACACACACACACACACACACACACACAGCTAGACTCCTCCTCTGTCCCCGCCCCCAACCATCGCTTTCCCTTTAATTGTTAAGTGCTTTGTGTAATCACAGCCAACGTTGGAGAGCCCCCGGTGACAGTGTTGTGACAATCGAAAGAGGTCACACGTGGAGAGGACAGCTTAAAGCTGCCACAGCCCCTTAGTCTTCCTTTTCCAGATTGCTTCTCCACTAAAGCCAAGGCAGTTTGAATTGTCTCTAATCCACATCCCTCAGGCAACTCCAGTGGGCTGAAATTGTCCCCTGAAAGCCTTCAAGTGCAATTAAGGCAATTTCTTGGGAGGTGACGGCGCGTGAATGCTTTCAATTCTTTGCTGTTCATTTCTACAGCAAGTTCATTTCAAATTCCGGGTGAAAACCACTTTTTGAATGAATAATCCACGTCGATTGGCACGTCAAATGTTTTGAAGTTGTGGAAAAACAACAACAACAACAACAACAACAACAAAAATTGCTTCGTGAAACATCATTGTGAAGAACATTGTACATCTTGTGGGAACTTGGTGGAATGAATGATGAAAGGAATGAGTGGTGTTGATTTTTTAAGGATGTCTCCTGAGAAAAGATCTAATACAAGTGCAACTTCAGTAAAGCCAAAGGGTAACTGTCCTCTAGATTTTGCAATAGGGTACTTGGTGCACATGTCGCCATTTCGCATAAAAAACCCATACGAGCTCCTAAAGAAATTGAATGAACGAGCACAAACAAAAGCACCACAAAATAAAAGCAACCATCTTCGCACATAAGAAGAAGCGGTTTAATATTTGCTTCAGAGATTCCCGTTAAGCTCTCTTGCTAAATCTTTATGTTCCTATAACTCAGTGTCGCTGGGAGTGGTTTCCTTTCGCACAGCAGGGGCGGGTGGGAGCTTGGAACCAAACGGAGCCGAACCGCGCCAGCCTCACTTTCTTGCACTTACACTGCAGTCTTTCCCACTACGTATGGGGCAACGAGAAAAAGGCCTGCACAAATATCTGGCCCCAGCCGGGATTCGAACTCACGACCCGAGAATTGAAATTCCAACGCTCTACCATTTCGGCTATCCCGTCTCCCAGCACGCATAGTACCGGGTGAACTAACAACAACAACAACAACAACAACAATAATAACAACAGGAAAAAGGGGTTTATAAAGCGAAAGTTCAATAGCTTTTCTTATCCATCCCTTCCCCCTTCCCCGCCCCCCGCTTTCCTCACACCTCAGTCTTCCTTAATCCTCCTTTCTCCTCCCCAACTCCTACCACGTACATAACGCACTATTCCATCCCCCCCCCCCCCCCGTCCCATTTCCACCCCCTCGACCAAATTCATTCGCAACTCAGTGCACTCGAGTGGCACGCCAACGTTATCAGCTGTTGATGCATGCATTGCGTTCACAGAGGCTGAGTGGGACCACGCAGCTTCCCAACAGTCAGAAGCCAATCTCAATTTTTATTGGAAATTATCATGTTTGTCTGCGGGAAAAGGAAAAAAAAAAAGTCATCCAGACACGATGCAAAGGGCGAGGGAAGAGGGACAGAAGTTGGGGTGGGGGGGGGGGGGGGGGGGAATGGTGCGTAAGGGTTGGGGGGGGGGGGTCGAGGAGGGGGGGATGAAGGGGAAGGGGAAGAAGGGGGCTGCTGGATCATAGGAATCGTTAACCGGGAGGGAAGGACCTCCTGCGTTTGGTCACAGCAGCGAGAAGGAAATGTCAGGAACAAGGTCGGACGCAGACATCAATATTTCATAACTGAGATTATCAACTGTCCGTCTGTTTCGCTCTCCTGTCTTTCATCCCATCAGTCCATTTTTGTCTTTCTTCTTCTTGCCCAGTATTGCTTGCTGCCTGCCTCCATCAAGCCGGGACAGCCAAGCGACAGAGCGTTGGACTTTCAATGCTTGGGTCGTGAGTTCGAATCCTGGCTGGGAGCCAACAGTTTGTGTTGGCTTTTTTCCTCGTTGTCCTCGCTCAGAAGCTGGGGCAATTTTTTTTAATAACGCGTGATGATCAGGATGAGGATCATGTTATGAGGATACTGTGTAGATCCATGTGGTTTATGAAACTTCATGACAGGGAGTATTCCACGCTTCCCGGTGTTAACCAGGGCTGGGGATTACGGCACCTGCGGTGCCGGCCGTGTAATCATTCATATCATGAGATGTGTCATAACAAGGGAAGCACCCCAAAGTCGCACCCGTGCAGTACATGAGTCTCGGCTGTGCGGTAACAGCCTCCCCATTGGGCCCATAGCACACCCGCTCTGAGTAGGAGCCGACCTAGGTAGGAAAAACCCCGCTTGCCTCGGCTGGGATTCGAACCCGGCTCTCTCGGCCCACCATCCGAAGTGCTAACCACTACACTACGTGGGCCAGTCATATTATTATTGTTGCTTTGGACACTGGTGATAGTTTCAATGAAGTAAAAGGAAATATCGACGCTAGATATTACGCAATATCTGCTTTTTCAAATAGAAATATAGGAACAAGAAAGGCCAGAAAAACTAATTGATGTTAATCTGCTGAAAAACTGATCCTTGTGAACTTTAAATTGTTTACCTCGATCATAATGCGAGCCTAGATGCTTTGCAAAAATCATTTGCACAAGGTAAATTGCACGCGCCCACTTCTTGGGGTGGGGGGGGGGGGTATTCCAGCGCTAATTCGCTTTGTCCATTGTATCGCTGGCTTCCCAAGTATTTTTGGAAGTTTTGTTGTTGTAGTTGTTGTTGTTGCTGTCAACTGTTCTTGAATTTCGGTAAAACCAGTTTCGGGTTTCGTTAACTGGGTTCAGTATGGAGGATGGGGCCAGGGATGAGTAGGAAGAAGGAGAAAGAAGAAGGAAGGGGGAAGGGGGAAGGGGGGAAAAAGAAGAACTGAGAAGGGGGAGGGGAGAGAGAGAGAGAGAGAGAGAGAGAGAGAGAGAACGAACGAACGAACGAACGAACGAAACTTTATTCTACAAGGATAAAAGATTAGGTGCGCAGACCTTTTTGACATCTTGTCCTTGTTAAACTACAAATAATACTAGGGGGGGGGGAGAGTGGTAAAAACGAGCAGCCTAAATCAGTAACCTGAGCACTACTGCAGAGTTACGAAAGCTCTGGAAAAAAAAGAAAATTCCTCCCCGTCTCTCTAAAATTAAAAAGAAAATGTGCATGTATAGAGAGAGAGAGAGAGAGATGTCAGAGTGTGTGTGCGTGGTCATGTCTTGCCAACATGGGGCTCAGGTGGCCGATGGGGGCCCCTGAGTGGCACTCCATCCCAGTTGATTTGAGGGACCACGACCCCCTTCCTTTGCCCCGCACGCTCGCCGACTTGACTGTTCTGAATCTGACACTTGTCTGACACCCAGGGAAACAGACTCCTGGCAAACTGACTGTACGAGATGTGCACAAACATTTGATGGATTAAATTTCCCGGTTTCTAATAAATGCGGGCCATTTGGAATTGCGTGGTGTCTTTTGATGTCGTGACGTTCTCTGGATTGTTCAGGGTTGGATCACAAGTCCCAGACGCTCTCAGTTTCGCGATAGGATGTAATCTTCTTGGTTGAAGAAAGTGCAGTGTAGAGTCTCTCTCTCTCTCTCTCTCTCTGTAAAGCTTTAACGTTCCATGGTCTTGCACGACTAGGATGAAGCACCATTTTATGCAACAAAAGGCCTGCTAGCCCTTGTCAGTACGGGTAATTTAACTTCTCACACATCACATGCCCCTTACGCCACTTCCCTCCGGCAAATTACCCTCCACCCCCACTTCCATCCACTTCCATCCCGGCCCCGTCCGCCAACAATACTTTTACAGAGAGAGAGAGAGACGGGTGGGTGTTTGGGAGTTTAACGTCTCTTCCCCCCCCCCCCCCCCCCCCCCCGTGAACACGGTCTCGGTTCAGACTAGACTTTGAAACGGACGCACCGTGTGACTCTCGACCGGGTATAGAAGTTTTGTCAAACTTCTGAAGTACCGTGTCGCAGTCGTTCGCGACCATCCCTGCCGTCAGATTATTTGTGTCTGGCATTCAGAGAAAAGTGTTCCGAAAAATCTGCTGCATGTTCGCATCTTTACCCCACTCTAAAGGCACCACGGGCAAAATCCTTCACTAACTACAACACGACCCGAGAGGCAGATATTGGCGGATTTGTCGATGTTTAGTGAATTTATTAAACCACACGAAAAAGCTAAATCCAAGAATAAGGATCAATAAAACATACAAGTCCAAGATTCTAGGTGAGAAGCAGTCATTACAAATTCCAATACTGTTTTTGGGGGCTGTACCCGCTGTTTGTGTAAGCGACCCTCTACTATGATATGAAGGCTGAAGTTCATTGATTGTGGGATGGAAGAACTAAACAGAAAAGAGACGAGCGGCTTTGCATGGCTGTATTACAGGCAAAACATGTATGCAAAATACTGCAGCGTGAGAAGACGCTGACCAGTCATTGGGTATCAGTACCCGTGCCCTCTGGCAGGGTAGACAACTACCGTTAACCGCTAAGCACCTCGTCTGCTACACATGACCGCCAGTGTGATGAGTGCGGAGATGAGATTCCTGATGTAAAATTAATTATTTACAATAATTTTCATACAGATCAGGATTCAGGACTCAGGACTCAGCCTGAGAAAAAATTGCGTGCTCTCTGACGCCCAGCACGCAGGCAACTTCAATCTTAGATGGATTTTACAGGCTGAGTTCTGAATACTATGCGGCAGTGATCATTTCATCTCTATTTCACACACACACACTTTCGCGTTTCGCAAATTATTCAGACCACCCTTCCATGGCAGTCAGAAATAGAAAAGAGTACATAGACATTCATCCCATGTGGACACCATTACGTGTCAATCTCTCGCTGAATACCTGAATCCAAACATTCATTACCACTTTACACATATAGTCTGAAAGCTTGCATCGTGGGCGATACTAGCATTCTGCCCATTATGTGCTGGCAAACAGGAAGGAGAAAGCCCCGCACACTTGTATCTGAATTCTGACAAACACTTGAGACTAGGTTCGCAGGGAGGAATGAGAAATGCAATCATCAAGGACATGAATCTGCCGTCTCTTGTATATTGAACTAATGCGTCGACTTGTCTTCGGCTTTGAGGCAAGCAACGTGAATATGATTTGATAGGCAAGTCTGCTCAGTAAGCACTTTCGATTTATTATTCATATGGAATTGAAATTGCTTCTGAAGGACGGGGCTATATCACGTCATTAATGAGTCCGTCAGATCTGAACCACAGCCATGAATATGTCAGCACACAGAATGGCAGATCCGCTTTTAAGGAAGTCGTATCAATCAAGACTAAGTATTCCAACTCACATACGATAAGGCGATTTTATTTTTCATTCATGACACAGTGGTGAGGAGATCTCACTTTGGTCTTTTGGGAGAGTCCATATTTTAAAGGTATTCGGAACAAGAGCCGTCTACTCCATCACCGTCTCGTGACGTTTTCACTGTTGAAGAGCTAACAGTAGCTGAGTAAGTAACCGTACGTGAGACTCTGGCTCACAAATCTTTCAGGGCTGAACCAACCGCCAACTCTGTCACATCAATGATTCTCGTGGTGTTTCGCTAGACAGCTATCAGTAAATACAATCATCTGAAGGACCGAACTATGTGGGAAAGTAGAAAGTGACCATTCACATAGATCCCTCTTAGCTTGATGCAGTAGTATACAAACTCTTTAACCGAAACTGAATAATGTCCCCACTTTCACGCCAGTTTCCTATATTTAAACACTGACTTTCCTATTGTCGGTTTAAGCGTGTAACGCGGCAAATGGAACACTTACATGGTGGTCACACCTCGTCCTTTTAAACTTTGTCGTTCTACAAAAGTGACAAATCCGGCCAATGAAACTTAGAGAGGGAAAAGTGTAACCATAAACACCCAGGAGGACGACAAAGAGAGAAACATGCAGTTGAAACATGAAATGCGATCTTCAACGCTGTTAATTACGTGATGCATGCTCTCAATTATAACAACGCTGCACATGCCACGGGTCGCTCCGAGTTAAAAGGGGATTTTTAGGCGTATTAAAAACCACGATCGGGAATGATTCGGCCTTTGCGCGCGTGCAAGATCGGCCCCAGCGCGCATCAAGCCTGATCCCCAAACCCCAGCTCTTCGTCAGGCTTCTGAATAAAGAAAAGAGAACTCTGAGGCACTTTCACGAAGACGTCCAGAGTTGCGGGGAGTTGCAGGGCGGGGAAGTGGTTGCCCTTTGTCTCCGCCTGTAATTTCCTTAAATTGAAATCGATACAGTCCCACCATATTTTAAGTTTACAATCATCACACCAGCCGCTATCACTCCCAGGCCCGAAAGCTTTTTTTCTCTCTTTTTTCGTGAGGACCCCCAAGTGATGGATTGAGGCAAAATGCCGATGGAGGGGGCAGAATGAATCACAACTTCTGAAACTTGTTCGCCCCTGAGTGCCAAGGGACAACGGCGCGGAGGAAGGGTCCCCACGCTGGGGTAGCAACTTAATGGCTGCTCCTTCCGGGCACCTGTAAACGAGGCCGGCTTTTGTGACCCGGATGTGCTGGGGTTTCTTGTCGCGAGCAACAAACCGGCAGCGATTTATTGGCGACAGGCCGGCGGCTGCTGACCCACGCTGATGAGATTAACCCCAGTGTCCAGCGTAATCTTGGGGACGGTCTTGTCTCGGAAAATTCCTCTTCCTCTGCCTCCTGCAAACAGCTGTCCACACCAGCGACGTGACAAAGGCACATTCCCATGAACAGAATCACAGAATTTTCTTTTAAATATTCAGTAAGAGAGTCTCCAGAGTAGTTCGTGGCGATTCCCAGTTCATGGGTGGGTCTTCTGGTGTTGAAAGTCTCCTGCACGCCTCAAGTACTAAATGGAGGTGCATACTTAGTGCTCATTTGTAACAGACACTTATAGCATATAGTTTCCTCGTGTTACAACTTAAGATGTAGAATTGCGGTGCTATTGAAAAGGGAATAATGAAAACGGCACGTTAATCAACAACAACAAACAACAACAACAACAACAACAAAAACCCAGCAACTGCGTGCTTCTAATTCTCTTGCTCTGTTCATGCAATATCCTGGCGCCTGTCTGTCAACCATCTGCACACACTATACAATTTAGACAGACTCTGGTGTGACCATGCATACTCTCAAACTGCCAAACTAGACTGGAACCAGTTTCTGAAATAACTTACAGTTTCTTACCAAGATGGAAAAGCTCCCAAAACAACCAACCAGCCATGATTTCATTTCACAGCCTATCCTTCTTTGTCCCAAAGCCCTGGTTTGCGGTGAGTTATGGAGATTCGCCCGCAGTAGAGACGTCCCTGCATTTCTTATATTTCAGCTGGCTTGCAAGCTTGGCTGCTTCAATTTAAATCTCCGGAACTTGAGAGAAAAAAAAGGTAATTGCCAGATAAGAAAGCCATCTGCTAGACGGTCAATCCGGGGGTAAAAAAAAAACGATGAGTTAATTGTACAGTCAAAATTATTTATGTTCCCAAAATTTAAGTCCCGGTAAAGTAAGAACGGATTTTGACGAGCTGATGCATACGGTTGAAATATAATTTTGTTTCTGGAGGGAGCAGGCGGGTCTAAGTGAATTGTACGTATTTGGAGAGCCGTGATTGCCAACGCAATTCCAACAGAGTCTTGGGGAACGAGAAAGAGTGTGAAAAAAAAAGACTTGATCTATGGGCAGAATTGTATTATCTGTTTTTTATACGATCGTCGTAAATTTTCGGCTGTTTCCAGGAGACGGACGGAACCTCGCAAGAAACGGCAGAGCACAGTCAACAATCCCGCAACCTCCAAAACCACCACCTCCCGCCTCCCCCTCCCCCCTCTCAGACTTGTCCCCGGTTGAGAGCTAAACGTGTGCTGGCTACCGGCCCCCGTAGTGTAGTGGTTAGTACTTCGGACCATGGACCGGGAGACCTGGGTTCGAGTCCCAGCCGAGGCAAGCGGGATTTTTCCTACCTAGGTTGGCTCCTACCTAGAGCGGGTGTGCTATGGGCCCAATGGGGAGGCTGTTGCCACACAGCCGAGATTCACCCACTTCACGTGTGCGACTTTCGGGGTGCTTCCCTTGGTATGACACGTCTTACGATGTGGATGATTACACGTCCGGCACCGCAGGTGCCGTAGTTTCCGGGCCTGGTTAATGCCGGGATATTTTTGACAGAAAGCGTGGAATGCGTCCCTTTCCCGCAGTCCCAAACCACACGGACCTCCATAGCATCATCATACCATCATCCTCATCTCCATCATCATGCGCAATAAAAATTGCCTCAGCTTCCGAGCCCTCCGTGGATTCCACCCAGTAACAGGGAGAAACACCACTGGAGCCGGCAACAAGATGTGGCAGCAAAAAAAAAAAAAAAAAAAAAGTGTGCTGGCTTCTCTCCTGGTTGCCCCGTCTTTGACACCATCGTTCTGTGGAGTAAAAAGATGGTAAACCCTCGACAAAGCAAGCAAGCAACTTTTTTTGTCTGTTTTGACGACGGAGCACCATCAACAATCCCACAACCTCTAAGACTACCACCACCTCCCGAATGGGAGCACCCTTCCACCACCCCCCCCCCCATACCTCCCTCCCCTTCGCACCTCCCTCCTCCCCCCACAAAAAAACCCAAAACAAAACAAAAAAGAAAACAAAAAACCCTAACTACAAACAAACAAACGAGGACGAAGGGGAAAAGAAAACAACAACAAACAAGCAAACAAACAAAACATTTTGCTGGCTTTGTCCTCGTCGTCCAGTCTTTGACCCTTACGTCGTGGAAAGGGGCGTTTGACTCTCAACTAGCCTACCAACCAACCAATCCATCCTTCGTGGTTCTGCTTCAAAGACACCCAACCACGCACCATGATGGCCAGAATTCTCCACAAGGGGTCTGCCCATAACCCACTGACCGATCTGAACCTCGGCCCAAAATAGGAAGCTTCCATTTCGGCGTCAAAGCCTCATGGGGTGCTGGGCAGGAAGCGGCTGCATTAGCTGAGGACCAGATGGGATCAGAGGTCGGAATAATGAAACAATAAATCATCACGCCTTGCCAGCCAGGCTTCAGTAACCTCATCACTACGCCGCACCACGCTTCCGACAACACGCTCTGTTGCGGGTCTAGGGAAGCGAGCGAAAGGGCTGAAAGGGTCAGTTCAGTTCTACAGGGAACTGCATCGAGCATCACCGCGAGTGTGGGAAGTACTTACATGGGTTTACGCTGATCACTGCAATAAACAAGTTGTTCCCTGACTCTGTGTTTCTCAAGGTTTGGAGTGCTCTCAAGGTTTGGAGTGCGAGCTTATGTCCGAGTAGTGAGTTTCACTTAAACACACAAGAACGAGCACGCAACACACGAACATGTATACGGTCGTGGATTTAATACACTTGGAAACTTTCGTTGAGTTTTGGCTCTTGTTGCTGCTGCTGCTGTTGTTGTTGTTGTTGTTGTTGTTGTTTTGTTTTTAGTTAGTTTGTTTTTGTTTGTTTGTTGTTGTCGTTGTTGTGTGTGTGTGTGTTTTTTGTTGTTGTTTTTTTTTTGGGGGGGGGGGGCACTTCCCCAGCCCTAGTCTTGGCAGCCCTTCCCTCTCCTTAGAAGTTCTTTAGGACCTCAACCCAGTAATGTACCGTCCTCGCCCTTTTCTCCTCCCTACAACCCATCCCCCACAAAAGTCTTTCCGAACCAACGTACACGAAAGCCTAATGCAGTCTTGAGGTCCGATGTCCAGACCTGGGAGAAAGTACTACACTTAGTAGAGCTATATACTGAATAAATGCGGTAAATGTGAATAAGCTGATGCTGGGTTATAACTCATTCTGTCCGAGATGCGATTACAGTCGTAACAAAAGTGCCGTCCCCGTTGCCGCGCTACTACAGTCCGAGCAGAAAAGACAGCGGTGCAGTAACAGTAACAGTAGTGTCCGAAATCTTTGTTCTGTTCCACGGTTGTTAGAATCTTACCAGGTTTTCTGGGAGTGATCTACCTTAGAAACGGTTTCTGTTTTCGTTGATTACCGTTGTGCACGTTTTTCACGCGGTTTAGGTGGTTAAAAAAAAAAAAAAAAAAAAAAAGCTTGGTGTCACCGCGGGTGCTCTAGGCAGCTAGCGTCAAATGATGGTAGCGTCAGTGTAGAAAAGGTTATAACAGTTTCGAAAACGACCCAATCAGCGGCAATGGAGATAAGCTCAGTGGTGATTGTGTAGGCGCTGGGCGTTCCAGCGTGGGCCGATTGTCACCGGAAGGACGTTGATGTCATAGTCTGCAATAGCACGCGTTCCAGCTCGCCCAACAAGCTGCTGACGCGTGGACCAGCAAGTTCGGTGAATAGTCACCGAAGCATTTGATGACATCAACAGCAGTGTATTGCTGTTATCCCTGCAGCTAGCCATGCCGGGAGGCACCCGATGTTCCCCCAGGTCTATGTTCCCCCAGGCCGATGTTCCCCCAGGTCTATGTTCCCCCAGGTCGATGTTCCCCCAGGCCGATGTTCCCCCAGGCCGATGTTCCCCCAGGTCTATGTTCCCCCAGGTCTATGTTCCCCCAGGCCGATGTTCCCCCAGGCCGATGTTCCCCCAGGTCTACTATGATGTTCCCCGGCCCAGGTCTATGTTCCCCCAGGAATGATTTTTTTTTTTAAATTCTTGTTTTTGTAGCTTACTCACGAATATACATATATACATGTACACACATATAAACATAATAAACATACATGCATACATGCCTGCTTGCCTACAAGCGAAAAAACATGCACTCATGCATGTTATCCTGTTCTACTTACTCAAACAGTTAATCCATTTTTTCATAAAGTTTATATAATCCATGTTTATGCTTGCAATATACTTTCCTAATTCATATCTTTCCCTTAACATTTTGTTAAAAAGGGTGATGTCAGGTTGTCTTTCTGTCATTTTACCTTTGTATATTAAAAAAAAAAATACTTGGCTAACATGATTAGAAAATCAAATATCTCGTCTGTCTCCAAGAAAGTGTCTTTTCCAAACAGCACCACTTTTTTTTTGTTCAGTTGCAGGTGATGAACATGTCCACATTTGGCTCTGATAAGATCCTCCAAATTCTGCCAGAATGTCTTTACTATTTCGCAGTACCACAGTACATGCTCAATACTTTCTTTTTCCGCACTACATAATGCACATTTGTTGTCTCTTTCCACTCCCATTTCTTTTAAAACAATGTTTGTTCCCAAAATACGATGCACAATTCTTGTTTGGAACCAGCGTAGCTTTACATCTTGTATTTTTTGTAATTTTCGTAAAGTAACTACCCAGTTCAGTTATACTGCAGTTGAGCTTTGTGTTCCATTTTTCCTGAAATCTGGGCACAACCTGATTTTTCGTAAAGACCTCATAATACCGTCTTGACCCTTTCTGTACCGAAAATAGAATTTTCAGTGATAAAGGAGTGTCTGTTGCAACATTGTCTTTTATTTCTATGTCGGCCTGGGGGAACATCGGCCTGGGGGAACATCGGCCTGGGGGAACATAGACCTGGGGGAACATAGACCTGGGGGAACATCGGCCTGGGGGAACATCGGCCTGGGGGAACATAGACCTGGGGGAACATAGACAAACATCGGCCTGGGGGAACATCGGCCTGGGGGAACATAGACCTGGGGGAACATAGACCTGGGGGAACATAGACCTGGGGGAACACAGACATGCTCCCGCCATGCCTATGGATGCATTATTTTACTGAAAAGCAATTGTAAACATTGCACTGATGCCGTAACTGGAACGTTTTACTGGAAAGCAGCTGATGCCGTTGCTTTATGTCAGACCCTGTCTGTCTGTCTGTCTGTCTGTCTGTCTGTCTGTCTGTCTCTCTCTAATACTTTTATTTCGTAGATGTAGCAACGGCATGTTACAATACTGGTCTGCTAAAGCAACGTCAAGATGCAGTACTGGTCTGCTAAAGCAACGTCAAGATGCAGTACTGGTCTGCTGAAGCAACGGCAAGTTGCAGTACTGGTCTGCTAAAGCAACGTCAAGTTGCAGTACTGGTCTGCTGAAGCAACGGCAAGTTGCAGTGCTTGACCAAAACCTCCCACCGTTGAAAAAAAAAAAAAAAAAAGGTTCATGTAACTTTAGTTCTCTCTCTCTCTCTCTCTCAGGCTCTCTTACACACACACACACACACACACACACACACACACACACACACACACACACACACACACACACATAAAATGACCAGAGGATGAGTTAAAAGCTACACGCCCAATTCGTGTTCCCCAAATTAAACCACATTAAACCACAACTACATGCAATTAAACGTTCCTTCATTTGATTACGGGAAAAAATCACGCCAAAGACGAACAAACATTATGGCGTGATTCCTCCCGTCACGGTCACGCGATTTTCAAAAGGCGGTCTGATGAAAGTGCGCCATTTCCCCAGCAACGACCCAGAGCGGTGATGTCCCTTTGGACTGGTGTCGTCATTGATTCCCTCCCGTCAATGCCACGGGCGCCTGTAATAAGACTGCGGGTCTGTGGACGCCAACTGCATTTCACGACTCCCAGTTCATCCTCTCTCTAACCTTCTCTTGCGGTAATTTGGCGATTGAAAATGCCTCTGTCAACGAGTGTCTTCCAATAGAACTTTGGACTGGTCGGTCCGATGGCTAGTTGGGGTTCAATATTCTGTTACACAATTTGCGGATGGTTTCAAAGAAGGGTCGGCGAGCCGGGGTGGTCGAATGGTAGAGCGTTGGACTTCTAATGCTCGGGTCGTGAGTTCGATCCCGGCTGGGGTCAAATATTTGTGCTGGCTTTTTCATCGTTGCCCCGTCTTTGAGATCACCCTACATGGTGGAAAAGGACGTTAAACCCCCAAACACTCACCCCACCCCTCAAAGAAGGGTCTACCAGGAAGTATTCTGCAATTACTTTTGCTGACAGTCGGGAATTCTGCGCCTTCAGTGCCAGTACATCCTCACCCTCTCCAAGCAAGAAATTAGTTACTCACGGGCTATGAAGGAACTGAATGTCAGTCGCGAGACAAAGTGACAAGCCAAGCACAGACACTAGATCGTGGTTTGTGAGGGTGACGGGCGGAAGGCCTTGAAATAGTCTCTTCGCCGTCTCGCTGTAGATGCTAAGGATCGATACATTGATGTGTGCCACTGCTTGTTTAGCCAATGTTTAGTACTGATGTCTGGGTTCACCGATACGTTTCATCCAGCAGCGACAATGTCTGCTTATCAGACAATTATTGCTTTGGTTGCCGACAATGCCTCTCTTACCGTGGAACCATAGTATGCCGAAGGAGGCTCAGAGACAGACCCGAAATACTGCATACTGATTCCTGATCCTCACAAATACTCACTACCCAGAATAATCCTATTACACCATCAAGTCGGCGGTTTGATAAATTGGAGTATTACTGTCGTTGGAAACGACTTCCTGATATCAGAAAAACAGGGTGGTGTGGCCTTTTAAAGAAGCCACCGCTACGATTACAAGGCTTTTGTGTAGGGAGAATTCTGTTTTGGCACAGTTTCGTTTGTGACTGCGCCTGTCCGCCAAAAATAACCTATCTTAGAGGTTGGTAGAACTCCAAATGCAACACGCTGACATTTGATGACCGTTCAAACGAGGAAAACTCAACCGTCTGTACACGACGTCCGCCATGTTTGTCAATTGTCGGCCGAATGGTAGAGCGTTGGACTCTCAATGCTCGGGTCGTGAGTTCGAATCCAGGCTAAGGCCAAATGTTTGTGCTGGCCTTTTTTCTCGTTGCCCTGTCTGAGATATCGCCCGTACGCGGTAGAAAAAGACGTGAAACTCCCAAACACCCAGCCCACCCACCCTTGTCGATTGTCGTGGGCGACGATGTGATCGCCTACTGTGTTTTGGCTTCAATCAGCTGAACGCAAGCCTGTCTATGCATGTATCTGTGTATGCGTCTTAGTGGTGTGATGCTAGGCACCACCAAACACATCAGAACGATCTGTGAGCCTAAAAAAATGGTAGCTATGCGGCCTTTAAGTGTATACCGTGTAGTCTAGTTTGGTGTTTATTTGAAGGATCCTGTCTGGCGAGTGTGATAGGTTGTGGTGATTGTTGGTTGGTACGAAAAAGCGCGATTTCCGTGGGGCTGTGTGTGTGTGTGTGTGTGTGTGTGTGTGTGTTGTTGTTGTTGTTGTTTTTAAGAGCAAGATGCATGCCAAGGCGTTGCAACAGGAGGCGAGCTGCCAGTGCAGCTGGGACTTTTTGCGCAAGAGAGGCAAAGGTGACCCGAGTACATTTAGATGAAATGGCGTTCTGGCCTAAACAGGAAGTAGACGCACTACTCCAGTGAGGCCTGAGCGGAAAGGGGACATTCATTTTTGTTTAACTCCTTTCAGGTACGTGCCCTTGACTGGTCTGTGCGTGGTAATTTTTGTTTCAACATTGAATCATTTTTAGGGGTGACTATGATGCCTGAGGCTAACAGGGAATATGTAGGCGTTTCGAGGCCTCGTGCAAATGTATTTTTTTGACCACACGTGCTCTATCCTGGCGCACGTACGTTCCAAAAGACAAAACCAGAAACTTTTACAGAGATGACTGTCCCTCCACCAGACCACGAGACCGTGAAAAGAGAGGGTTGACACGAGCACGTGGCGGGAGAATCGATGCCTGCCCCGAGTGGGGCAACATTTATCAGGAAGCCTGGCCATTGGTTCCGCTCGCCACGCCGACAGGACGACATGTTGTCCTCTCACCGTTCGGGT
The DNA here is from genome assembly GCA_018292915.2 of Batillaria attramentaria. Lineage (NCBI taxonomy): Eukaryota > Metazoa > Mollusca > Gastropoda > Batillariidae > Batillaria > Batillaria attramentaria. The sequence goes on from JACVVK020000065.1 coordinate 142,467, forward strand.
GGAAAGAATGGCGCATTTCGACTGCAGGATGTGTGGTTTTGCGGCAACGAGCGTGGTGGTGGTGCTGGTGGTGGGGGAGGAAGCTCAGTGGGATGTTACCGTGGTACTCTTTGCTCGTGCTGTTCCATCTCTCCCGGCTCTATGCTTTTGGGGATACAGGATGAGGGGTTGGGGGTGGGGTCGGGAGGACTTGGAGTAAAAACGACAAAGAATAAACGGAGTCCCCCCCCCCTCTCTCTCTCTCTCTCTCTAGCACCCTTCCTACCCACTCTCTCTCTCTCCTTGGATTTTCAATGCTCGGGTCGTGAGTTGCAATCCCAGCTGGGGCCAAATATTTGTACTGGCCTTTTTCTCGTCGCCCCATGTTTGAGATCACCCATACGTGGTGGAAAAGGATGTTAAACTTCCAATCTCTCTCTCTCTCTCTCTCTCGTGTCCATAGGAGCGTTTTTGTCTTTCATGTATTCTTGTAGGGAAGTCTGTAGATTGCAACACGAAGTGATTGGCGCTTAGACTTGGCTCATCACTGAATATTTATGAATTTGTTACATAACGATAGGTCCTACGGGGATATTCAATCTGAATTATGCATTAAAATTATGAATATAAGAAAAAGAGCACCAGATTTTACGGAATATTTATGTATATTATTTCATCTTTTGAGATTTATGGACTTTCGATATGGATTATTCGATGACACGACGTAGGGACGGCAAAGTGTTTAAATAGAAACTGTCTCTGTCTCTCTGTATGCTGGAAACGAAAAAGAAAAGAAAATCTGCAAGGAGAAAGACGCAAGTATCCCACAGGGCAGCCAATCATGCAATCCACATCACTCATGGCCTGTGGACTATGAAGCTTTATCACATTTGGGGGATAGGACGGCCATGAGTCAAGCGGAGGTCCAAATGAGCAGTCGGTGACACTGACTCACATGTCTCAGCCTACGACGCCCATCGTACGCGCGCTGCGACGCACTTGTTCAGTATTTTCAGGCTCGATGTGCGTAATGTTTTGGAAATGTTCAGCCCACCAAATTTGAAAAATAAATGCAATTCTAAATTCCAAAATTTAAATAGCTGAGCTGACCCTTCGCACCACGTGATTGTAATGTGTTTACGTCCGGTGTGTGAGAGAATGTGTGTGATTCACGTGAGCGTGCGTGTTGGGTTCAGTTCGCGGCGCTTTGAGCCGATTCATGAAATTGGGTAAAGCGCCTATATAATACTCATTATTATTATTATTATTATTATTAATGTTACTTTGCGTACGTTACATCAAAGTTGTCTACGTGCATATGTGTACTACGTGTGTGAAGGTCTAATCCACGATCTTGTGTGCATTTCACTGTCTCGCGAACTGTGTTAAGTTTGAGGCTGGTAAATGTAAAATTTTGTACACAGAAAAACAAAACAAAACAAACAACAAACAAACAAACAAAGAAATAAAAACAATAAAAAATACACAACATTAAACACACACTCACACGGTGTGCAGTTGTACAGTCGACTTCGAAAACAAAATTGTAATGAGATACTAACTACAGTTTTTTTCCCTTCTCAGACGGATGCAAAATTAGGCATCTTTTCGTATGCTACTGTGAACGCAAAGTTTGTAATGATTTCCATACCAAATTTATTTGTATCATAATTTGAACAATTTGAATTCATTGTTTTGTTCCTTTTTTATGTGTTTTTTTTTAAATTTTGTTGATGTTGTTTGTTTGTTGTTTTTGTTTGTTTGTTGTTGTTGTTGTTTTTTTTTGTTTTTTTTTTTGGGGTGGGGGTCATTTCCACCGACTTTATCTTATCATAATTTGAACAATTCATGTTTTTGTGATGATCGAGAAATAAGTCCTACCTTTTTCAAACAAAACAAAGCAGACAAAACAAATGATGGAAATTGACTAGCTTCCGCCCCCGCCTCTAAATTGCAACAAACGTATATTTTGGGGTACTGTACATCAAGAGAATCGGGCTGGGTGAATGATGGCTTAATTGCCTTGTGGTGGAGACGGAAACAGATCCAGACACAGATGGATCGGTTCCCCGATTGCCTGTTGGACAAAACATGGGACGTGATCTACTCCGGGTCTGTCAGACACATTATGGCTCTCTCTCTCTCTCTCTCTCTCTCTGCTAGAGAGAGAGAGAGAGAGAGAGATGATGATGATGATGATGATGATGATGATTTTTTTTATTCAGGATAGAGCATTTAGCCATTGCTGCCTGTCTTACAAGCTGTCCTGTTATTCTACGTTAAAGGGTATAAAGACATACATCAAAACAAGGGGGGGGGGGGGGGGCGAGAAAAAAAGACAAACAGAAGTATTAACTATCTGAAGAAAATGAAGAAGAGAAAAGTACATACGATAAACAAATCAAATATACGTGGCATGTATCGATGATACTGGCTGTATGCCAAGTAAGAGAGAGAGAGAGAGCATACGATAATTAATCATGCAGCATATTGTCCGGAGGTAGAAAGACAGTATTGGTCATAAGCTTGATGTCACTACATCTACATAGAGGAAGTTAAACCACCTATACCACAATACAAACTTGCGCTACCGCGCACCCAACAACCCCAGCTGAAACTGTATGCTTGCTTGAAGACGGCATATTCCTTTGGGGAGTGAATCCATCTGTCTCTGTGTGTAAAGACCCTGTGAACTGTGTGCAGATTAGAGCAGCCATGAATCAAACTTTTCTGCTCCACTTCCGCTAAACTACACACTACGGTTACAGTCCTGATTCACACTTTACAGCAACAGATGAAGATACAGCACGTTGCACCCAGAAAGAAGAAGACAAAAAAAGACCAAAAAAAGGGGAAAAAAAGAAAGACAAAAAAAGGTTGGGGGGGGGGGGGAGAAGAAGAAGAATCCCTTAAAGCATGACCTCCAAAGGCCCACTACTCCCAAACCTTCCCCCGGACCATTCAAACCTATTATTACTTCCCCTCTCTGGAACCGAATCCCAAAGTGAGCAAGGATCACCCTCGCTCCAGCGGACGCGCCATGCCACCGCCGTCTCACCGAGGTGTTAATTTAAGTCACCACTGGTAGTGCTTGAGGCAGTTTCCAGGAGATCGTCTGTCAGTGGTCAAATCTTCAAGATGTCTGGGAGTTCCGGGACTTGTCACACTGACCGGATACGGAGTGACTGGCCACCGATGGTGGTGATGTTGGGGTAGCTGTGTTCTTGATCACGTGAGAGAGAGAGAGAGAGAGAGAGAGAGAGAGCTGTCACGACGTCCTACTGCTGGGAAGTAGAGGATCACGCTCAGGTTCAAAAGGTCACGTTGACACAGTCCCTCGGGCAATGCGATGCTGAAGGAGGACGGACAGGAAGGGAGGGTGGGTGTTTGAGAAATTAACGTCCTTTTCCACCACAAATGGGTGACATCGAAGACGGGGCAACGTAACGAGAAAAAGGGCGGCAGAAATATCTGGCCCCAGCCGGGATTCGATTTCACGACCCAAGCACTGTCCAACGCTCTACCATTTGGCTATCCCGTCTCCCCTGTAGGGCTGACAGATTTGGCGGTGATAGTGATTGTGACGTTCGCATCAGTGGACAGCTGGCTGGTTGGTTGGTGGGTTGGCTGGTTCAGGTTTTAACATGAGAATGATACCAAAGATGAGGCCAAGAACGGTTGGGTGGCTGGTTACTATGTTACTCATGGGTTAAATGCCCCTTTCCACCACATAACGGCCGTGACGGGACAACGATAATATCATTTTTAAATTTATTTTTAAATATTATTTATTTATTTATTTATTTTATTTATTTTATTTATTTATTTTTTTTATTTAATTTTTTTTTTTTTTTTTTTTGGGGGGGGGGGGGATTAAGCCAGGATTCAAGTTCACGATCAGTTGTAGATCGCCGTGAAAATTTCGTTAATTTTTTTTCACAAGATTAAACCATTTTTGGGGGGTTAACTTTGTAACACTATCATGACATCCTAGTTTGTCCAGTTTCTTTTTTAGAGGTATGAGCCTTTCTTAGGAAGAAAGCAGGCGGTTCCTGTATAAACCACACGAATCCATTAACGAAATATCCCAAAAGAGGAAGCCGATCACAGAAGTTCACAGAAGGGTCATGATGACTTAGCCCCCATGGCTTAAAAGTCCGGCAAACACACTGAACGGCTTAGCATACTTCACAGTCATGCACAGTCATGAAGGCAGCTCTTCATGCAGCGCTGTGATCTGTCAAATATTAGGACGGTCATCACTTCCAGCGACTACAGAGCACCTCAGCTGCTTGACGCGGAAGGGAGCGCCCGTCACGTGACTAACTTTAATTTCAAGCATGAGCAGCACGGCCAGACGTGTGACCTCTACTGCTCATCGCCGCTACTCACAGAGGGAGGGTGACTGTCACTCACAAGAAGACGCACGAGACGTTAGCTGAGAGGACTGGCAATGCTTAGGGGGCATGCTCTTGTCATTTACCGCATGCTGCGTACAGCAGAAACCTTCTGAGAGAATTGCTATGCTACGCTCCAACTCCCAAGACACCTGTATTCACAGGTGAAGGTTTGAGCGCCAAACCTTGCGTAAGAAATACTCATGTGACATTTAATGGAGATTGGCAGTGACTCCGTCGCACAGCACAACCCTTCTGAGTGAATAGCTAACATGTATATTGAACTCCCAAGACCCCTATACACCCATTTTTGGCGATGACATTCAGTCAACCTGGCTTTGATCAAACGTTGCGCAAGAATACTCAGATTACACGTATGGAGATAGGCACAACGCCGAGGAACATTTACTGCATAGCGTCTACAGCACAACCCTTCTGAGAGAATTGCTAGACATGCATCTCGAACTCCCAAGACTCGTCCATGTCGGGGAGGAATCCAGACAAAGGTTGCGCAAGAATAAGCACATGACATAAGAGGATTGATAGCGACACCGACGAGATCTGTAATAATGTTTAGTGTTTGGGCACGACTCGCGGGATTGGTGAAAGCTACGAGCTGTTCATCTAAAGTTTGAAGTCGGAGTGACTTTGTAACATTAAAAGTAATGTCGACTTTTTAACTTTGCAAACGAGTGTGTGTGTGTGTGTGTGTGTGTGCGTGTGTGTGTGTGTGTGTGTGTGTGTGTGTGTGTGGTCCAATGTCGTCGATCTATATTTTTATATACAATTTTTTTTATTTTTTTGTTGTTGTTTGTATACATCCGCACTGACTCATTTCACTGATACCCAAAATCGAAATGCCCGTCTTGAAACATGATAAGTGTGTACAACGATGTGTTCCTTACTGAAACTCAGCGTAGCAAGAAAATGGTCTCAACTAGTTGCCCATGATTACACATTTACAAGAAGACAAGACGCCATCGTTTCTACGCTAAACCGGACTAGGCGAGCCTTGTGTTTGGGAGTAGGTAGTGACCCTTCATGGTGATTGCTTCATTAGGACAACGAAAATGCACCACCTGCCCTGACTTCATCTTCTCACCTCACGAACCCTGCCTTGCCCTTGAGACTGACCTGTCAGTGTATGATGTATCGTTGTCTGTGACTCCTGCATTACGGTTAAGCAAGGGAGTGGCAACCAGAGACCCATCCCATCAAAGCATTACGGAAATGTGGAGAGCAGCTGATGCTCGTGGTCGCACAACTGGGACTAGGGGGACATTGTCAATCAACGTCGGCCAGACTAGCTGCACTCAGGGACACACAAATGGTCACATTCGGGATCCCTTTGTTTGCGCCCTCGAAATGTAAAGTCGAGGCGGTCTCTCAGTTCTTACATTCGACTGGGGTACATCAGGTCTCAGGGAATACAACACCAGACTGTGTACGTTCGTTTGCAATCTTATTGTGCTTAGTGTCCTTATAGTGCCTAGTGTCCTCGTCACACTGGCAACTTTGCAAAGAATTTGATTTGCTTCAGATTATCTGTGCGCACATGCCAAAGTACTCATTGCAGAACTTTTCGAATAAACCAGCTACCAGTACTTACAAAAGTGCTCAATTGTATAGCCCAGTGCTTAATGAATGTGGATTCCTTGTTTGTTTGTTTTTTATTTGGACGTATTACAGCTGTGGCAGATCTGAGTCCCCGACAAAGATCCAAATGAAATCTTTCGATTTTAATCTTTTGTTGAAATTATATGTTTCATTCACCACAGACGAGAGACTACTGTATCAATGTATGTCTTTTATTTTTGGGTAGGAGCCTTGTGATTTCTTATGAACACACAAGCGCTTGCTTCCGGGACATACTGTGCGCCATAATTACGTAGGCACGTCCAATTAAATTTTCCTTTGTAACTAATATTATAAGCACTGATATTCACTCTTTCGCAAGTCTTCACAAGTTATACACTTCCCCATCAAGCACCTAAAACTAGTTCAGAAACAAAAGTGTACCCATTTCACATTGTAATAAAATCCCCAAATTATCCCAAAGAGTACTCGTGATGTGAGTAACTGGCACCAGAAGAAACTCAAACTGCCTTTGACAATATCGACCGGAACCCCGCCCGCCACACGGATTCTGCCTCTGGTCCCCGGAAACGCAAACGATCCATCGGAACTTCGTGTTGTGTTTTTGGCCTTGACTCAATGGCCTAATGGAGACGGAACGCACACCCGCGACGCATGGGTTGACTGTAGTGGAAAGGTCTGTACGCGCGTGGAGTCTTCTTGTCAATGAGAAGTACGAGCTTTCATTTTGAGTTGTTTCGTTTTGGAATCAGAAGAATCAGGATTTATTGTCATGGAAACGCAAGGCACTAGTTTCTAGTTTGTTTGTTTGGTTGTTTGTTTGGGTGTTGTTGTTGTTGTTGTTGTTGTCGTCTTTAGTTTCCGTTACATGATATTTTCTTAACAGAGTAGCGCAGCTCAGCGGAGACCCCCCCCCCCCTTCCCCCGTTTTGAGTACATATAGACCCACCTTTTTACCGTTGTAAAATAAAGATTCGTTCGTTCGTTCGTTCCTCTCTCTCTCTCTCTCTCTCTCTCTCTCTCTCTCATGTGCACTGTTAATTTCTCACATTAACTTTTTAGGATGAATTTGGCCTGCCATTGCAGTAACTTCAGAGTGTATTTGTTCAGTTGAGCAGTACTATAAGCTCTGCTTGTTTATGCTCACTACTTGTTCTGTTAGCAAAACCGCACCGCAAGAAACTTGCTTAAACGAAACGCAAGGTTCTATACGAGTCATTCAAACTAAACACGCATGTATAACGACATCTATGACACAAATGGGGGGTGGGGGTGGTGGGTGGGTGGGCTGGAGATTTAACGTCCTTTCCACCACATACGGGTGATATCAAAGACGGGGCAACGACGAAAAAAACAGCACAAATATTTGGCCCCAGCCGGGATACGAACTCACGAACCGAGCATTAGAAGTCCAACGCTCTACATTCGGCCAACACCTAAACACTCATTCACCCACTCACGTTTGGGATTAAGGAAGTATTTTGTTTTGAGTTGATATTTAAAATGTCAGAAATTGCTGGCTCCCAGACGGGATTAGAACTCACGACCCGAGCACTGTCTCA